>CM028686.1:26582216-27033136 GCA_016760335.1 Gastrodia elata | reverse complement strand
GTACCACCCACTTCGCGGATATTCGCTTGGAAGAGATCTCGTATGAAGAATTTGAAGAAGTGTTCCGAGCAGAGTACATTCCCTTATCTGAGCACCGTAACATGGCAGAAGAATTTCTCAAGCTGCAACAAGGGAACCATACAGTGGCAGCATACGATGCAGAGTTCAGGAGACTCGCCAGATTCTCCTCAAGCTTAGTGCTCACGGAAGATGACAGATGTCACCGTTTCCAAAGTGGTCTTCAGCCCTCTATACAGGCCCAAGTCGTGCCTTTCCGTCTGACCAACTACCGAGAACTGCTGGAGACTGCCAAGGTCACAGAAAGGCACCAACAGCGAGAGGCTAGAAAGCTTGCTGACTCTGCAGTGCAACGTCAGGAAAACCCAAAGAGGGCCAGGGTTTACCAGATCGAGGCGGAAGCCCCCGCTGCTGATCCTTACAACAGCTGTACCCGGTCACATCCCTACGTCTGGTGCTTCCACGGACAACAGGTGTGCTTCACATGTGGCAGACCAGGACATGGCTATACCCAATACCATACGACCGATATGATTGATGGCATACCAATCAAGCGTGTGCAGGGCCAACCCGCATTTGATCTTTACCAGTAAGCTCCTACCACAGTCACAGCACGTCCAGCCCTGCCACCTCCTACTCCTCGACGCGAGGCACCCCCTGCTTCTCATCCTAGCACCTCCAGGCCACCAACCAAATAGCCCTTCTACAACAGGCCCGTTGACCAGGCGCGCGTGTACGCTCTTACACCAACTGAGGCCACATAAGATAACCATGTGGTATCAAGTACACGCTTCTGAACCAATCTAGTATTTTACTCATACTTGCTTAATAGTAACTAGTAAATCTTGCATCCATAATTAGGTACTATATATATAAATAGTAAGCCCTGTAACATTCTGTTTGACACCGAAGCAAGCCACTTTTCGTCTCTGAAAGCTGGGCGAAATCCCTCAATTTACCAGTACACCGCTTAGCGAAATCTCTAAGCGTAGGATTACCATCTGGAGCACAGCTGCAAGCCAACCAATTCTGCAAGCTACAAGTTCCCTTCGGCGGAGCAAAAATTGAAGCCAAACTGATAGTACCGCTGATAGCCAATTTCGACATTATTTTGGGCATGAATTGGCTAAGTCAGCACGACGCCACCATTAACTGCCAAAAGAAAAATATCACCTTAGGCAGTGGTAAATAAGCAAAGTCATTTATAGGGAACTTAGCACCAGAGCCTCACTAGTTAATGCTGTCCAAGCTAAGAAATTTATAAGCAAAGGCTTGTAGTGCCTTCCTAGTAACTATACTAGGGGAAAAGAAGGAAGAGGTTCACACATCATAGAATCCTGTAGTCTGTGAATTCACCGACATCTTCCCCGAAGACCTACCCGGTCTCCCACCTGTTCGAGAAATCGAATTCGCCATCGACGTTGTTCCAGAAACTTAGCCTATCTCGAAGGCGCCCTATAGAATGGCACCCAAAGTATTGCAAGAGGTAAATAAGCAACTGCAAGAGCTACTGGAGAAGGGTCTTATCAGGCCAAGTTCATCTCCATGGGGAGCTCCAGTTCTGTTTGTGAAAAAGAAGGACGGGTCAATGAGAATATGCATTGACTATAGGGAGCTGAACAAGGTGACCGTTAAGAATAGGTACCCACTACCCCGCATTGACGACCTATTTGATCAATTGGCCAGGGCAAAGGTGTTTTCTAAGATTGACCTACGATCTGGCTACCACCAACTACAGGTAAAAGACTCCGATATTGCAAAAACTACTTTCCGAACTAGATACGGTCACTACGAATTCCTAGTGATGTCGTTTGGATTAATAAATGTACCCTCCATCTTTATGGACTTGATACAACATATCTTGAAACTGTACCAGGACAAATTCATCATTGTGTTCATAGATGACATACTGATATACTCTAAGTTCAAGAAAGAACGCGAATGACACCTCCGGACCGTATTGGAAGAACTAAGAAGCCACCAGCTATACGCCAAATACTCGAAGTGTGAATTCTTGCTGGAATCTGTCGCCTTCTTAGGCCATATTGTGGATGCTCATGGGATCAGGGTGGATCAAAATAAGATTCATGCAATTCAGGAATGGGCTCAACCTAAAACAGTGACTGAAGTCAGAAGCTTTCTAGGATTGGCAGGTTATTACAGGAAGTTTGTGAAAGGATTTTCCCAAATTGCCTCTCCTATCACCAAGCTCACTTAAAAAGCAGTACCATTTGAATGGTCGTCGGCATGCGAAAAGGCATTTCAAGCACTTAAGGATGCGCTTACTTCTGCCCCTGTACTAGTCCTCCCAAGAGAAGGAGTGAATTTCCAAGTATATATGGATGCCTCGGGCATTTTCAGGAAGGTAAGGTCATCGCTTATGCCTCGCGACAATTAAAAATTCATGAGAAGAACTATGCAGTACATGACCTCGAACTGGCCGCAGTAGTGTTTGCCCTGAAGGTTTGGCGACATTACCTCTAGGGGTTCAATGCTCAATTTTCACCGATCACCAAAGTCTGAAATACATATTCACCCAAAGGGAATTAAACTGTAGGCAGAGAAGGTGGTTAGAGTTGATCAACGACTACGATCTGGACATTCAATACCATCCCGGGAAAGCCAACGTTGTAGCCGACGCTTTAAGTCGCCAGGCCTCGCTAAATGCCATAATATCGGAGGGCCCGTCAATAGAAGAATTTCGCAAAATGGATATCAAGCCTATTAGTGGGGACAGACTTAGCTTAACACTGGCAAACATCAATGTAGAGCCCACCTTTCACAGGGATGTATCTGTGTCACAAACCAAGGACGAGGAATACTTGGGCTTCAAGCAAGCCATTGAAAGCGGTTGCCGCACTGATCTTTGATTTCAGAAGGGTGCTATCTATCTAGGAGATCATTTATGGATTCCCAAATCTATGCAACACGAAGTACTAGTTGAGGGCCACAACTCAGGATATCAAGTGCACCCAGGGAGTACAAAAATATATCAGGACATGAAATTATCATTCTGGTGGTCAGGAATGAAAAAGAGCGTAGCAGACTATGTGGCTAAATGTCATGCATGTTGCCTAGTAAAGGCGAACACCAAAGGCCAGGCGGTCTGCTACACCCACTAAAAATTCCAGAGTGTAAATGGTCAGACATATCGATGGACTTCGTTATGAGATTGCCTCGTGCAAGATCTGGGGCAGATACAATTTGGGTCATAGTTGATGATCGATTGACCAAGTCTGCGCACTTCATTCCGGTCCGACAAACTGACTCAGTTGAGAGGCTTGCCAAAATCTATATCAAGGAAATAGTTCGACTTCATGGTATCCCAAAAACTATTGTATCAGATAGAGATAGTCGATTCACATCAAAATTCTGGCAGGCTGTCCATCAGGACCTAGGCACCATGCTAGCCATGAGTACGGCCTTCCATCCCCAAACAGATGGTCAAACAAAGAAGGTAAATCAGGTTTTAGAGGACTTATTCCGCCTCTGCATTTTAGACTTTGTAGGATCTTGGGAAGATCACATTCCCTTGGTAGAATTCACATATAACAATAACTTTCAGGCTACTATCAAGATGGCTCCGCATGAAGCACTTTATGGTAGGAAGTGCTCTATGCCAATGGCTTGGGCAGAGATGGGAAATGTTCAGCTGTATGGCTCCGAGTTAGTAGAGAAGACAAACAAGAAGATAAAGCTCATACAGCAAAGGATCAGAATAGCCTAAGATAGGCAGAGTAAGTATCATGACCTCCATCATCGCCCCTTGAAGTTTCAGGAAGGAGACTCTGCATACCTAAAAGTCAGTCCCATGAAGGGAGTCTATCGTTTCGGGGTTGCCGATAAGCTCAGCCCAAGGTATGTTGGACCGTACAAAATCTTGAAGAGAATTGGGTCAGCCGCCTACTAATTAGAATTGCCAATGGATTTCGCTACAGTGCACAACATATTTCATATATTGTCACTAAGGAAGTGTCTCCAGGACCCGTCTCACCTCGTGCAATTCCCAGACATCCAGATCCAGCCCGATCTATCATATGCCGAAGAACCGATTCGAATCTTAGCGTATGATCGCAAGCAACTCAGAAATCATGCCATTAACATGATTAAACTCCAGTGAAAGAATCGTTTACGCAACGAAGCCACTTGGGAAAAGGAATCTGACATGCGATCCAAATATCCTAAACTCTTCGAGAATCCAGGTAATTCCATTCCTTCATCCTAAACCTTTTACTTCAATTCAGTCATGCTTAGTTCTGCTTTTAGTTCCGCTGGAGTGATGTCGAGGATGACATCATTCTTGAGTGGGGGACTCTGTAATAACCCAGGTTGTTACCTTAGTCAATTATGACTGATCTTAGTCTTAAATATAATCATAAGTGCTAATTAGGTCAATTGGAGTCAACCTCTAAGACCTAGTCCAAATCAGGAGTCAAATGGATCAAATCCTGATTTCTGGAAAATCTAAAAACCATAAAATTTGACCTATTTAAATTGACCTCTGATCGAAAAATGGTCTTCGCCATTGCGCTCATTGACCCTAACTTAGCTAGGGTGAAGTTTTCGTGTCAATCGATATGCATGCGATTATTGCAATCCTTGTTCCCAATATTATTCCATACCCCCGATTAGAGATCAACCGGCTCCGATCCGTGTTAAACCAACCGGATCGACGGCGATTAGGACTAGGTCCATAGAATAAACCGTTAGGAACCCTCGTCCAGTAACCCTAGACCTAGGGTTGGGTTTTGATGGCAACTCCGCCCACCTCTGGCGATGGCCCACCCGCCGACGTGTAGGCCTCGTCGAGGGCTACCGTCGGCTGTGCGGGCTGGGGTGGTCCGGTGCCGGGAAGGCCAGCAAAAGCCATGCCCTAGCCCGATGCCCTCGGGACGCCCCGCGAAGCGGGGTGACATCTGGGTCGGGTCCGTGTAAGCCCTAGTGGGGCCCGCAACGCCACGTGGCAGCCTTTGGGCATGCCATGTGTCATGTGGGATGCACTGCTCGAGCTCGCGATGCTTCGGCTTCGGCTATGGGGCCCACTTCGTTACGTGGCTGCCGCTGGGCACGCCACGTGTCACGTGGGGGGCCCCCACTGTCTGAGCCCGCAGCTCTTCGGCTTTGGTCATGGGGCCCACTGCGCCACGTGGCAGCCACTGGGCACGCCACATGTCATGTGGGGCCCGCTACCCGAGCCTCCGCGGCTCTTCGGCTTCCCCTGTGGGACCTACAGTGCCACGTGCCAGCCACCGGGCATGCCACGTGTACCGTGGGACCCACACGCAAAGCAGCGCCTAATCAGGCGCTACCACGTGTCACAAGTGGCCCACTATCATCTCAGACAGTAATTAAATTAATTAATTAGTGTTAGTCAGTAATTAATTACAGTTAGTCAGTAATTAATTATAGTTAGTAGTTAATTAATTATAATTAAAGTTACTGACTTTTCAACAGTAATCTTATAATTAATTTACTGTAATTAATAATTATGGGATAATTAGGATTATTTTAATAATAATTAATTAGTAATAGTAATTAGAATAATTAATTAATATTAAATAGTAAATTTATGATTAATTATTTCTAATTAAATATTAGCAGGTAATTATGATTAATTAACCTGTAATTAATTTAATTACTTTTCAATAATAAAATAATAATATTATATATCTAGATTAATTAAATAATGGGTTAATTAATAATTAGTTCTTAATTAATTACATATTAATTAATGGATTAATAATTACAAAAATTATATATATAACTTTATAAATGAATAGTAAAGTAATTCAATTTGTATTTTTGAATAGTAAAACTTAAAAGTTTAATAACTTTTTATAGGATAATCCAAATATAGTCAATATAAGTCTCAAAATACTTAGAAAAATAAAATGAATCAAATGACGTAATATAAAAATTAATTTCGAGGTACGTATAATGATGTTATATTTTATGACCTCTTTATGACCCAATAACTTTTGATCTAGCTGACAAAAAATATAGTCAATATAGGTCTTAAAATACTCAGGAGAGCAGCCCCATCATTGTAATAATATTAATTTTCCTATTTGGATATCAGGATAAAAAGTCAACTCTAAGATTCCCAGTTGACTTTAGGGAAAATTGACCAAAATACCCATAGAATTCATATGACCATAACTTAGTCAAATCAATTCTAAACTCAAAAATTCAAAATACTAACTAGTTTAGAATTTCAATGTCATCAATAAACCGAAATAATATTTAAGATCTGAACCCTAAAAATTTAGAAAATGACCAGAATACCCATGGCCTCATTTTGGTCATAACTTTACCATTTGAAGTCCAAATTAGACGTACTTACTGTCTATCTTTAAGTCAGACAGTAAGAAATCATTTGGAATTAAGAAAATTTAGTTTGGACTCTTAACTCAAAAGTTAACTTTTAGACCCTTAAGGTAGGGGCAAAATAGTCATTTTGCCATAAGTTTAGACTAAGTACTCTTAACCTCTAATTAATATTTTAAAACACTAAAACCAATATTAAAATTATATTAGGATCATTTAAGTGAGTGAAATTAACTATTAGGTCAGATCTCATAATTTTCTTAAGTCTTTAACACTACACTTTAAGAACAATTCCTGAGACTAGGACTAGATCATATGTTAGAGTTCATTCATTGGATAAATGGATTACTCAATGGGTGAAAAACTTTGGTTTTATTAGTTTAGGGTTTATGGTTTAGGGTTTAGGGTTTAGGGTTTAGGGTTTTATAACTTGTTTTGATTATTTTGTCTTTTGACTTTAGTTTTAGGATAGGAGATTCATCCTATTAAATTTGATTACTTAATAGGATTTGTCTCAATTACTAGATCACTTTAGAATGAAACCTAAAACTTAGATCTTATCCTTTATGGATTATGTGATTAAACCATCTCGTAATATTTAATCCATAATCTATAGGTTTAGAAGATCTTGATCCCTCGGGTTGTGTGGCCATTGCGAGTCACGTCTCGGGCAGCGATCTCTGGAAATTCAGGTAGGCGATTAGCCTCAGAATGGCCGTAAGCAGGGGTGACGTGGAGGGCTGTCTTCTTTTTGCGTTGGGAAGGGCAACAACCCTTCCCAAGGTGGTTACTCATCTTAAACTGTACTGTTTGTTGAACGAGTTCGGTCGCTTAAATTGGCGGCTTCTTCTTGAACTGGTGGTGGCCTAGGGTTTCCTTCAAAGGAGTGGGTCTTTTTAGGCCCACCGAGTGATTTAGCTTTTTGGGGTTCCAAATTGTTTGGGCCAACCTGCTTGGCCCAAAGATGGGCATCTTTGCGCATAGGTACGGGCCATGTGCCCATTGAATTGTTTGTGCCTATTGAATTGTCCATGCCTTCACGAGCTAAATCAGAATGTTTCTGCTCATATAAGGGTGCCTATTTTGGCCTTGGGACTTTGGGCCAATTCTATTTTTGGTTGGATATGTTTCTTCCAAGGCAATGCTAGGTTGAAGGTAAGTCGATCCAAAGTTAGACCGATTCTTCAACTGGCGACTCATCCTAAATCGGTAGGCTAGGGCAGTATCACAAAGGGAGTGGGCCTTGGCCTACAGCGTGGCACTCCCTCATGAGCCAAGCCTTACGACATTTCCCTTGTGAGCTGTGGTGATATGGCACGATCCACAGATGGGCGCCTCTTGAGACCCATGGATTTGGGCTGAATTCCAAATGACATAAAATTTTTTGGGCTCAATGCTCTTTATTAGGCCAATCGGAAGGAGAAGATCATTTTCTCTTACTTTAAGATCTTTGTTTTATTTCTTTTTGTGGGCTTAGGTGTTTATGTTGTGGATCTTTTCCTATCTCGATTCTTTAGGTTCTCATTCAATGGTATGAGCTTTGACCTATTTGTGATTGGTCCTTTAAGACTTATGGGCTGAATCATTGCATAGGCCCACATGGGAAAAACCCAATGCGCCCCTTGAGACATGTGGGCTTTGCTTACAAGTTGGCCATAGATATAGGATTAGAAGAAAAAACTCATTAGACCTTTGCATTGTGGGTCTCTTGCTTTCCTTCTTGTTTTCAAGAGGGAATATGGTGAAGTTTTTTTAATTTTTTTTAATTTTTATATCTTTATAGTGCGTGAGTTGTAATAAAGCCCTTAAAGTTAAGTTTGTATCATTTACTTTGATATTAAATTTTCAAATTTAGAGAAAAAAAAACCTAAACTTAAGCCATAAACTCTAAAATCCTAAATTCTAAACTCAAATCTTAAAACCTAAAATCATAAATCTTAAATCCTAAACTGCCGTAACTATTTTAGGAGTGGATTTTTTAATTTAAATATTTTTGATAAAAATCATATTTTTTATTTTTCTCTCGTGAGCCGACATCAGACTCTAGTTTGTATGGCCAGTCGTACTCGCCTCTCTAGGAGATGATTATTCATACTCGCCTCTTCTTCGTTTGCTGATGATGTTTGATTGTATAATTTATTAGGGTTTAAGATTTAAGGTTTATGAATTAAATATTTGTAATTATTCTGCTTAAAAAAAAAATTAGGGGCATTTCGGCGACATTCAGATGTTTGGTAAATAAAAAATCACCTAAATGCTTCTAATGTTATCTGAACGTCGGTATTTGGGCCGACATTCAGATAGCATTAAGATAGCATTATTGGAGGAGAGGATAGGGTGCTTCCTGGAGATCTAGACGCCGAGCTCGCCGAGATCGCTTCCGCCATCGCTGCCGTAGCTGCCGTACGCGCTCGCCTTGCTTCGTCTGCCATCGCTGCCTCCATTGTTGCCGCCATCACTGCCAGACGCACGCAAGGTCGCAGAGGTCGCCCGACTCCCTCTCGCCTCAAGTAGAAGCGGATCAGGTAAATGAATGGTTTTTGGGTATTGGCCTTCTCTTTATTTAGATTCTTGGATAGATGTTGTCGTAATGGAGAAAGAAGATGGATCTTTTATACTAGGATGAAAGGCAAGCGTTGTACTTGCATTATCATTCAATCTGATTGTGCAGGTACTTGCTGCCTATGGTATTTTTCATTCTTAGTTGCATTTTGTTATAGTTAATAGAGTATCGCGACACATGATTTGCTACTGTTTTTCCTTAGTTTTTTGTGAATGAAACTATTTTTGCTGATATGTGTATGAATATTGGAATAAATATTATTTAAAGGTTAAAAATTTGATATCTAAACTAGGTATGAAATTTGGATAAACAGAGCATTTGGAAATTTAATAGTTATATGCCACCAAACAAAACAATAGAGAAGCCACCATCCTCATCTTTAAATAATTGCTTGCGATTAATCCATTTACATAGCATCATCAGCAAACAAACAAAAAAAGCAGCCCACTATTTATTTTCTTGGTTTTGATACTGTTTACCTATTTATCTTTTAGTTATTTGTTGTGATTTTTTAATTTATATTTAAAACTCAGTATTTGGGATAATCTTACCTAATGCGTAATATAACATGAATGATAACAAACCAAACATCATACATCTGAATAATACTGACATCTGTTATTTAAATAATATTGAACCAAACAGCTCCTGTTATCTGAATAACATGCTATCTTAATAACTTTTCAACTGACATTCAACCAAACAGCCCCTTAGTATAAATTCCAAGGGCTCCAGTTTAAAACTTGTTTGGCTTATTGGCTATTTGGGTGCAAGTTTATGTGAGTAAATTCTCAGCTTCTTCAAATGGCATGCATGTTAGAAGGTAAGGGCAAGGGGCAACCTCTTTTATTCTGCAAATAAATTTGGCAATGCAGTCAGTTTGATATCTTCTATGTTTTTTTTTTCAGTATTTAAAATTGGAAAACAAGAAAGAGCTGTTTTGCCCTCCTAGAGATTTACTGCTGTTGCCATATAATAATGATCTATGAGATTCAAATGAAATCCATCGATGCTAGGTCCCAAGTGTTGGATGAGAAAGGCGGAGGGTTGCGATAGTTAGTTGACAACTAACGAAATTTTTTGTTGAATCTTCTTATAATATGAACCATTAACTAATTGTGTTAGAGCTAGAGCGTCACCTATAAGAGTCACGCTGCATTGTCTGAATGTAGTGAAAACTGTGCAAAGGCCGCTACATTGGCTCTTGAATGTAACACCAAATAAGCAAGGGTTCCATTATAAACAAATATTGATAGAGAAGCTAATTTTGAACTCTAAATTAAGATTGAGTAGTTAAAATATTGACACTTGCTAAATAGAATTTTGATTAGTTGATATTATGATAATTTGGAGATTAACAATTTATGCTTTTATGAATAAAGTGGGTGGAAAGAAAATAAAAGAAATTGATATCTTAGGCTTGAAACTCTAGTATAAAGGTAAAAACCATCATAGGAATGACATGAATACCATCATAGATAAGATTTAAAAAAATAAAATAGTGGAAGAGGTTGGGAGATATAATTATATCTTGAAAGGTTTTAATTGATGGAATAATCTTTAATATTATTAATACTTAAATTTCTCAAATATGATTGAATATGAGTATGAAAGAAAATTTTTGACATAATTGGGAGGAGTTTGTTCATGGAATACCTCAAAAAGAAATATTATTTATAAGATGAGATTTTAATGGATTTGTTAGAAGATGAATGAATATTTTAATAATATTCATTGTGATTTTGGTTTTGGGGAGATTAATGAAGCATGAATTATGATTTTGGAGTTTATTTTGCTTATGATTTTAGAAATTGATAATACTTATTTAAAAAAAAGAGAGAAATATATTATCACTTATAAATATTAGATTTTTAAAATTTCAATTGATTATTTTTGCTTAAAGAAAAGAGATTATTTATATTGTAATGATTATTAAATATTTCAAGTAATTGTTATCAAAATAATATTGATTATTGGTTATATATTTGAAAATAAGAGTAAAAAAAGTAATATTAAATCTAAATATGTCCTTAAATTAGGAGGTTGGATCTTAAGAAGAGTAATATTGATTTTTATAGGATTAAAGTTCTAAAACTTGGATAGTGAGATTTTGAGGGTATAGTAAATCATATGTAGAATTTGATTGCTAATTATATTTGGTGAACTAAAGGGAAAATACTTTGTAATAATGATGCATGGAGATGAAAACAAGTTATTCAAATAAAATTTAAAGAAAAACATATTCTTTAAGAATAGCTTAAACATAAGAACGAAGAAAATTTGAAATAATATAAAATAGCTTATCATAAATCCAAAATAGCAATTTATGATGCTGAGATTGTAGTACATAAGGATTTATTTGATAAATTAAACATAATTGAGGGATATATATATATATATATATATATATATATATAAACTAGTTAAGCTAAGAGCTAAAAAATTAAAGACTTAAGTCAAATTTATCAAAGTAGATCAAATTTTTTTTAAGGATGAAGATATTAATTTAATAAAAATGAAGGAATTATTTTATTAAGCTTTTTAATGATGGCTGTCTCAATACAATTAATGTAATTGAGTTTGTTGATCATATAAATAATATCAACTATAATTTTGTTCGACATGTTAGCAAAGTTGAGATTTGGAATGCTTTAAAGAGATTGAATAATGGAAAAGCGATAGGATCGTATGAAATTCTTATTGATGTGTGGAAATGTTTGGATGAAGGAGTTTTATTGCTTACCTACTTATTTAATATTATTTTGAAGGCTAAAAAAATACATATTAGTGGACACAAAATATTGTTGTACTTATTTACAAAAATAAAGACGATGTTTAAGGCTGCAATTATAAAGGAATTAAGCTAATGTGCTATATATTGAACCTTTATGAGAGAATAATTGAATATAAACTACGAAGGGATACTCATATTTCACAAAATCAATTTAGCTTTATGCAGGTAGATCTTTTCATGGAAGCCATATAATTGACAAGATGTTTGCTAAAGAAATTTAAAGATAGAAAGAAGATTATCTTTTAATCTTTATTGATACTAAAAAAGCTTATGATGTGGCTTTTAAGAACTTTGATCTTAAGCTAATTGAAATTAAAGCACTAAAAATAATTTAAGATTAACAGCCTAAGTATTATAGTAATGTGCTAAAAGATTTTTACATCCTCCAAAAGAGAGGTATGATTAAATTCCAGAATATGTTGTGATTTTGGCCATTTGTAATACAAATACACAGTGTTTGTATTTGTGACAACATTGTATTAGAACAATTAAAGAAGATCCAACAACTATTATATGATTAGTTATTTATGACATTAAACTGTTTAATTTATAATACTACCTATATTAATTTTAATATATGGGTTAGAACTATAGCAATTTTACAAAAGCTGTGTTCATATTCGAATTTGTAGTGATCATATTATGAATCTAATAGTCATTTTGAAAACGTGAAAAATATCTGAAACGTGATCTGTACTATTGGCACAAAATTACAATCGTTCCATTTTGTATATGCGAACCTCTTGGTCTGTACTATTGTCGCATTGTTTGGGCTTTATAATACCTTTTATTCAACCATGTTCAAGTTTTGCTAATAATTCTTTGCTGTTTTTGAAGAATTTGTAAAATTAGATTGTTGTCAAAAGAATTATACAATATTTCAAGTCTATCATTCATCATGGAATGCAATTCGTTTCAGTTCCCTGCGTAATACTTCAAGGGATTTTTGTGTGTGCTGATTTTAGATGTTATTTTGTGTTTAAGTTTGGATAACCTAAGTGAAACTGCTAATTTGTTTGGGAGTATCTAAGCTTGGCTAAGCTAAGTTAAACCAAAATAAATAACTATTGTGTTCAATGATGGATGTTGGTTTGGATGGATTGATGATAAAATATCTACAATTGGCTACTTAATGTTCTTTGGTTGCTCCATTATCTAGTTTTTGAGAAAGAAACTTACAGTTGCACATTCAATTATGGTAGTTGAATGCAAAGCTATTTCCAAGGCTGCTAGATACTTCAAACCCTAACATTTTGATTTTCAAAAATTTGATTTCCATTATTTTAACCTCATTACATATGCAGTGATAATATCGACACAACTTACTTTACTCATAATCCAACTCTACTTACCTACTTGAAGTTTGTACAAGCAAGCCAATAAGGAATTAAAAGTTTTATATGCACCAACCACACACACTAGCGGGTGCACTAACAAAGCCACTTTCTCGTCAATGAATTTTGGTTAACAAGGTTGTTTTCATTTCACTTGATTAAACCTAAGGGGATTTGTAACACATGGATCTAGAGTCTTCCCAAAGCAACTCTAGCCACTACTACTTCTTAGTCATGCAAAGCTCTTAATACTTCTTAGCTATAGGTTGAAATGCATCTACTTATTTAATTACAACTACCTTTTCCATATCAGCTAACAAACAATGTATCATTTAGTTCTGCCATTTTTCTTCTCGATGCCTTTGTCTAGAGTTTTGAAGATGACACCTATAATTAGCAAAACTCTAATTCATTCCTCTTTGACTGAAATGTTATTTCTTAGACACCTACTCAACTTGCTTAATCTGAACCAAGTAAGTAAATTACAGTCAAAAACCTTGGTATTTGTTTCAGAAGTCAACATCATTTTTCTGTTTTTGCTTCTTTCAGCTGTCCATGTTGACCACCTGAAGTTTTCTAATACCAGAGTGTGCCATGGAGGAGCCCTGGAGAATTCTTGAATTTTTCAGTGGCATTGGTGGTATGGTAAGCACCAAGCAGGAACCTGAATGCTGTCTTCCATATTACTGTTTATTCTATTTCATACTGCTGTTTTCAGGTGTTTAGTTTGTCTTTCCATGTAGAGATACTCCTTGATTAGGGCTGGGATTCATGGGAATGTAGTAGAGGCGTTTGACATCAATGATAGAGCCAACGATGTGTACAAGCACAACTTTGGGCATCGGCCTTTCCAGGTTTCATTTTCTTAGGTGTAATTTTGTCTTTCCTTTTCCTCTTATAATGTTTGTTTGTTATCTATTGTTGGTTCTATAAAATCTTGCACTACTTTGCAAAGTGCTCAAGAACCTACATTATTTTGTTGAAATTTGAAGCATATGGCATACTTAATAACCTCAATATATAAAGAAAAGAAACTCCGTCATGTTGTGGATCATATGGTCGCGTTTTATATCTAAAAAGTCACATTACTATTGTTTTGCCAATTTTTATTGCGCAGTCATTGTGTAATCTAAATATCTAGTGCATGTTGCTTGAAAATGCTTATACCTGTCTTTCCCTTCAATTATGCTGCAGGGAAATATTCAAACAATCTCTGTTGCTGATCTAGATAAATATTCTGCACACGTATGGCTACTTTCTCCCCCATGCCAACCTTACACCCGCCAAGGTTTAAAATAAAGTATTATTTGCTGCGTCACATTAACTTTGACAAAAATCTTAAATTGGTCCATTGGTTCTTGCAAAATGCTCAAAATAGTTATTAACTCTAAATATTTTTTTTATCCCTTAACTTTTGTTTAATTATTATTTTTGGTCCCTGACGAACTCCCCGCCCCTTTCGTTAAATTTGCGTCTTTTAGCTAGAATCGGCCGCTGGAATCCAGTGACTGATTCCGGCTGAAAGACAAATTTAAAGGAAGGGACGGGGGATTTAACGGCAAAGATAGAAAAAGAACTCTTAAACAAAAGTTAAGGACCAAAAAAATATTTACAAGAGTTAAGGACTATTTTAACATTTTATAAGAGTCAAGAGATCATTTTGAGAATTTTCTCTTTTTTTTGTACTCTTAATTTAAATTTTTTGTTATTTTATTATTTATAGGTCTTCAGAAAGACTCAGCTGATACCAGGGCATCTTCTTTTTTATGGATTCTTGATCTTATTCCACAAATGCAGCAACCTCCGCTCATGCTATTTGTAGAAAATGTGGTGGGATTTGAGGTTTGTTTATATAGAAACTTTGTGCTATGTTCTTGAATCAGTTTCATTCCACGTGAAATCTCCACTCGTCTGAAGTCTTATCTTTCACGTTTCAGATATCTAACACACATAAGCACATGATGGATATTTTTGATAAGGCTTGCTTTATAACTCAAGAATATATCCTTAGCCCGCTGCAATTTGGAATTCCATACTCCAGACCCCGTTATTTCTGCCTGGTAGGTCAACTGTTCTGTTACTGTACATGCTACATAAGTTAGCAATGCCTTGCTGGAAGAAATTAGTGCGTTAACTTTTAATATGAAATATAATATTAACTGGTTTAATTTGTATGTTAATGGAAAATTTGTGATTCAAATCTGAACTTATAGTGGAAGAAAATGCATTGTACTCTCATCATGACAAATGATATAAAAATGGTTTATTTTGTTACTTGGAATTATATTTTAGTAGGAATTTCCTATATTTTCTTTTCAATATTGCATTCTTGTTCCATCTCCTACATGAAAAGGCATTTGAATTTTTGTGCCTGTTTTCAAAGCTCTTGATGAAATTGTTAACAGAGATTGTACGACTGTGTGCATTTGATTTGTTCACTAAAATGATATTTTGGAAGCCTTTTCTTTCTATGGTTGATTAGTCTCTTATTAATATATTGCCTTTTGTTTATGGAACATCAAGATGGTGGTTGATACTTATTGAGTAATGGGAGCAGTTTGGTTGTTGATTGAAGTTACGGCTGTTTGCTCTTTGTAGATTTAGCTAATGTGTACTCTAATAAAAAATGGGAGGAAATATGACGACTCAGTGTTCGGGTTAGCTATCTTGCCCTAACACTAGATGTCACTGTAGTACTTAATAATGAATCAGTATATATTAATTCACTATTAAACACTTTTATAGGCAAAGGATCTATAAGTAAGAGAAAATATAGATGCATTTCTAAGTAATGTTAATAAAGCATTCATTCCATTACAATCATTCAGAATAAAATAAAAGAAAATATTCATTTCAGAGTCTAATAAATATTATAAACTTAAACTATTACATTAAATATTTATAAATAGATAAAAGGAATCACTCTTCATCTCACATGATAAATAGTGAAGTAAAAAGGGTCTCTGTAGGTCTTCAAATTTGTTCCTAGAAATCCAGCTCCTCTCCCTGTTGGTCTGTCTGTTCCACTCCAGTCTCTTGATCTACCGTGTTTGGTTTTTAACACGATAGAGCACAACCAATAAAAATAAAAATCTGGTTAGACTAATAAAGTCTAAGTACATTTTATAGTTTCTACCCTATTTAGTTTAAGCATATCACATGAGTTTAAGCAATAGGGTGCACAATATATTTAAAAGAAAATAAACTAATAAATAAAATATACATTATGAGCATTTAAAATAAGTAGTATATGTGCTAAGGCACACTAAACAGCCCTGGAAAAGAATAGTTAAACATGAATAGCATCTATATGAGAGCTAAATGAGGTGAAGGCTAGCACCCTATATGCGAGTAAGGGAGTAAAAGATATTTTCTAGCATCCTATAAAACAAATATAGCAAATAAACAAACTGAACTGTAATATGCAGAAATAAGTGTAGAAACCTATAATGCAACTGATTTATATTTATGATATTAGTTAATTTATGTTGTATTATGTTCTGTGGGCACTATCAGAATAAAAGAGGAGTTAGGTACGTCTACCAAACTATTTGAGATGGGGTTTCCTGTATAACCGCACACACTCCCCCTCAAGGACATGTGTGGTCTCCTGATCTCTCCATAGCCAGCACTGACTCAAATTGTCTGTACAGATTGATCCACCCAAAATTGAAACTCCTTATTGAATTATATTTGTTATATGCAATGATTATGATCAATTGGATAAAAGGCTTCAAAGTGTAGCAGCATTCAATGGGAATGCCAAGTAACTAAGCAGTGATATTCATTTGTTGTTTAATTTTAATTATCTACCTTAATGATTATGGTTAATTGAACCCCAACTAATTAAAGACATTGATCTTAAGTCAATTGTTAGATATATATATATATATATATATATAAGTATGGTTTTATAATTTGAAAATAATTTATACTAATAGACTAACTTAAGACTCTCTAACCTAACCTTAAGGTCACCATCCTCAACTTCATTAAGTTTCATTCCTTAAGCTCCTAAAACAAAATGTACTATCTTAATAATCCAACCTAAAGTCTAGGTTTAATCTACCTCAAGAATTCCTATGGCTGAACCTCACAGGTGCATTACTTTCTGCTAAATTCACTTCAATCAACTAGACATTACCAACACCTAGACATTTACCTAAGAAATCCCCATATGATACCCTAAGAACCTAAAGTCACAATTCCCAATAATTCATATCTAAAGATCTAAACTATTTACTTATTTAACCACTTGCTAATAATACATACTTCATCAAAAGTAAAATTCTCAGTACAAGTATACATATTCCAATGACTTGATTTTTTTCAAAATTTCTCCATTTCCAATTCTCCATAACTCTTCTAAGGGTTCATCATTATTGCTCCCTCACCTAAGCTGATTTAATTGATATGTAGAGGTTCAAGCTACTCTACTTCTAATGCTGAGATCATGTCTATGACAATCTTCTCAAAACCCACAATCAAAAGTGTTTTGGTTCCTAAATGTCACATTCTAAGTTTGTTGTCCAACCTTAGACGAAATCAATTTTCTTAACACTCTCTATAGCACATTAGGGATTAAAACAAAGAATATATTCAATTTGGAATTTAGTTGAGTATTTAGGATTTGACCTAATTAGTGAAAATACCAAAAATATGATTTTTGTAAATATATTTCAAATTGCAATTTAGATGTCATCATACAATTCTATGCGATTTTCTGAATAAAATGCAGTATAATATGGATATGTTCTGACTATTGAATTAAGAGATATTAAGTTTACAAAATTTGAATTTAATTTTAATTATTTATTTCCTAATCCATTAACTCCCTTCTCTGTTAAAAGCCCGGTTCACTCTCTGTGCATGCGGGTCTTCCATCTGAGCTTGCACGCGATCTCCGATCGGCCAGCACTAGGTGCGGGGACGCTCCGCTCTCGATCTCGCTCACGACGTCCATGGCAACACGCGCGACTCCACAGGTAATCGCGTCCGTTCGATTCGTCCGTTCCTAAGCCTAGAGTCTACCGTCGACTACCGTGTGTAATCGGTACGATTGTTCTTAGCTCGGCTCAATTTGGGCCTGGCGAAGACACGCCGTCCAACGCAAGCAAAGAAATAACAAAACGATGGTAAAACAACACCTCAACGGTAGGGAAGGGGGTACCTGTCGAGCACCATTTAAACGTCCTCCTTCCGTCGCTCTGGAAATTCTTACGCTCGAATCGCTCGCCTACGGTTCTTCTTCCTTCGGTAGCGCCTGAGTTCGTTATCCAGGTAAGCAAACGTACGCGTAGGAGGGATGCGATCCGTATTTGAGTGACTGAATCGACGACATGGCATCGATTCAGAAAGACGCCTTCGTGAATGACGGTCCAGATTAAATTTGGACCGTCCGATCCTTTCTGAGGTTCAGCAGCTGATCTCTTAACTCTATAAGCACTTAGTTAATTATTTAATTAACTAGTTAATTATACTCTTTAAGTGAAAGAAAATGTATCAACCAAACCTCCAAGTTTTCTCAAACTAATTTTGGCGGATAAATTCTTTTTCAACTACTACGAGTTGTTACAGGAAATGTGGAGGAGCTTGCAATTTTCTTAGACAAAGAAGTGCTCGGTGGCAATTGAATTTTAGCTTGTTTGGACACATGAAGTAAATAGGGGGATGGTTGTTTATTGGTGTCTAAATTAGTTTGAAAAATATTGCCATGTCAATGGATTTTTCAGATATTTAGGTAAGTAATAGTTTAAATTATATTTAGTTATGCATTAAATAATGATTTAATTGAATTTTGGAATCATATTTAGGTCAATAAATGACTCAAATAAAAAATACACAACAAGAACAACAACAATAACAAGCCTTAATCTCATAAGATGGGGTTAGCTACATAAATCCTTTGTTATGATGATCAAATAGTAGTCCCTCCCTAAATTTCAAATAGAGTAAATCCTCTCTAATGATTTCTTTTCATGTCTTTTTTGTTCTTCCTCTTTCTCTTTTAACATGGATGAAATTTATAAACTCAATTTTTTTAACAGGGTAATTGCACTCTCTACGCTATGCTCCAACCATCTAAGGTGACATTCTCTAATCTTATACACTATTAGAGCCATTCTAACCTTATTACCTCTCGCTCTTTTTGATCACATGGTACTCAATAGTTATGTCATCGAGATTAGAGCTTCTAATACAATTGAATTTACACTTTATATATTCTGTTTTATATATACTCAGACGAGAACTTTTAGATTCTAAAGTAGTCCTCAACAACTTAAGTTTTGCTTTAGCTGCATCCTTAATCTTATTAATTAAAAGAATATCATCTGCAAATAACATGCATCAAGAAATCATCTCTTGAATGTGCTTAGTAAGAATAACCATGATTAAAGCAAAAATATATGGGCTATTAGAGCTGAGCTTCAATGTAATTCAATAGTAATCAAAAAATCATTAAACAAGTAACCTAGCGATCGAACAAATGTTACGATGACATTATACATATTTATAATAACATCAATATATGCAATACAAATTTGTTTTCCAAAGCTCTCTAAAGAACTCTTAGTACTTCATAAATCTTTTCAAGATTATTAAAAATTAAATGAAGATCTTTTCTTTCTCTAGATTTCTCTATCAAAATTTTTAATATATGTATGACTATTATGGTAGATTTACTTACATAAAATCAAATTGATTTTGAGAAATACAATTATTCCCTTATAATCTGTATCAATCACTCTCCCAAAATTTCAACTTATGACAGATTAACTTGATTTCTCTATAATTAGTGTACTATTGAGCATCGCTTTTATTCTTGTAAACATGCATAATAATACTATTTCTACTCATCTGCTATTTTTTTAGTCCTCAAAATAATATTAAATAGCTTGGTAAGCTTAGAAATTTCTCTCACTCAAATATTTCTATATATTGATAGGGATGTCATTCAATCTTACCACTTTTTTTGGTCTTCGTCATTTTTAAAGTAATTCAAATCTCAACTTTACTAATACCACAAATGAAAGTATCATTAAGACTATTTTTTAACCATTAAACACTTATATTAACTGTATTTATAATAAGTAAAATAATCAATAATTTGACAGAAAATAAAAATTTGTACGAATTTATCCATGCAAACTTGTTTCAATTGCACTTGAAATTTTAGCATAAAAATAATTGCAGTCACAAAAATATATTTAGAATTTAAGCATTTGATATTAGGCGCAAAATATGATTTTGTTGGGCAAGTACAAAAACGAGGAAAATGGAGTTCATTTTTATGTTACATATCCCAACTTCCCTCTATATTTGCCCCCTCAAAGGCTTATCAGTATAAGCTCTTATGACTCCCGATGTTGGACAATTCCGTCCTAGCAGTTGTCTGATTAGACTAAAAATATATCAACATGGAACCATTACTACTCAGTTATCCAAACTTTTTCATATATCGTTCATGTGACTTTTAAAAGCACTTTTATCAATTTGTGCGATGCAAAGTAGAAAAATATATTTAAACAAGAGAAATAAAAGACATTTGATACCTTATTTTTTTAAGTTCAAAAATTTAATAGTTTGATCGAATATGCATTTTAGATTTTTTGATATTTTAAATTAGCCTTATAGTCAACATTGAAATGATAGCGATATGATATTTTTAGGAATATTTCCTTTCTTCTTTTCTATTATGTTTTTCTTTCACTCTCTCTTCTTGATAGAAGGTAGCATTTTTAAGTCACTGAAGATAACGATTATATATTATTATTATCATTTATTTAATGATAATAATAATGTATGAAAAAAAAAGATAATGGAAATGATTGTAAAATCACATAAAATAATAATAATAATAATAATAATAATAATAATAATAAAATGCTAGTATGAAAATGCCTAAATTGAAATTGACATAGTTAAAATAAGTCATTTTATAGTATTTGTACTGTTATTCATTATTAATTAATGACAATAATAATAATGCAATGACATAATAGAGATAGTATATTTATTAATAATAAAAAGAAGAAAACAAAATAAAATAATTTCTCCTCATTTCTTCCCCATTTTTCTTTCTACTATAACCTAGGGTTAGGGTTGCCAGGAGCTAGACGTGGCTGAAAGGGGTGGCCGGATGGCTGTTGGGAAGGAGGGTTGAGTGGGAGAAGGGGCTGTTGGGAAGGAGAGGGAGGGCTGAGGGAGGAGGGGCTGTTGTGAGGAAGAGAAAGGGAGGGTTGAGGGAGGAGGAGCTGCTGTTTTAGGGAGGAGAAGGAGAGGGGGCTGGGTGGGGATTATATAGAGGGAGGGTGGGAAGAGGGGTCGGCCAGGTGGGCCACCATCCTGCGCCAAAATGGAGCAGAACCGTGCGTCACAGCAGGCTCTATCCAGCGACAGAGCCTGCGATCGGGGAGGGATATGCTATCAGGGAAAGGGGAAATCGAGAAATAGAGGGGAGGGAGAGGAATTTCTCAAGGAATTTTTAAATAATTATTTAAAGTTAAATTTTTCACATTTTTTCACGGTTTGATCTCTAAAAATAACGAAACTTGATACCGATGTGTGTTATGATGTAACAAACATCCTCGCGCTAAAAATTTTAGTTTCGGACAAATATTTTATTTTATATTAATTTTTGAAGTTTGAAACTTCAAAAATTAATTAAGGTTGAACCGACACTCCAAAATTGATGAAACTTTTTGAGCAGCCATTAAGTAATATATTTAATATAATGGCACATGGAAATCGATGAATCCGGACACATTTAATTTTCTTAATTTATTGAATTTAAATAATTCAAAAAAATAAAGTTGGAGTTTCCATTGTCCGAATTCTCCCAAACTAGGACACTTTGATCTAAAAATTATTTCTATCTAATAAAATTTTTGTTTGCCCTAATTTGAAGTTCCCCGGGAACTTGATGTCTGAGGCGGGATTTGACTTAATTTGCAAAATAACGATATTAAGTTATTACAAACTCTCATGCTTAAAAATGATGTCGTCCTCGACATTAAGAATAAAAATAATGCCTTAAAGGGAGTTTTGGGGGTACCTTAATATTCAAAAATAATTATGGATACTTTATTCGCATATCATATTCTCTTTTCCACGTGGCTTCTTTCGCATTATGGTTATGCCATTGAACTTTTATCATTGGGATCGTTCTGCTTCTTAATTTTTGGCGCTCTTTCTCAATAATTTTAAGAGGTTTTTCGATATAAATCAAATCAGGCTGAATTTCGACTGTCGAATCGGAGATTTGCTGGGTGGATTTCTGGAGGCATCTACGGAGTGTTGAAACATGGAATACGTTATGCATGACTGTAAATCTTTCAGGAAATTTAAGTCTACACTGAGCTTCCAAAATTTGCAGTTATTTCGAAGGGTATAACATATCTAGGACTCAGCTTTCCAGTTACTCCAAAGCGATTAATTTCTTTTAAATGGCTAACCTTTAGATAAGCACGATCAATAATGTGAAATTCTAGCCTCCGGTGTTTTGTGTCGTGGTATTTTGTCGTTCCTGGGCTGCCATAATTCTACTCTTGATTAGCCTTGTCATTTTGTTCGTTTCTTCAATCAACTCATCCATAAATTTGTGCATCTCCAACTTGTGTCCAGGCTAGAGAAGTACTGCACTTTCTCCCATATAAAGCTTCATAAGGGGCTCGGTGGTTATTATTGTAAGCAAATTTTGCAAGTGGAAGATGTTTCTCCCAATTTTTACCAAAGTCTAACAAGCATAAACATAAGAGATCCTCAAGTACTTGGTTGACTCTCTCTATTTGTTCGTCCGTTTGAGGGTGGAATGCCGTGCTCATGGCTAAAGTGGTTTCCAAATCTTGATGTACTGTTTGCCAAAATCAAGAAGTAAACCTGCCATTTTTATCTGAAATTATAGTTTTGGGATTCCATACAGTTTGACGTTCTCCCTGATATATAATCTTGCTAGTTTCTCCACTGAGTCTGTTTGTTTTATTGGGATAAAGTGGGCTGACTTTGTTAATGCTTCTTATTTGTTTTTTGACAATCCCATTACGAAATTCATGGAGATATCTGATCATTTTCATTCTGGGATTTCTAGTGGGTGCAGAAGTCCACCAGGTTGTTGGTGCTTTGCTTTGACTAGGCTACAAACGTGACCCTTAGCCACAAATTCAGCTATCTTTCTTTTGAGTCCAGACCACCAGAAGGTTATCTTTAGATCTTAATACATTTTATTGCTTCCGGGGTGTACTGTATAGCCTTAGTTGTGGGTTTCATTTAATATCTGATTTCGAATGTGAGAATTATTCGTGACCCAAATTTTATTACCATTATAAATATAAATTCTTTTTCATAGCTGCAACTTTGTTCTACGGCCATCTTCTATTTCTGCTTTCAGCTTTGGGTAATCCTTGTTAACTTTTTGAGTGTCCAATATGTTTTGCACGAAGGTAGGCCCTGCAGTATTAACATTAAGCAAATTGTTTAACTGATCTTTAATAATGGGTATTATATTAAGTTTTTGGAATTCTTCTTCAAATGGACTTGCTGATATCAAAGTGCTAAGTATTTCTTTTCTACTTAAAGCATCTGCGATCAAGTTAGCTTTGCCAGGATGATATTGAATATTCTTGTCATAGTCGCTGAGTTGTTCCAACCATCTCCTTTAGGGGCAATTTAATTCCTTCTGCGTGAAGATGTATTTTAAACTTTGATGATCTATGAAAATCTCGCATTTTACTCCATAAAGATAGTGCCTCCATATTTTTAAGGCAAAAATTGTGGTTAGCTCTAAATCATGAACTGGGTAGTTCTTTTCGTGAGTCTTTAATTGCTTTGAAGCATAAGCAATGACGTGCTTATCTTGCATGAGGACGCACCCTAGTCCTGTTAATGAAGCGTCCGTTTAAACCTTGTAGTTCTTCCCTTCTTGAGGTAGGATCAGGACAGGTGTAGTGGTGAGGGCTTGCTTTATTCCAAGAAATGATTCTTTGCACTCCTGACTCCATAAAAAGGTGTTGCATTTTGAGTTAGCTGTATTAATTGTTTGGCCAAATATGAGAATCCTTTAACAAACTTTCGGTAGTATCCTGCAAGTCTTAAGAAGCTGCGAATCTCAGTCACGGATGTTGGTTGGGGCCATTCTTGTATGGTAATGATCTTCCTTTGATCTACTTTGATTTATTCAGCATTTACTACATGCTCTAAAAATGCTATCGAGTCTAACCAAAACTCATATTTTGAGCACTTGGCAAATAATTGATGTTCCATAAGAGTTCCCAATACTGCTTTCAAATGAATCTCATGATCCTCCATAGACTTGGAATATATTAAGATATCGTCGATGAAGATTATCACAAATTTATCGAGGAATGGCCGAAGTATTCTCTGCATCAAATCCATGAAGATAGATAGTGTGTTTGTGAGTCCAAAGGACATGACTAAGAATTCATAGTGTCCGAAGTGAGTTCTAAATGCAGTCTTGGGGATGTCTTCTTCATTGACTCTCATCTGGTGGTATCCAAACCTTAAAGTGATCTTGGAAAATATTTTAGCTCCAGCTAGTTGATCAAAGAGGTCATCGATGCAGGGTAGAGGATATTTATTTTTCACTGTTATTTTGTTGTGTTCTTTATAATCTATGCACATACGCATAGATCTGTCATTCTTTTTCACAAAGAGTACTGGGGCTCCCCACGGGGACATACTTTGCCGGATTAAACCTTTGCTAGTTAGCTCTTGAAGTTGTTGGTCTAATTCATGGAGTTCTTTTGGTGTCATACGGTATGGTGATTTTGACTTGGGTTGGGTTCCTGGAACTAGTTTTATTGAGAACCCGATTTCTCTTACGGGTGGTAGCTCGGGTAAATCTTCAGGGAATACATCTTCAAAATCTCGAACAATGTGCGTTTTTGACAAAGTCGCAATCTCATTTCTTTCTCCCATCATTGTTTCTAAGTAAGCGTTGCATCATTTCTTCATCAGCTTTCTTGCCTTCATCGGGTTTGTTAGGGAAGTTAACAGGCTTTGTCTTTCTATAAATGCTGTTAATGTTTTACCACTTTTGATTGTGATCTTTTTCTTCTGGCAGTTGATTACAACATCATGCTTGCTTAACCAATCTATTCCTAGAATAATGTCAATGTTGGTGATAGGTAGAATTACTGACATAGCCTTGAATATTTTGCTTTTGATGGGGATATTAAAATTGCAGAAATTTTGAGCCTCCATACTAGCTTCAGAAGCTAACCCAATATTTAGTGTTGTTGCCAAATGGGATGATAGTAGTTCTAGTGTGGCTGCAAGTTTTTTTGATATGAAGGAGTGGCTTGCCCTCGTATCAAATAAGGTGTCACATGATACATTATTAATGAATAACGTGCCTAAATATGAACTATGAGCATTTTGTACTAACTTTATAAGTGCAAAAGAAAAAGGAGAACGAGAAGAATAGAATACTTGATAGTACATCATTGTCTCCGGATGCTAAGACTGGAGTGAGCGTATAAATTCTTGCGGAAGTAGGGTTGCAAGGCGCAGGTCATTTCCTTTGATTGGATGCTGGTGCAATTGGTGGCCTTGAGGCATTGGTTGGTTTTGGGGCAGCTCCTCTTGTTTGGGCATGGAATGGGGTTACACCATTGTTGTGATTCAACCTCTTTTAATGGTCACTTCGTCTATCGTTTTCACGGATCGACATTCCCGAATTTGGTGGTCTGGTTTGACGCACAGAAAACACCTTTTGCCATCGTGGTAGCACTTGCCGTAGGGATGAGATCTGCAACAATCTCCTCTTATTCCTTGCCTGAGACTCTCAGAAATTAGCTGAAAGATTTTAGTAGGTGGGTTGTGTTGTTGTCTTTTGAAAATCTCTTGGTCCTTCATGGGATGATCTTGTGTAACGATTCATAGTCGTTACTTTGCAAATTAGGTCAAAATCCTGACTCAAAATTCAGGATTCTGGGGAATTTCAAATTAGGGCAACCATAACTACCCTTAGATGAGAATAAATTTTTAGATCAAAATGCTATAGTTTGGGAGAAATCCGAATAACAGAAACTCCCACTTTAATTTCTAATTTTCTTAAATTTAATAAATCAAGAATATCAAAATATGTGTCCGAATTCATCGATTTTTGTGTCATTATGTTAAGAACATTATTTAAGAGCTGCTCATGAAGTTTCATCAATTTTGGATTGTCAGTCTAACATAAATTAATTTTTAAAGTTTAAAATTTCAGAAATTAATATAAAATAAAATATTTGTTTGAATCGAATTTTTTTGGCACGAGGGTGTTCATTACATCATAACACCCCTTGGTGCCAAGTTTCATTGTTTTTGGATGCCAAACATCGGAAAAATGCAAAAAAATAGCTTCTAAGTAAATTTTAAAATTTTCCTTAAGGATCCCCCCCCCGATTTTTCCCCGCTAAACAGGCGCTACTTCCGCCTATTAGCGCTTGGAGGGCCCCACCCTACTCGCTTCTTCCTCTCTTTCCCTTTTTTCTCTATTTAAACCCCTCCCCACCTCCTTTCCTCTCACAAACCCCGTTACCCCTCTCAGCCCCTTCTCCCTTGCTGCCAGCCTCTCCCCCAGGCAGCTGCCAGCCCCGATAGCCACCCCAGTAGTCATCCCGACCACCCTTTTGGACCCTCCATACCAGCCAGTCCCTCTCTTCCCCTTCCTGCAGCAGTCATTCGACCTCCCTCAGCCTCTCGACAATATTATCCTAGGTAAGAGGAGAGAGAAATGAGGTAGAAATAAGGAGGTTTTACTATTATGTATTGCATTTTATATAATTAATATTTTATTATTATGAAATTAAATATGATAAGATTAGTCATTCACACTTTGTTGTTGTTATTAATCAATAATGATAACGGTACATGTGTTATAAAATGACCACTATCTTTATTTTTATCAATTTCAATTCAGTCATTTTTCATTGTCTTTTCTTTCGTACATATTATTATCATCATTATTAAATAATGATAATAATAACGTTAATGAATATTACTGCTATTGCAGCAGCTTAAATATCGAACTTCAATCTTAATAAGAAAATGAAAGAACATAATCAAAGTGAAGATAAAATTACTCCTAAAATATTAGATTAAAAAGTTAATTTAAGATATTCAAATCTAAATACAGATCCAAAAGTCGAACTGTTAAATTTTGGATCTTAAAGAATAAATGCTCTTAGTATATGACATGTATTACTTTTTTTTATATATAATTTATTGCTGCTTAGCTTCGCTTATTTGTTTTGAGCCAAATTCATTTGAAGCTTGGTTGGTTGTTCGGAACCAACGTCGTAACATTCATGGGTTATTACTGGAAAAAAGACACCAGTAATAACATTCGTGGGTTATTACTGGAAAGAATACATACATCAGTAATAACATTTGTGGGTCACTAGAAAAATGACATCAGTGATATTCGTGGGTTATTTGAAAATGACATTAGTAACATTCGTGAGTTTATAAAAAAATGATATCAGCAACATTCGTGGGTCACTGAAAAAATGACATCAGCAACTTTCGTGGGTCACTGAAAAATGACATCAGTGACATTCATGGTGGGTTATTGGAAAAATGACATCAATAACTTAAATTTCGTGATAATACTTGTGGCTGGAAACTTTTATTCATTTTGCACTATTACCTTACTTTTTCTGTATTTTTACCCTTATATCTGCTAATCGTATTTCTGCTTTTATAAAAATATAATATTATTTTGTTTACTATGGTACTTAGAGTATTCTCTAATTACTGGGAATTTTAATCTCGGTATTCTTTTCTGTACAATACCAGTTCAGGTACTTCTGGGAGAGCCTGAACAAGAACTTTAAAATCTTAAATTATCAAACTGCTGATGGATCTACGACAATGCAACTTTAACTTTTATTTATCTTTTATTTTCTCTTTATTTAAAAAAAAATGTTGAACAATATTCGTGATGTACAATGAAGATTTTTGTATTATCTAATTATGAAATGAATGAAAAATATCTTTGGCTTTTGTATATGATGTTCTTTTCTCTCCAATTGCTCAATATGATTCTGTGGTATGTGACCACCCGAATGTCGGGACTTCACATCTTCTCTCTTCCCTTTCTTGAGTGATTTGAATATTTGCTATTTTCTTCGTGCTCCATGATTATGCACATTATAAAAGGTTGGAGAAACGAGTATGCCTAAATGGAAGCAGGCTCAAACGGAGGGTGTCCTTCATTCCTGACAGAAAACGGTTGCACCTTGCTTTTTTTATACTTATCAAGTTCTGAGCGTACCTTGACATTCTCTTGAACTCGGCCTCATAGTTGGCCATAGAGTTGCTACTTTGAACCAATTTCATGAATTGGTTCTCCATAATGTTTTGGGCAGCTTGCGGGACCTATTTGGCTCTGAATACTTCAGAGAATGCTTCCCAACTTATATTCTCCAATTCTATGCCAGTGAATCGATGATGGCAACATACTCCCACCATCGATTAGCTTCGCTTTTAAATAGGTAACGAGTCACTTGCGCCACTTTTTCGTTTGGACACTCCATACTTTCTAGTGTTTTCTCTATCTCTCTTAACCGGTCTTCTGTCTCCATAGGGCAAGTAGTCCCATGAAATACTGGTGGATTTAATTTGAGGAAAGATTAGAGAATTCCTTTAGAACGATGCTTTTGGGGTGATTGAACGGAGTTTGATAGGACTATTTTCTTTTAGTTTGCTAGGAGCTCTAGGACGGCTTCCATGAATTGATCATTGGTACTTTTTGTGACCTCTATTGATATAGGTGCCTTGATTGAGGTTTTCGATGAGGTGCTCATAAATCTTTCATCTGACTCCATTTTTTTTTTGCTTAAAGGTTGAAAGCTTAAATTGCAATAGAATATGATTTGACATTTATATATTATCTCTTAAATTTGTACTCAATCATGCTCTGATATCAACTGTGAGGATCCGATGCCGGGTCAGTGGGAGTTGATCCAGCATCGGTTCTTGGGGTAAATCCTCTAGTTGCAGGATCATATTGAGTGATTTAAAAAACAAATATACAGACATCAAACATAACTCATTTATTCATAATTCATAAGTTTTAATTACAAAGGAGCAAAATAAAACAAAAGTTACAAACTTTTTCAAAAAGAGTTAAAAAGAGCAATAATTTAGCAGGAGGCAGTATCAACACTGTTTGGTTCTTAGCACTATTCCTCTAGGACGAACTCTTGATCTGGGCACGTTTCAAAAGTGCGGGCATTTGCATACCAGTTATTGTGAAACTAAGTACTGATAGATGTCATTTTTACAAATGTTAAATAATATGTAAAATAATCAATAATTTGACAAGAAATAAAAAGTTGTACGAATTTATCCCTACAAACCTGTTTCAATTGCACTTGAAATTTTATCATAAAAATAATTGCAGTTACAAAAATAAATATAGAATTTAAGCATTTGATATCTGGTGCAAAATATGATTTTGTTGGGCAAGTATAAAATTGAGGAAAATGGGGGTTTATTTTTGTGTTACATATCCCAACTCCTCTCTATATTTGCCTCATCGAAGGTTTATTAGTATAGGCTCCTTATGACTCCGATGTCGGATAGCTCCGTCCTAGCAGTTGTTTGATCAGGCTAAAAATATATCAACATGGAACTCTTGCTACTTAGTTATCCAATCTTTTTCATATATTATTTTATGTGATTTTTAAAAGCACTTTTATCAATTTGTGTTATGTTAAACAGAAAAGTATATTTAAAAAGGTTAATAAAAGACATCTAGTATCTTGTTCTTTTAAGTTCAAAAGTTCAGTAGTTTGATTGAATCTTTATTTTAAAATTTTTGATATTTTAAATTAGCCTTATAGCCATCATTAAAATGAAATTGATATGATATTTTTAGGGATATTTATTTTCTTTTTTTCTATTCCGTCTTTCTTTCGCTCTCTCTTCTTGATAGAAGGTAGCATTTTTAAGTTATTGAAGATAGCAATTTATATATTATTATTATCATTTATTTAATTATAATAATAATGCATGAAAGAAAAAGACAGAATGGAAATGATTATAAAAATTACAAAAAGTAATAATAATAATAATAATAATATTAATAATAAAATGCTAGAATGAAAATGCCTGAATTAAAATTGGCATAATGTAAATATTTGTTATTTTATAGCATTTGTACTGTTATTCATTATTAATTAATGTCAACAATAATAATGCAATGACATAATAGAGATAATATATTTAAAAATAATAAAAAGAAATAAAGAAAACAAAATAAAATAATTTCTCATCATTCTTTCTTCTTTAACCTAAGGTTAGGGTTGCCGGGAGCCGGACGTGGCTGAAGGGGGGTGGCCGGAGTGGGGTGATCGGACGGTTGACGGGAGGCTGTTGGGAAGGATGGCTGAGGGGGAGAGGGAGAAGGAGAGGCTACTGTGTGGGGGGAGAAAGGGAGGGCTGAGGGAGGAGCTGCTGTTTTGGGGAGGTGAAGAAGAGGGGTTGAAATAGAGGGAGGGAGGGAAGAGGGGTCGGCCAGGTTGGTCAACCATCTCGCTCCAAAATGGCGCATGACCCTATGTCGCAGCAGGCTCTGTCCAGCAACAGAGCATGCGATCGGGGAGGGGGGCAATCGGGAAACAGAAGGGAGGGAGAGGAATTTCCAAGGAATTATTAAATAATTATTTAAAGTTAAAATTTTTATATTTTTTCGTCGTATGACATCTAAAAATAACAAAACTTGACACTGATGTGTGTTATGATGTAATAAACACCTCGTGCCAAAAATTTTCGATTCAGACAAATATTTTCTTTTATATTAATTTCTGAAGTTTGAAATTTAAAAAATTAATTGAAATTGAATCGACACTTTAAAATTGATGAAACTTTTTGAGCAGCCTTTAAATAATATACTTAATATAATGACATGAAAATCGATGAATTCGGACACGTATCTAATTTTCTCAATTTATTGAATTTAAATAATTCAAAAAAATAAAAGTTGGAGTCTCCGTTATACAAATTCTCCCAAATTAGGATACTTTGATCTAAAAATTATTTCTATCTAATGGAAATTTTTGTTTGTCCTAATTTGAAGTTCCCCGGGATTATGATGTCTGAGGCTGAATTTGACCTAATTTGCAAATTAACGATATTGAATCGTTACAATATGTGGGTTTGATTAGGCTCATACATCAAAAAACAAAAATAAAATTAACCAAACCAAACTAAAGTTAACCCAAAACACTTACTCTTATGGGTTAACCAGCAGAAAATTTAAAAGAAAAGATACAACGACAATGATTAAAAAAAGAGACTACTGAAGGGAATATCCAACAACTACAGCATCCCAGGAATAGATCACTCGAGCCTCTTCCTTCCAGCTCGAAGGTGTTGGTAGAAACAAAATGAACGGTGACAGATGTCCCAAAAAATATTTTCCAGAAAATCATTCATTCACACTAGCATCACTGAGAGCAACCAATCAGGACGTCGTATATTAGCACCAGGACGTCAGGAGTCCTCAAACCAACAACTACAGGTATTTACAAAGGCTTACTGAAAATCTAGACAAAAAGACCAACCCACAGACTGCCATCATCGTAAGTTCAGTTCTTGAGGCCTTCATCCGGATCAAACTGCAATACACTAAAACAGAATGAACCAAACAAGCCAAATAAATAGCCAAAAGAAACAAACTAAAGCATTGCTAGCAAAATAATTCACCACTAAACGGAATCACCACCATTATTTAATCCAAGCGAGCAGCCGACACACAGAAAACAGCGGAAACCAAAAGAACAGGAGTTCTAAAAACAACAAAATTACAGACCATCTCTTGTAAATGCAAAAATACAAATATCGTTTAAGAAAAGACCTGCAGTAAAAGCAACCAAAGCTAAGACTAGAAGAGCAGAATATGACAGCAAAACACCAGGACCACGGCTCCCAAGCAGCCAGCAGGAATAAAAAAGATTATTCAAGCATCGATTCATCGGAATCTTCAACTGGATTTTTCAACCATAAACTGAGTTTAGACCCAAGACTATAGTCCAATTTCTACTGAAGGAAAATCCAGGAACACAGTAGAGGGTATAAACGATTCTATCTTCTACTATAGGATCTTATGAACCTTCTTTGATAAGTTTTATGGATTTTAAATCCTTCTTCTTATTGCCATAGGAGATAACAAAATCAGATTTTGCTTCAAATACTGACAATGCAGGGCATTCACTGGAACTGAAAGAAAAATTATCAAGAGATTTCCTTGTAACCAAATTATCCAGGTGAAAACAAATTTAGCTTTAAAACCTTTAATTGATTCCTCAGACTCACCATCAGACCCCACACCATCAGCATTCTTATTTTTGTTTCACATCATAAGGTTACAATAATCAATGTATTCAGAATCAAAGTGAGCAGCTTTATTAAATGCATAAAGTTCATAAGAATGATGACAAACTATAGCATTTTGAGTATTAATATGAGAAGCATTAGGTAAAAGATGCATAGAGGATTTAACCAACTGATTATCCATAACTGATTCAAAATTAGTCTTATTTTGTGATCCCTCATTTGGCACAAAAGCAGCAGCCTTAAGGCTAAGAACTGAAACAACATCATATTTATCTTTACTAACCGCAACAACAATTTCAAGTTCATTAAAACGTTCATGGGTCACCTTAGGAGTATGCTTGATTACAGCATCATTAACTTCATCGAAGACAGCATATCAACATTAATAGTGTTCTTATGTGAATGGGAATCTTCATCAGGAGGAATTAAAGCCTCAGAATCAGTAATAAAAGTTAACACAACAAGTTCTTACTCAATTGATGTGTCCCCTTTTGCTAAAATTTTTGGTGATATTAGCAACCAATTCAAATTCATTGAAACTCTCCTGATTAGTTTTAGAAGAAGACTTATTACTAAAATTAAAGCATTCTCAGTGTCATTATTTTGAATTTCATCTAATTTTACATAACCCGTATGTGAACGAGGCCCAACAATGGCTTTGGGAACATAAACCTGTTTAGGTTTATTACGACGTCCATGGTTTAGGACATCAGAGGTAGAGTTCTTAAGTTCTGGTTGGAGTTTAAAATTAGATACTTAATGACCAATAGTACCGCATGAACACAAACAAGAGGCATATTATATAAAATTCTTCTTGAAATTACCCATTGTTTTTATCTCCTATCCATATTTCATTCTCAAAAGTTTCAATAAGGTTAATCCCAACAAGGACTCTAGCCACTGAAGGTCCAAGTAAATTTGCCATGGCCGAATCATCCTAAATTGCCAAAATAAGAACCCTAACAAACAAAACAACATGATTAGCAATTTGAGCCCTTAGCAAAGGGAAATTTATCCACACATGCACAATCGAAGGTTCATTTTTAGGCATTCATTTCAAAAATTTTGAAAGGAAAATATTAATAAAATAAGAACCTATTGAGAACAGCCTAGTGTAATAAGTTTTAAATAATAATGTCATCATTATGTGACGAAAGTAAATCAACCCAACATCTTAAGATCCAATTGCAAAAGACCATCGAAAACTTTATGCACAGTAGGCATATCAGGCTTTTCATTCATAAATTTACCAACCAAAGTATGTTCAAAGGGCTTAGCTAATAAACCAATTGCATTTTTAGTGAAAAGAAGAGCGGACTTTCCATTATAAACAATAATAGATTTGATTCCAATTCTATTCACTTCTGTTGAATCATTTGAAAGGGCCTCAAGAAAGATTTTAGGGCTCAAATAACATTATGAAGAACCTCCATAATACAAGCCAACTGGAAAATCAATACATTAATAGAAGAAAACTAGAAAAAATCTCCATAGGCGTTAACAAAGACCGCCAAAAATAAGAAATGCACTTACAATCGAAGGCGTTTCAGAAAAACCCTAATACACCAAGAAAATGAAAAGTTTGTAATATTCAATCAAATCGCATACCAAACCACTTCAAAAACTTGCTTGGTGCAAGGAGATTAAGAACAAAACTGTGTAAGCAATATTTGGAAAGCTCTAGTTGTAGTTGCAAGGATGAACTTTCCAGAAATTTGTTTGAATCATGAAAAGCTCACCACAAATCAAAAGACTAAGACAAGAAAACAAGATTTGATAAATTTTTTTTGTTGGAAATCATCGAAAAAGAGACATCCTAGAAGATCATCATGGGGACAAAGGTGGAACAAAGTTGCCTTTGAATTCACTTTTGCATGAGCGCTCTGTCAAGGAGAGGAGAAAACTCAAGCTATTGTGTATAGGTGATTGGTTGTGGCAAGTTTTAAATATATAATTATATCTCCCAAAGTCTTAGTTTCCTTTACATGATCCTGCAAATTCTTATCCAAAATGATACCCACATCATTCCTATAGCAATTTTTACTCCAGTACCAGAGTTTAAAGCTTAAGCTATCAATTTCTTTTGGTTTCTCTTCCACCCAGTTTGTTCTTGAACACAATATATTGATCCTCCTATTTATTATAATATAAAATAAATCTAAATGCTTGCCAGTGAGAGTGTCAATATACTAGCTACCTAATCTTAATTTAAAATCAGAGACTAGTTTCTTTATTCGCATTCATTCACAATTTTGGAACCCTTGCTTATTTGACGCTACACTCGGGTGCTGATGTAGCGGCTTTTGCACACTTTTTACACTTCAGGTAATGCAACTCATCATTTTCAGAGAGTACCCTAGCTCTAGTGCAATTGTTTAAATGATTCATGTCATAATAGTATTCAACATTGTTTTATGCTTGCTATTGACCACCTAACGCAACCCTCATTTCACATCTAGGATTTGGGACTAAATAAAGGCCAAGTGTGTAAAAAATTAAAGGGGGCATGGCATGCTCCCGTATGTTTAAATATTAGAATATTAGTAATTTTATTTTTGTGATTGTTACCAAATAATGATCTGACTAAACTGTTTAGTGGGAGACTGTACTTAGGAAATCAAACGGCTGAAGTAAAAGATAACACAGAAAATTAAGGAAAGTTTATACATATATATATATATATATATATATATATATATATATACAATTAGATGTTAAAGCATTTATAAATGTAAGGGTGTCACATGCTGTCGTGCTCCCTATTTCCACCTCTGGTAATAGATTTTTCTGATTTGAAAATTTAAACTTGTTGCTTGTTTTCTCTGGATCATTTTTTTATATGGTGAATTTTTTAAAACTAGTACACTAACATGGTCTTTATTTTCTTGGGAAAGAGAACGAATTATGCTTCAAGAATCCATGGCTAAAGCTAGTTACATGTGTAATCTTTCAGATTTTTTTTTTCAGTTGTAAATTTGTAAACAGGCACACTAACCTGCTCTTATCTTTCTAGGCAAAGAGAAAACCATTAGGTTTCAAGTATCCATCTCATAATTATCGATTATGTCATACACTCACCTCTCTTGTACCATCAGAGGACACCACACAGATGGATGGAATGCTACCTGAAATAGTACAGAGAAATTGCTACTTATCATGCCTGCCAATAATAAATTTTCTTGAAACATCTTCTTTGATGGGATTTGAGACATTTTTGGAAAAATATGCTGTGCCCCACAACTTAATAGAAAGGTGGGGAAATGCTATGGGTATCCTCATATGTGATTTGTTTTGTTATTTTTTTCCTGATGAATTGTATAGCTTAGTTTCTAGCTTGAATTGAAAGCATGATCCTCAATTTTCACAGATATTGTGTTTCCTAATTCTAAGCGCTGTTGTTGTTTTACCAAAAGTTATTTTCGTTATGTGAAGGGCACTGGATCATTACTTGCTACTGCTGATGTAGGTTACCTTCTCTTGTATGCTTAGTTTATTTTTAATTTACGTTTCATCATCTCCTCTAGACAAAAATGCAATAACTGGATCGATATTTTTTACTATTTAAGTAGGCTTATTATCAGAATTTCATTTTATCCCTCTAGTCTCATCTGGTTTCTGAAAATGGCAGAATAGCAATTATAACACAGCAAAGAGTTCTGGAATTATCATAATGAAAGATTTGGGACTTCGGTATTTTACTCCACGCGAAGTAAGTGCATTTGTTGTAGGGAAAACTCTTGAAAGATCTCGAGCCAAGCTTGAGCTAACAACGTTCCATTTTGGATTGGGTTTTGCTGATTAAGTACAAAATGCTAATTATAAAAATAATTTTATGTTCTAATACTTATTACTATTAATCTAAATACAATTATAACAACAACAAAATCTTTGTTTTACTGTGGGTTGACTATATGAACCCTTGTCTCTATTTTACTTTATGAAATAATAAACTCTTGATTAAGCTTTAAGTATATGAAATCATTTATAATTATTTATTGACATGTCTTTTTGGTTCACCTTTTCATTTTCTAATGAGCAAAATTTGTCAACTCAACTTTGCTTGGGCATTTAATTATTATCATCAATTGAAATTACTTCAATATTATTGTTAATGTACTCATTTCTCATTATATCCTTTCATGTATACTAATTCATCTCAGCATTCTCATCTTTGAAATAGTTATTTTATCATTATGCTTGAATTTAACATGCAAATATTTTTTTCCGTATATCATCCGCTAGTCTTATAAAAACTTTATATTACTTTAAGAGTGGGATTTTTCAATCACACAATAAGTACCTCATTTTATCATCTATATCACAAATTATTTAATGATTGTCTAAATATTTGAATCTCTTGCTCTTTTGGATAATCTAATTTTTCAAGTGTCATATCTTTGATACTTTACTTGACCAACTGCTGCATAAACTTAATAACTACTATTATGATTAAACTAATATGATATATATTGAGTCAATTGATTTGAATCAAACTTAATTTGAGCAAGCTATTTTGAATTAGTCAAATTTTAATTTTAACTCATTTTAAAACAAACTGATTTTGAGTGAGATTTTTTATTTAGGCAATTTTATAATTGAGTTTGCTTGAAGTCGAACAATTATATTGCAACCTTCAAGTTTCTAGCATAATTATCAGTCCTAATTGGCGCAAAAAATTCTTAATTCAAATCAAATGTAGCAGTTGATTTTTATTTTACTATGCAGGTAGCTAATTTGCATTCTTTCCCATTCGATTTCTGCTTCCCAGAGCACATAACAGTTAGACAACAGTAAGTGGTTTTGTTTACCTGTAATGGTTGTTTTCTATTTTTCTAGTAAAAATGATTCTTCTTTCAAATATTCAATCATTATGTGTAAATGGAACTAAATCTCACTAGTTAACATGTCTATTTCGATAAAGATTTGGTTTGTAGAAGGTGAGGTAAAGTGATGCAGTATTCGTAGTACTTTAACAGTCAGTTTTCTAGGTTTTAATGATCTGCTTAACTTAAATGTTTAGTCTTATTTATTGCTTCCTATGTTTGGAATTCTTTGGTAATATTTATTACAATATCGTGGCTAACTATCAGAAAACTTTTATTTTGGTAAGTGTTCATAATATTAGTTCTCTAATAGTAAATGTGTGGAGTACTTTAAAATTAGCCCTTAATCTGTTTTGGCTTCTGCTGTGTAGTACTGATGGAGGGCTGAAATTTTTAAAGCCCCCAACACATGGATTGGATGCTTGGGAAAATTGCTCGTCATGAGTTGTCTTATTTATACTATTTTGAATAACTGGCATCCATAAAAACAAATTGTTTTTGAGGGAATAACTGGGAGCTTATTTTTATTAAAAAGAACAGAGTAACTAAAATTACAAGGAGAGCAAGGAAGTAAATGGTACTAAATCGAACAAAGATTAAAAGTTTCAACACGTGAACTGAAGATACCAATTAGATTGGTGAAAGGGAAACGCTTCATTCAAGTGCATAAATATTTTGTCCTTATTTTGTTGTTCAAGTATACTGAAAAGAAACCTTGAGCAATGATGCTGAATTGCATCTTTCTAACATGTTTTTTCTGCTGCCAAAGATGAAATTGAGATGAAGTCAGTGTTTAAAAGGTGGGGGCATGGGCGATGCATTTGCCTAGACCCTAAGTTGTGGCATAAGCTCAAACATGGGACATATGCACGTTGAATTTATATTTTATATAGTTTACGTACTCTTTTTTAAATAGTTCGATACCAAGATAAATTTTGACATTTAAGGTGCTTGGTGGTGCCTAAAATAGATGCAGATATGCAAAAAACAAGCTATATTAAATTGTTGATAGAAGTTATATCTTGTAAAAGTTCATTCATTTACTAAAAAGGCAGATAAAAAAACATGTACTAGTGTATGTGGGCTTGAGAATTTCTTAAAAAGTTTTTGGCTCCATAGGGAAAGGGGTGCAAAATTTGTTCCAAGCTTCTTGGTGGTACACCCCTGGGGATTAACGCCCTACTCAAAAGAGCAGTCCAAAGTGGAAATGCTTCTTCACGGAGTGGGCTTCAAAACGCTTTTTGGATACTGGCTATAAAATAAAAAATGTTTTATACTTCCACACAGTGAACCTTGAGAATTTTGTCTCTACACAAATGATACTGATAATCTGGGGAAAAGGTAGATGCGGGAGAGACTTTAAGAATTTTGATCAGCCTTTATGATTTAAGTCATTAAGGACCTATTGGTTGTGGCTGCGCCATTTGCTCCATGCGATTATCTAGATTAGCTAATCTTTCACTTCTCTTATTTCCCAAGTGGCCCAATTGTGGGCTAAAGCTAATCCCTCGCACTGGCGGGCCTAAGCCCACGTTTGTAGCATGCATTTTTTTTTGCTCCCCGTGGACCTTGTTTAATTTGTCAATAAGATCAAGTTCTTAATAGTAACATTAATTTTCTTAAATCTCTAAAATTAATATTGCAAAAATTATTAATTCATTTAATTAAAAGTTTCTATTATTTTGTTAAAATAATAATTTCAATAATTTAAGTTTTTTACTTATATTTTAATAATCTTAAGTAATTAAAATATTAAATTATTTTTTAACATTATAATTAGTAGCAACAATCTATAATCTGATTATATTTAAGTCAGCATGCGGAGTAGACATTTCTTAAGCTTGAACTAACTTATTTTTTTGCTTATTTATCTTAATGACCAAATAGCTCAAGCCTTTGTGTAAGTTAAGCTAAGCTGCTAAACCAGTTAAGTTGACTAACTGTTGAGGAAACATGCTGAGCTTAAAATTTAAGTTGCGAACTCATTTTATTGTGTAAATTGGTTCAAATACTCCTGAGTTTTCTTAAAATGAGAAGATACTTTTAATTAAACGAAAGTTTAAAGAAAGTTGTGTTTAGTGGTTAGCTTGTATTGTACTGATTCCTCAAGCCATACAGAAAAATCTAAAAATTCATAGTGCACATGATAGATGGGAGAGCAACACCATGCATATAATAATAAATTAGTAATATGTAGTAGTTAGGAAAAAAAAGTGACAGTTGCATGATAGAATATTAGACTTTAGAGTACTGGAATCTTAAACCAATATATAGGTTGATACAAAAAGACAAGACAAATAGTGTGTGATATTCCGATGATATCGGTTCAACGAGAACTGTCCCGACACTAGATATTCACAAACCGCAAGATCTTATTGAGAAATTTAAAAGAGAATAGATACACATATAAATGCCAAATTATATTTCTCATTCATCAAAATTTCTTATTACAAAAATAGCTAACGTACATCTCGTATAATGTTCAACTTTTTAAAACAAAAATGGAACTGAAACAAAATAAAATAAAATAAAAAGTAAAGTAGTGTCGTAGATCCATCAACAATTTGAAAACTTGTGAATTAAAGTTCTCATTCGAATTCTACCAGAAGTACCTGATTTGGTATTGTAAAGAAAATAATATCGGGATTGAAATTCCCTATAATTAGAGAATATTCTAAATACTATAGTAAATTATAAAATATTACATTTTATAATAGCAGATATGAAATTAGTGAAAAAAGAATGTGATAAAAATGCAGGAAAATAAGACAATAGCGCAAACGGGATAATTAATTTCCTTAAAAAAATATTATCACAAAGATGTATGTTACTGATGTCATTTTTCCAATAATCAGCCACGTACGTTATTGATGTCTTTTTTTCAGTAACCAATCACGTAAGCTAATGATGTCATTTTTCTAGTAATCAACCACGTATGTTACTGATGTTATTTTTTCAGTAACTAACCACGTTATTAAAGGATGTTGGTTTCAAACAACCAACCAAGCATCAATATGAATTTGGCTCAAAGCAAAGCTAAGCAGCAGTAAAGTGCAAAAAGTAATATATGTATATATGCTGGGTACATTTTTCTTTAAGTTTCAAAAGTGCAATAGTTGATTGAATTTGCATAAGTTATTGATATTTTAAATTAGCTTTTTTAGCCAACAAGCATTATGAAAATTTTAGAAGTATTTAATATATTCTCTTCTATTTTGTTTTTTTTTCACTCTCTCTTCTTGATAGTAAACATAATTTTAAGTTACTGAGAGTAGCAATAATATTTATAATAGCGTTATTATTATCATTATTTAATGATAATAATAATGTATGGAAAAAAAGACAGAATTCAAATGACTGAAATTAAATTGACAAAATAAAATATGCAATCATATAATAATATTTTTACTATTATTCATTATTAGTTAATGACAACAGTAATAATGCAATAAAATAATAAAGATAGTATAATTATCATTAAGAAAAATGAAAAAGAAATAAAAAAAATAATAAAAATGCAAAATTTATCCTTTTTTCTTCCCATTTTCTTTCTCCTCTCACCTAGGGTTAGGGTTGCCGGGAATCGGAGGGAGGCCGGACGTGACTGAAGGGGGCCGGAGGGGGTGGCCAGAGCAGAGGAGGTGGCAGCTGGCTGAGGGCTGAGAGGCTGCTGTTGGGATGAAGGAAGGGTTGAGGGGGGTTTAAATAGAGAGGAGGGAAGGAGAGAGGGGGGATGGTCGGCCAGCTGGGCGGCCGCCGACCGGCGCCGACCATGGCGGCGCATGTGCGTTCGCCTGCATCTCTGGCGCGTGTTCGTCAGTTCCCGACTGGCTATGTCAAGCGACAGAGCTTGCGCCTTGGAGTTGGGGTCGGGGGGAACGGGGAACAGATGAGGAGAAAAAAAAAACAGAGGGAAATAAAATAATTAGTTTCAATTAAATTTTTTGTATTTTTTCGATTCGGAGCAATATTTTTGTTTTAAAATAACAAAACTTGACACAGATGCGTGTTACGATGAGACGAACACCATCACGTTAAAATTGTTTGATTCGGAGCAATATTTTATTTTAAAATAATTTTTGGAGTTTGAAACTACAAAAATTAATCATGATCGAACCAGAGTTTTGAATTTGAAGAAACTTTTAGCATAGCCTTTAAATAATATACTTAATCCAATGACACAAAAATTGATGAATTTGAATTTGTATTTAATTTTTTCAATTTATTGAATTAAATTAATTCAAAAATTAAAGCATGAGTTTCCGTTATCCAAATTTTTTCCAAACTAGGGTATTTTGATCTAAAAATTATTTATATCTAATGGCAATTTGGTTTGCCCTAATTTGAAATTTTTCAGGATCTTGATTTTTAAATTGGAACTTGACCTAATTTTGTGAAGTAATGAGATGAGTCGTAACAAACTTTCCTACTTAAAAATGATGTCGTTCTCAACATCATAAGAATAAAGCAAAGTCTTAAGGGTGATTTTGGGGTACCTTGATTCAGAAATAATTCTGGATACTTTCTTCGCATAATATTTTTTTTTCCCGTGGCTTCTTTTGAAGTATGGTTATGCCATTGAACTTTAACCATCGGGATCGTTCAACATCTTAATTTTTGGCGATCTTTATCAATTGATTTTAAGAGGTTTTTTAACATAAGTCAAATTGGGCTAAATTTTAACTATCGAATCTGAGATTTGCTGAGTGGATTTCTGGAGGCATTTTTGAAGTGTTGATACGTGGGATACGCTGTGCACTGCTATAAATCTTTCAAGAAGTTTAAGTCTTAAAGCCGAGCTTCCAATTTTTGCAGTTATTTCGAAAGGGTCCAATATATTTGGGGCTCAGCTTGCTAGTTACCTCAAAGCAATGAATTCTTTTCATAGGGCTAACCTTTAGATAAGCACAATCAAGAATGTGAAATTCTAGCCCCCAGTCTTTTGCGTCGTGGTATTTCTTTTGTCGGTCCTTGGCTACCGCAATTCGGCTCTTGATTAGCCTTATTCGTTCGTTTTCTTTAATCAACTCAGATTCATAAAGTTGTACATCTCCAATTTGTGTCCAGGCTAGAGGAGTATTGCACTTTCTTCCTTATAAGGCTTCATAAGGGGCCATCCCAATGCTCGACTGGTGGCTATTATTATACACAAATTCTATTAAAACTATGTGCTCTTCTCAACTACCACCAAAATCCAAAATACTCAAACGCAACAAATCTTCGAGTATTTGATTAACTCTTTTAGTCTGCCCATCTACTTGTGGATGGAAGGCGGTGCTTAGAGCTAGCACAGTTCCTAAATCGTTGTGTACCGTTTGCCAAAATAGGAAAGTAAATCTGTTATCTCAATCTGAGACTGACTTTTGGAATTTCATAGAGTTTGATTATTTTATTAATATAAATTTTTGCTAGCTTTTCAACGGTGTTAGCTTGCTTAATAGGAATAAAATGGGCTGATTTAGTAAAATGAAATTGCATCTGCTCCTGAACGACTCCGGGGTAATCCCACGACAAGGTCCATAGAAATATCAGACCATTTTCATTCCGTAATTTCTAATGGATGCAAGAGTCCACCTGGTCTTTAATGTTCAACTTTTATTAAACAACTCACATGACACTTAGCAATAAATTCAGCCATGCTTCTTTTGAGTCATGACCACAAGAATATTTCTTTTAGATCTCGATGCATTTTGTTATTTTCGGGGTGAACTGTATACCCTGACTTATGAGCTTTGCTTAGAATATGGTTCGAATGGATGCACTATTAGGGATCCAAACTCTTTTTCCATGATAAGTATAAATCTCTTGCTGAAGCTGTAAGTCTGATCGGCATCCATTTTCTATGTCTTTTAGCTTTGAATACTCTGGGTCTTGCCCTTAAGCGATAGTTATCTGCTGCATGAGCGTAGGTTTGATGATACTTATCTTGAGTAGATTGCTTAATTTTGCTGGAAATGAGACTTATCCTTAGTTTCTGGAACTATTCCACCAAGGGGCTTGCCATGATTATTTCAATCAGAGACACTTTTCTGCTAAGGGCATCAGCTACAATGTTGGATTTACCAAGGTGATATGTGATACTAAGATCGTAGTCGCAGATTAATTCAAGCCATCTTCTTTGCCTGCAGTTTAGTTGCTTCTGGGTAAAAATATATTTTAGGCTTTGGTAGTCTGTAAAAATCTCGCATTGTACCCCATATAAGTAAGTGCCTCCAAATCTTTAAGGCAAAACTAACTGACGCTAATTCCAGATCATGAACTGGGTAATTCTTCTCATTTTTTTTAATTGCCTTGAGGCGTAGGCAATTACCTTCCCTTCTTGCATTAGGACACATCCCAATCCAATGTTGGATGCATTAGTGAATACTTGATAATTAATTCTTTCTTGAGGTAGGATCAGAATTGGTGCGACGGTCAGTACTTCATTTAACGTCTGGAAAGCTTCTTCACAGTCTTGGCTCCATACGAAAGGTATCGCTTTTTGAGAATCTTGAAAGAGGTGAGGCTAATAGCGAAAATCCCTTAACAAACTTTTGGTAATAGCCTGTTAGACCCAAAAAGCTTCGAATTTCGATTATAGTGGTGGGTTGTGACCATTTCTAAATGATGCTTATCTTATTCTGATCAACTCTTATTTCTTTTGCACTAATTACATGACCAAGAAAAGAAACATATTTTAGCCAGAATTTACATTTTGCGTACTTTGCATACAATTGTTGCTCCCTTAATGTGCCCAACACGAGTCTTTGGTGATTTTCATGACCTTTTTCACTTTTGGAGTAAATAAGTATGTCGTAGATAATCACGATCATAAATCTATCCAGGAAGGGTCTAAAAACTCGCAGCATTAGATCCATGAAGACTGATGGAGCATTGGTTAATCCGAATGACATTACCAAAAACTCAAAATATCCGTAATGAGTTCTGAACACTATTTTTGGAATGTCTTATTCTTGCACTCGTACTTGATTACATAATTGCAGATCTATTTTTGAGAAGACTTGCCCCGTAGAGTTGATCGAATAGATCGTCTGTTCGTGGTAGCGGATACTTATTCTTGATTGTTATTTTGTTTAGCTCTTGGTAGTCAATGCACATGCACATCGATCCATCCTTCTTTACAAAGAGAATTGGAGCTCCCCATAGTAACATGCTGGGTTTTATAAGGCCTTTATCCATTAGTTCTTGCAATTGCTCGTGTAGTTCTTATAGCTTTTTTGGGGCTAGATGGTAAGGTGCCTTTAACAGTGGCTGCGATCCAGGCACTAAGTCAATAGTAAAATCCACTTCCCTTATTAGAGGTAGACTAGGAAGCTCGTCTGAGAAGACATCGCGAAATTCTTTGACTATTCTGGTTTCCGATAAATGGGTGTTTTTTTCTGTTTCCTTTATCATAGTGACCATGTAAGCCTCATAACCTTTGCAAATTAACTTTTTCGCTTTAAGTGCGTTGATTAGAGGTGTTAATACCCAATCTGCCTATGAATACTTATGGTTTCCTTTCTCCTTTAAGAGTGATCTTCTTTCGACAATCAATGATCGCTTCATGCATATTCAACCAATTAATTCCTAAAATGATGTTGAAGTTTATTATTGTGAGGATTTGTAGAGTAGCCTCATATACTACATCATTGATTGGAATGTTGCAAACACAAAATTGCTGAGCGCTCATGGTGGCACCGGAGGGCTACCCAATATTAAGAGTGTTGGCTAGATTGCAACACGGAATATTGAGAACCCTTGCGCAATTGTCCGAAATAAAGGAGTGGCTTGCTCCCGTATCGAAAATGACGTTAAAAGATTTGCTATTACTTTGTATGGAGCCTAGTTAGAAAAAAAATAACTACTAAAAAAAGTTTATGTATGTGTGTGGAGAGATTTTAAAGTAAGGAAGGAAATGTATCTAACACTACGTTGTTGTCGTCGGGTGTTATGATAGGTGTGAGGGCGTACATCCTTGCTGGAACGGTGGGCTGAGGGACCTGACCATTTCTTTGGGTAGGCGCTGCTGTTATTGCAACTTGTTTAGGAGTAGCTCCTCTCCGTTGATTATTGGCGGGGGGCTGCTGGTGCTGAGTCTTGGTTTGGGGTAGATCTTGTCCCATGATTAACATCTCTGTCGATCGTCTGCTTGGCAATACAACAATGAAAATCGTGATCGGAGCGCCCGTAGGTAAAACAACAGTTCTACCTGTGATAGCATCTCCCAATCGGGTGAGGTCGTTTACATGCTAAACTTTCATTGGTCCTGGGATCTTTCGCAGATATTTAGTATGCCTTGGCTGGTGGAGAATAAGGAGGATGCTTGAACGCCTCTTGGTCCATAACAGAATTGATTGTCCTTTTCCCTTGTCTTTCTGCGATCACTTGCTCGTTAAGTTCAAACATTGCTGCACAATCTAAAAGCTCAACAAATTTTGTATGCCTAAGCAAAATCAGATTAGTGCGAATACTGTCCTTTAATCATTCTAGGAACTTACTGCACCTTGTTGCTTGACAATCAACTAACTTAGGTGTATAACGAGAGAGTTTTGTGAACTTTGTCTCGTAATCTGCCATCGATCGATTGCCATGAGCTACTTTTATAAATTGACTCCCGAGTATCCTCTGCGTTGAGTGAGGAATGTAACGGCTTCTGAACGCTGCCGTGAATTCCGCCCACAGTATGTCCTCCAGACAGATGCCCCCAAAGGTGATTTCATAAGTGATTTTTCATCACCTTTCAGCTTCACCTTCTAGCAAATATTTTGCTAGTCTAACTATTTATTTGCATGACACTTTAAGTTGTTCAACTTGTTTTCAACTGCTTGGATCCAATTCTCGGCTTCCATGGGTCAGGCCGAGCTGTTGAAGGTAGGAGGATTTAGTTTAAGAAAGACTTGCAAGGCATCATCTACTCGCAGTCTTTGACCATGTGGGGGTTCTGGTGCGAGCAGGGAGGTAGAGGTTCTCCCTTGGTTCGAAAGGGCTAGCAATACAGCTTCCAATAGTATGTTTGTTCTATTGTCTGCTGTTGCTGATGAAATGGTCATTTTAATCGGGGTTGCGGAGGTGCGAGCTGCGAGGAAGGCTTCATCGGAATCCATTTGTTAGAAATGATTAATAAAAGCTTGCAATTAGAAGAGGTTGCGTCTAACTAAATACATAAACAATTATTTGCAATAATAAATAAAGTTACAATCTTTTTGATGCTTATCATCCAAGGATATTCATGGGATATCAGAGGAATCAGAACTAGTTGATCTTCATTTTGACGAGGACTTCTGGTGGTTCCCAACTTTCCTCTTTCCTTTAGAAGTAGAAGCCGTCGTGCTGTTGATTTTGATAAGCTTCTTCTGGTTATGAACTTCATTCGGTAGTTGAACGACTTGCTGCTTTTGTATGCATCCTTTCTTCTTACTTCTCATTCTAAGGTAGACATATTTCCATATATGGTACCCTTTAGTTCCTAGACTTCCATCTCTAATTCCCTGATCTTGTTCTTGGATATTGATATCCACTATGCTAGGGTACTCTCCATCTCACTTAGTTTCTCTGCCATTGCATTTTCTTTTGCTTCCACTGCGGGGGCGTCCAAATATGTGCTAAGCTTAGTTACTTTGGAGTGCGAGGATCCACCATCACTATCTTCATTCTCAAAGTACTCAATCATTTCGTTATTGGGATTCATCTATATTTATAAAAGATAAGATGAATTAATCACATCAGATATATTGCTCTAGTATTTTCAAGTTCTACTTAATGAATGAAAAATTATTTAATATTTTTAAAGTTCTCAATCCCTCCTAACTTCTCATAGAACTGATTTATCTTATGACAATTCTAACATCTTTAGAATGGATATATCTTTATTTTTATATGTATATTCTTTCCTTTCAAATGTGCTCAATCATGCCCTGGTACCAACTGCGATGTCGCGATGTCGGTTTAGCGAGAACAATCATGACATTAGGTATTCACAAGCAGCAGGATTCTATTAAGCAATTTAAAAGAGAAATGATACACATATAAAGGCCAAATGATATTTCTCATTTATCAAAATTCCATATTATAAAAATAGCCAATGTACATCTCGTACAATATTCAACTTTTTAAAATAAAAGTGGTACTGAAACAAAATAAAATAAAATAAAAAGTAAACTAACGCTGCAGATCCATCAGCAATTTAAAATTTATGAATTAAAGTTCTCGTTCAAATTCTCTCAAAAGTACATGACCTAGTATTGTAAAGAAAATAATACTGGGATTGGATTCCCAGTAATTAGAGATTACTTTAAGCACCACAGTAAACAATAAAATATTATATTTTATAATAGCAAAGATGCGATTAACATAAAAATAATGTGATAAAATGCAGAAAAAATAAAACTAGCGCAAACGGGATAATTAATTTATGAAAAAAAAAGCATTGTCACAAAGATGTGTTACTGATGTTGTTTTTCCAGTAACCAGCCGCGTATGTTATTAATGTCATTTTTTCAGTAATCAACCACGTATGTTACTGTGAGGACTCGGTGTCGGGTCAACGGGAGCTAATCCAACACTGGTTGTGGGGAATAACAACAAGTCCTATAGCCGCAGGATCATATTGAGTGATTTAAAAGACAAATATATAGACATCAAACATAATTTTTTTATTCATTAATTCACAAGTATTGGATACAAAGATCAAAATAAAAGGAAATATTACAAACTTTAAAAATAATGTTAAAAAGCGCCAATCAGCAGGAAGCAGTATCAGCACTGTTTGGTTCTTAGCACTTTTCCTCGAAGACGAACTCCTGATCTGGGCACGTTTCAAAAGTGCGGACATTTGAATACTAGTTAGTTGTGAAACTAAGTACTGATAAATGTCATCTTTACAAATTATTAAATAATAAGCAATATAATCAATAATTTGATAGGAAATAAAATTTGTATAAAGTTATCACTGCAAATCTATTTCAGTTGCACTGAAACTTTAGCATAAAAGTAATTTCAGTCACAAAAATAAATATAGAATTTTGACGTTTGATATTTGAGGCAAAATGTGATTTTGTTGGGCAAGTGCAAAATTGAGAAAAAGGGGGTTCATTTTTTGTGTTACATATTCCAACTTCTCTCTATACCTGCCCCCTCAAAGGCTTATTAGTATAGGCTCCTTATGACTACCGATGTCGGATAGCCCCATCCTAGCAGTTGTCTCATCAGACTAAAAATATATCAACATGGAACCCTTGGTACTCACTTGTCCAAAATTGTTAATATATCATTTTATGTCTTTTTAAAAGTATTTTCATTAATTTGTGCGATGCTAAGCGGAAAAGCATATTAAACAAGAGTAAGGAAAGACATTTGGTACCTTGTTCTTTAAGTTTGGATGAGTGACAGTTTGCTCAATCTGCAATTAGGTTTTTAATATTTTAAATTAGCCTTTTTAGCTAATGTTATTATCTTCGTTTCTATTCTGTTTCTTTTTCGTTTTCTCAATTTGATAGAAGTTCATATTTTTAAGTTACTAATATGACAATAATATTTATAATAACATTATTATTATCATTATTTAATAATAATGATAATAATGTACAAAAGAAAAGACAATGAAAATGACTATAGATTGCAGAAAGTAATAATGATAGAATAAAAATGCTTGAATTGAAATTGACAGCATGAAAGTAAGTCATTTTCTAGTATTTGTACTGCCGTTCATTATTAATTAATGACAGCAATAATAATGCAATGACATAATTTAGTAGTATATTTATTAATAATAATTGAAATGAAGAAAATAAAATATTAAAAATTTCTTCTCATTTTCTTCTTCTTTTCATTTTCCACTTGCCTAAGTTAGTGTTGCCGGAAAACAAAGGCAGGTTAGACGTGTAGGGTGGCCGGAGCAGAGGGGCGGCGGTCGAAGGCTGGTTGGCTGAGGAGGGCTGGCTAGGCCGGAACGGGGGGTTGCAGCATGAGGGGCTGCTGGTAGGGGAAGGGAGGGCTGCTGTGAGGGAGAGAGGGATGCTGCGAGGGAGGAGAAGGAGGGAAGGGGAGGGGTTTAAGTAGATGGAGAGATTAGGAGGGGGAGAGGGAGAGCTGTTCCGCCAATTTGGTCGACCATTCCTGCGCCAAAACTGCACAGGAAAGGTCCCTAGCGCGGAAGGTTCCTCCCAGAGGCGGACTGATTCCTTACGGAATCAGGGAGAAAGAAAGGAGTTTTAAAGGAAAATTTAATATAGTTATTTAAAATTAAAATTTTCGCATTTTTCTGCTGTTTGGTGTCCAAAAATAACGAAAGTTGACACCTGGTGTCTTATGACATAACAAATACCCTCGCGCCAAAATTTTTTGATTCGGACAAATATTTTATTTTTAATTAATTTCTGAAGTTTGAAACTTCAAATATTAATTGAGGCCGAACCGGCACTCAAAAATTGATGAAATTTTTTGAGTAGCCTTTAAATATTATACTTAACATAATGACATGAAAATCGATGAATTCGAACATGTATTTAATTTTCTTAATTTATTAGATTTAAATAATTTAGAAAAATAAAATTGTAGTTTTTGTTATTCGAATTCTCCTAAACGATGGCACTTTGATCTAAAAATTATTTCTATCTAAAGGAAATTTTATTTGCCCTATATTGAAATTCCCCAAGATCCTGATGATTGAGGCGAGTTTTGACCTAAATTTGAAAAGTAACGACATTGGGTCGTTACAGTTACTGATGTCATTTTTTCAGTAACCAACCATATATGTTACTGATGTCATTTTTTTTAGTAACAAACCACGTAAGTTACTGATATCATTTTTCTAGTATCCAATCACGTAGTGTTAGGGCTGACGGGAACCGAAGGGAGGCCGGACGTGGCTGAAGGGGGCCGGAGGGGGTGGTCGAAGCAGAGGAGGCGGCGACTGGCTGTGGCTGGCTGAGGGCTGAGAGGCTGCTATTGGGATGAAGGAAGGGTTGATGGGGGTTAAATAGAGAAGAGGGAAGGCGAGAAAGGGGAGGATGGCCGGCCAGCTGGTCGACCGCCGACCAGGGTGGCGCGCGTGTGCCCGCCTGCATCTCTGGCGCGTGTCCGTCAGCGCCTAGCAGGTTGTGTCAAGCGACAAAGCCTTCGCTCTGGAGCGGGGTCGGGGGGTAAACTGGAAAACAGATGAAGGAGAAAAAAACAGAGGAAAATAAAGTAATTAAGTTCAATTAATTTCCTTGCATTTTTCCATCATTTGACTTCTAAAAATAACGAAACTTGACACATGTATATTACGAAGAGACGGACACCCTCGCACCAAAATTTTATGATTCAGAGTAATAATAATTTCTGGAATCTGAAACTTCAAAAATTAACCACAATCGAATTAGAGCTCCGAATTTGATGAAACTTTCAGCTTAGCCTTTAAATAATATATTTAACCCAATGAAACAAAAATCGATGAATTTGGATTTGTATTTAATTTTCTCAATTTGTTGAATTAAATTAATTCAGAAATTAAAAGAGTTTCTGTTATCCGGATTTCTCCCAAATTAAAACATTTTGATCTAAAATTTTTTTCTATCTAATGACAATTTGGTTTTCCCTAATTTGAAGTTCCCCGGGATCCTGATTTTTGAGTCGGGACTTGACCTAATTTTGCGAAGTAACAACATTGAGTTGTTATATAATGCCTATTTAAAAGGTTGATGGAAAGTTAACATAACACCTCATAATTTCCACAGTGACACAGTGTCACATAAGATGAATATTTTGCTAATGAAAATTCTGAGTAACATGGTGTAAGGATTGAAGAGGTCTGGAGTTTTACTTCGAGTTGTAACATATGTAGCCTTTGTGGTTTAGAGAGTAGAGGAATATGCAAGGTAGAGTTCTTGGTCCGAGTTTGGATGTTTTAGTATGGGGAAGAAGAGGAAAGCATAGGCAACCGAAGACCCAGAGATGTTAGTACCCGGGTCTGGATTTGTATAGGATTTGAAATGGGGAGATATTGCTAGTGTTTGGGGTGGGTAACATGTTTATGAGGTAGGTAGAGGCAAGTATGGCATCAGCCCATAAGCTCTCGGATAAGTTGGCCGTTTGGAGAAGGGCACGGGTGACTTCTAGTATGTGTCGATGTTTGCGTTCCGCTACTTCATTTTGTTGAGGAGTATATAAGCAAGAAATTGGGTGATGTATACTGAGATTTTTGAGTAGGTTGTGGAAGAGGGTGGAGTTGTATCCTTCGCTCCCATCAGATTGGAGTGTACTTTGATTTTTTCCGTTAAATTGACATTCGATGATTTTTTGGAGGTTAATGAATTTTTGTTCGTTTTAGATTTGAGATTTAATGGAAAGAGCCATGTAAACTGTGAGCGATCATCCACGAAAATGACAGAGTTTGTAACTTTCATAAGATATGGTCGGGGCTGGCCCCATATGTCGGTACGAAGAAATTCAAATACATCATAATTTCTAGTGGATTGTTTAGTACAAGGTTGTTTGTGGTGTTTTGTGATAATGCATGTAGAACATGGGTAGGTGGAGCTACTCTTTCCTATGAGTGGATTTTGCTTGGTGAGGAGGTGGTAGACATCATAGCTCAGATGTCCCAGTCGTAGATTCCAAGGTGGGGCGGTCGGTGTGGATGAGGATCACATGATTATTTTGGAAGGAGTAGGTTCTGGCGATAGTCGGATGGTGTAGCGTTCGTTGATGCAACGACTCTTAAGTAGAGGCATGTTCATTTGAAGGGTCCTTTATGATGAGCCCATTTAGATTAAATAAAATGGAACAGGAGTTATCAGATGTTAGTGAATGGAAAGGAGATTGTATTGACATCAAGGAACGTTAAGTATAGATTCTTCAAAAGAAACTTACGGTGGGGTGCGGGTAAAATGCCTTTCCTAGTGCTGGAGATTGGGAGAGTTTGGCCACTTCCGACGGTGACTGTGTTGGTACCTTGGTATGTTTCGGCTATGTACAGGTTGTTGAGGTTGTTGGTGATGTGGTTCGATGCTTCAGAGTCAAGGTACAATCTGTCATTCCATCGGTGCAGAGAGCTGAGGGATGGTGTGGTAGCTGATTTTGAGTGTTATTGTAGTTGGTATCCATTTGGTGCTAGTAGTCCTAAGCCGAGGGACCAGACTTGTGGTAATTTTGGTACTCGATGAAGGAGGTTCTGTAGAGTTTCTGCATAGGTGTGGCACCTTTGTATTGCATTGGCGTGCATCCTCTTTCTCTACTGGTTCAGCCTTGGCCTCGGGATCGACCCGAGAGTATCGGCAGGTGTTGTTGAGCTTATTTGCTGACGGATTACTGAGCTGAAGCTCCTTGTGAAGATCTTGTTGGACATTGATTTCATCACTATATAGGAGGGAGGGAGTAGAGGTCATCCAAGTTGTTTGGTTGAGCTTGGTTCTAGTTGCTGTTTTGAAGACTAGATAGGTTGTGGGAAGTTCATTTAGTGTGTAGAGAATGACATCTTTGCTGTGGACTTTGGAACTTGCTGCAGCTATTTTTTCCACCGATGATTTGATTTTGGATTGGCACTCACACGTGGATCTATTTTTTAGGGATACATTGTGGAGTTTGTTTTTGAGTTGTATAATTCTGAAACGGTTTGAGGATTGAAGGCGTTTTTCAGAGTGCCAGACTTCTACTTATGGTTCTGCCTCTAGAATGTAGGGGAGGATTAAGGGTGATATGGTAGAATAGAGAAGTGCTATCAGGTTTTTGTCAATGGATATCCAAAAGAAGTATTTAGAACTATATGTGTGAGGTATAGGATCGACACCTTCAAGATATTCGTGTAGGTTGGTTGCCTTGAACGATTAAGTAACTGTGCATGCCATAATGGGTAATTCTTGCAGTTAAGATGGGGTGTACTTGATGTTAGACATCAAGTATTTGAGATCCTTCATCTCAGCAACGGAGATGGAGTTTCTGACGTCAGTACTTGAGCTATCATCGGACTGGGATTTCACATTCATGGACTCCATTGTGGATTGATTTGGCGGAGAGATGCGGATTTTGTTGGGTTGGGTGAGTGGTGAGGCGGAATCGAGACGTAGCCGATCGTGACTGCCACAATCGGAATGGAATCGGCACGTTCTGAGAGTGATCGTCATTGGCATCTTGTCGGTGGGATTATGAATCGTGGAGAGCTGGGTGTTGAGTAATACATGCGTGTTTATAGCGGCAGTTGTTAGTGGCTAGCGGTCGGGATTGCGTTTAGGTTAGCGAGTGGGATTGATTTGGGTTGTTATTAAGGATTGCAATAAGATCTCTCATACAACAAAATGTATGCACGGCCCCAAGCTTACTCACCCAAATGCACTTATGACATCATTTAATCGATCCTTTGCTTGTTGTTGGCCAGAAGCATACTCGTCCAAAGTCTATGTCTGTTAAACTCCACCCATTTGTCTATTGTGCTGCATCATCATAAGTGACAGCCAAGTACCTATTTGTCATATAGTATCAAGCAATTGATTTTATAGACGAAATTGAAGTTGATGGAACTTTAAAGCAAGGACGGTTATTAGACTGAAGATCCTTTAAAATTTGGCCGATACTTATATTAGTAACCTTGCAAGAAATGAAGTATAAGAAGGGGATGATAAATTTCTCAACATTAACAAACTAGGAATCCCTAGTTTTCCTAGCGACCCATCTTATGATACTTGATTCCTCTTGACGATTCATGAATCAATTATCTTTTATCATATCGGTTATATCAACGCATAAACTCTACATATAATTTTGTCTCTTGTACTTTAGGATCACTAAGCTATGTTTTAGATGATATGCAATGTTCATATGCTCAATTCTGTTAGAAAATGACATGCTAATCTTTTATTTTATTTTATTTTTTTATTTTTAAATTCTTAAGTTTGCTGACAGTCACATGCATGCTGCTTTGGAAAAGGTAAGCTACTCTTCTAAAAAAGCTTTAATTACATATATTGATGAAATCAGCTAAATTTTTCTCACAAGCTCAGAAGATTACAGCGGCCTATTTAGCTTTTTTCTGAACTTGGTTTGTTTGAAAGGATCAGTGTGGATCCTCGCTTATTGGAGAATTTCTTATGCAGGCAGCTGACTTCAGAAAACCTAACATTATTTATTAATATCTTTAAAGTGTTAATTTCACCTTATGGAGGTAATCCTGAGTGTTTGCTATACTAAGCCCTAGACCAATGCGGATGATTGATAAAAGAGAATTCTGGACTTATATTTGGATATCGAAATTTTCACCTTGAGCGCAAGGAGAGCATACTTGTATCAGAGCTAACAAAAAAATAAAGTATTGGCTCGAATAAATGCTGATCTATTTTTCTTTCTTGAAAATGCTTTAGATATCTGGATCATTTGAGCGTTAACAAGTACAAAATTCTTTAGGGAAATTTTTTTCTCCTAAGTTTGAAGCTTTTGGATTGAATCAGTTAAAAAAAGCGGTACCTTAATGTTCCAGTGTAGAGCTGAATGACATGAGCACGATAATATCTCTCTTATTTCTATTCTTCTTTTATTGGTATGTTGGGTATTATGACAATGGTTAAAATTTAGAATTAGATAATCGTTTGGGGCGCTATGTGCTTGTCTTGTGAATTTAAAATCACTGCAAATAGTATTCTGAAACGAAAAGCACGGTCTTCTAATGTTGCAAGCAAGCACAAATCTTTATGGATACCAAATTTACTGTATTTCTTCTCTTCGAAGAAATTGATCAACAACATCAAAGTAAAAGCCAAACACAAATTAACAAAATAACTACAACTAAAATTGTTGCAAATACCATATTGAGCAAACTTGTCATTTTTTATCACAGGCAATATATATATATATATATATATATATATATATGCATGCATATGTATAATTTTGTTTCTTTCGGGAGACATCTGCAAGCTTTATTATTTATAATTATAAGGAGTACAACAGACTTGATTGGTGGTCTCAACAAAATAAAAACAAAAGAAAAAATAAAATAACTAAAAGAAAAAAAAGAAATGTAAAACAGCTACCAAATCCCCCCATGAAAATGTCACCTATCAGATTTCAGTACTTGAGCTAAGAAGAATATGCAATTGTAGTCATCTTCAGAAATATTCTAATGACCTTTTTTTAATCCGGAAATCTGGTTGACTTTATTTTTTTAATTTTTTTTTTAACATAATATCTTCAAATCCTATGCAATCATAATCTGATGATGAAGAGTCCTCTTCCGTGCGAGACGTTTCCTCCTCTGCCCCACTTTAGATAATGGAGTGAATTTCTCTGCAATAGGATTGATGTTCGAAATCCCTTTATTCAAAGAGGTTGACACCCTCGATACATCTGCTATTTTAGTAACCATAATTTGGAGCTTATTTGTTGGTACCTTCATCAACTTTGAATCTAACTTATTGGCTCATTCATCAGCCCATGGATGGGATACCGCGATCTCACCCGTGGCACTTTCCGATTTGGCTCGCATATTCAGGATCTCTTTAATTGCATTAATCTTATTTTATGATGATTCAAAGAAAAGTAATCATACATCTCCATTGTCTCATCATCCCATGCAATAGAGCGTGGTTCTTGATGGTTAACTTCCTGCACAAAAAGTGAATCACCCTATATATATGATGACAAATAGAAGATTTTAGTCAATAAAAAGAATAGAAAAACCATTATCCTCAGCCCCAAATATTATAGAATACAGGGTTAAGGCTTTAGACAAGTTCTGGTTTAGGATAGATTCGCCTACTTAACATATAAAATATGACTAATGAGATTTATCAAAAAGATGGGGGAGGGATTGGAATTTGTGCAACTCAATTACAACTGAAGAATCTCAATAGTTTAATTATTTGAGCAACAAACATTTTGAAAATGTTAAAATGCTGAAGTAAATTGAAAAGAACATCAAATAAAAAGTCAGAAGAAAGTTAAAAAGTAGGAATGGTATGATTCGGTAGTATAATGACCTTCTAATCTTTTTTCAAAGAATTTTTTGCAACCCACACTTTTTTGATTTTGATTGTTACATAACTGTGAATTTTTTATATAATTAAAATTATCTCCATGCTTTTCAGGTATGCCCTGCTAGGGAACAGTCTTAGCATTGCAGTTGTCGCACCGTTGCTGCAATATCTGTTCGCTGAATTCACTTTATGAACAGGATGACTTGGGTTAGGATTGCTTTCTCAATTTTTAATTTTGGCTCTCCATTTTTATCCAATTCATTATAACGAGCAAGTTAATTTTATTTTGTGAATCTCAATTGCAGTTCATTAGACTTGTCTTGTCATTTAAAATAATTGTCCGTATGTAGTAAGTTATCTTTAAAAGCTTTAGGATTAATGTTACAATATAAATAGATTGATGTAGGAGATGGGCTTTCTAGAAGATTCATATTAGGCTTGGTTCAAAATAATAAATATGATGCAATACACATATATGAAAATGATAGAAGAAAACTATACAAATTATCAAAAGTTGAATTATTTGATGATAAACATTTTTTGATTTAGATAAATAGAAAGTGATTTAATTCTTAAAACAAAAAATTTGTATGAAAATTCTACGAAGCTAAAATTGGGCATATTAAAATCAATAAAAGTAAGATGCGATATTTCGTTTTGGAGTTTATTACAAAATATTATTATTTAAATTCTAAAAGAACGGATGATAATTAAATGAGAGATATTATTGAGATATACAATCCAGTTGTCTTGCTTGAATCAAGATATAAATTTTTTGGAATTGATTTAAAATGGGCCTATTATAGGAACACGATGAAATCTTCTTAGAATTGACTATGGCTTTTCTGCAATTGAACGAGCTACATGTTTGAAGCACTCACAAGAAAGCAAGAATAATTTTAATCAAGCATAACTGTCCACGGATACATGTTTTGATCTTTTTTTTATTAGCAGCAGCACCAGTTTTCTCCCAGCTTTTAATCCTTCTTGAGTTTTTGGGAATAATTTCTGATGTATTTTCTAACACTTGTTAATGTTGTTCCTTTGATCTTGTAATGTTCATAGAAGAGATTGCTTCTAGAAGAAAAAGAGGAAACAATTGCAGCAGTGACGTTACAGAAGAATTTGAATGATGCTTTTCTTTTGAATTTTGTTTTTCTTTGTTATCCTCTGATTTGCCTTTTTAAAATTGTTCTTTCTTTTAGTAGTCATTAGCAAGTGCGCTTGCTTGGCTAAGGCTTTGTTAGTGAAAGGTATCTCAAGCCTTGATAGTGTATATGATGATGATGGGCATTTTTGTAAAGATTCACTTAAGTAGTTTAAATGAAACTTAAATATCGAGGCATCTTTACAGCTAACGGTGGAGTTTCTGATAAGAACTCCAAAGTTAAGTGTGCTTAGGTGGGAACACTCCCAGGATGGGTGACATACTGTTAAGTTATTTTATGAGGGTAAAACCGTGAGGCCTTTCAGGCCAAAGCGAACAATACTTTAGTACTTAAGAGTTTGAGCTATTATAAATTGTATCAGAGTAGATCATAGGGTGTCAGATAGGAGCTAAATATCATACATGGCAAAGTACCACTTCATGTGAGCAGTCTTTTGAACCCATAATAGTTAAGGTGCTACATGGTAGTGGGTACCTCTTGACCCTGTAGGGGTCACTAGGGCTGGCTTCGAGTCGAGTCAGCCCATACTCGAACTCGACTCGAACTTGTTTGAGTCGAGTTTTATTCGAGTTCGAGTCATTTCGACTCATTTTAAATAAGGTTCGAGTCAAAATGTCTTGAGTTCGAGTCGAATCGAGTTCGAATTTCGAGTTACGAGTCAAATTGCCAGCTCTAGGGGTCTGTGTGTGGTTACTGACAATGACATCATTACTTAAGTTGAGGAGATTGAAAAGACCCACTTATGTATTAATAAGTGAAACTCTTAAACATCGAGATGTCATTTCAGATAACAGTAAAGTTCCTAATAAGAATTCCAAAGTTAAGCGTGCTCAAGTAGGAGCACTCCTATTGGGAAGTTATCTTCTGAGGGCAAAATCTTGAAGCCTTTTAAGCCAAAATGAATAATACGTTGGTACTTAAGAATTTGGGCTGTTACAATTCCATTGTACTAATGCATGTTGAATAAATCTAAGATGTGCAAATGATACCTTCTCTTAAGTTTTGTAGCCTAGAGACTAAAGTATATCTCTAATTGATTCATCCAAGCATTAAGAATTGAAGAATCATTAGAGCCATCTAAAGTTGGAATATCAATCTTTGCCTCTACATTGAAAGGCATGCATATTCTAGATATAGCTTATTACCAATCTTGTCAAGATGATTATCTTCATTTAGAGACTATTGCCATCATCTCTATTAAAGCGAGCGTTTGTTGCTGTATTTATAACCTTTGAAGTTGCAAATCTCTAGAGCTTTTTTCTTGAGATAAAGTCAATATTCTCTTTTATAGTAGCAATAGCGTGAGTATAAAAACCGTTTCTTGGTGATTATTGTTCTATGGGATTGTAACATGTGTTTGATCACAAGGTGGCTTGTTTAATGCTTTTCCTATTGAGCACATTCAATAGGGTTTCTTGGTGCATTTTATTTACAGATGACATTCTATTAATGACAAGATTATGGATGGAGTTAAAGCAAAACTCTAGTTGTGAAGGACTACTTTAAAATTTTAAGGCTTTCGCCTCAGTAGATCTAAACAAAATATTTAGTGTAAGTTCAATTGTGTCAAAAGTTCCAATCTCAATGACAACTATCGAGAAATACATGATCAAGAAGAGGGAGAAGTTCAAATACCTTGGTTTAAATATTCAAAATAATGGTAAAATAAAGAGCTATGTGATTAATAAGATCCAAACTAATTGGATGATATGGAGGAGTGCTTATGGAGTATTTGTGATTGGAAAACTCCACTCAAATTTAAAGAAAAATTTTATGGATAAGCTATATGACTGCTATATGGGGCTGAATATTGGCCATCAAAGAAGAAACTTATTGATAAAATAAGTGTTACAATGATGAGAATGTTTAGGTGGATGAGTGGATATGCTCGCAAGGAAAAAATAAGAAATGAGTTTACTAGTAGCAAGGTTAGACAAATGATTGTTAGGACGGGAGCAGGTCCAATGTCTTGAGAGATTAATAGCCTATATCGGCAGCCTTTGAGGGGGCATATATAGATGAAAGTGGAATATTTTTATATTTAGGGACTGTTTGGTTTGAATTAAAATTAGAGTAAATAAAATTTTTATAGGTAAAATGAGATTGCTTGTGTTTGGTTTAAAGTAAAACAGGTGAAAAATTTTTACAATGTAATTCAATTTTGTGCTCGTATACAAGATGACGGGGTAATACAGTTACGCTCGAATCGGGGGTAACTTGCGATTACCTCGTTTCGGACAAAGACACGCAAGTGAGAGGCCTTTGCAGGCCGAGCCACTGTGACGACGACTCGAACGATTCGTCGAATCGTTCGAACGATTTGATCAAACGATTAGATTGATTCGATTCGATCGTTTGAACGATCGTTGGATGGAACGATTCGATTGAACGATTGATTCGTTTGAACGGTCAAACGATTGATTCGTTCGATCAAACAATCGAACGATCGAACGAATCCTAGAAACCTAAATTTAAAAAAAAAAATTTGAGGGTAATATTACCCCTTTAATCTAACTCAAAATCTCATATTCTTGTATTATTATTTCATTCCAAACAAAAAAATCATAAAATTCTTAAAAAATTACCAAACAATAATAAAGTTATTAGATTACACTGTAATCATATTACTTTGCACTCAAATTTCTCATATTTCCTTATGCTAAACAACCCCTTAGTAGTGATATATATTTTGTAATGCTCTAATATGAATGAATGAACATAAATTTTTTTTATTTATTGAATTATTCTCATTATTAACATTTCATTTAAAATGCTCAATAAGGTCTTGCAGCTCCGAAAGTTTAATGCTAGATTAGCTCACAGTATCTGACCACCTACTTTAATATTATTATTAATATTAGTTCACACTAATTTAGTATCGGTTCCTTACAAAGATTAGTAATAATAATAATAATATTATTATTATTATTATTATTATTTTATTATTATTATTAATATTATTTTAAATGTTGTCCTGGTGAGAAGCCTATTTATTTGGTGGCTACAAATGTTTTATTAATTCAAAAATTATAAAGTTAAAACAAAAAATATAATCAATATATTAAAATTATCTTCATCTAGTCATTTTAATTGATGTCTGTTAGAGAATGAGTGTTCTCTAGGGAACGATGAGGAAGTTCCATTTCATTTTCAAAGCACTTAAATTTTGATATTTTAATTGATAAAAATTATACGAAATGTTATGTTCTAATAAATATTTAAAATAATTTAAATACTGCAACAGGTAGAATGACAATAGTTGTAAAATTTTAATTATTTTATCTAAAATTGAAAAACGTATTATTTTTATTTTAATAAGTTAATATTCTTAATTATCCCAATAAAACTATCGATTATAAATTTATTTTATAAAAATCAAAATTTAAATTTATGAGGTGAGGTAGTTCGAACATGTATTTAGGATTGTTTGGAATGCAGAAAAGTAGAAGTAATCTGATTACTTTATTTAGATTTTTCTTGTGAATGAATAATTAGTACACAAAGTGCAGTGTTTTGAGTAATCCGTGGGGAATAGATTACCTTTGTAAACTTTTATATCTGTTTTTTTTAATCTTTTCCAACGAATTTGTTTTTTTTATCTTTTTCAACGAATTTGCATCCCTGAGAACAACTAATCCGAATGGGCGAGCTTCCCCCAACGTTCGTCTCTGCTTGTATCTGTGAGACTGCGAATTAATGAATAAATCTCGATCGAATGAACAAATCGATCTGAACAAAAGGTGAATGCTTGTTTTTGTGTCTTCGAGATTCCTCTGCTGTCTTTGTATTCCTCTTCGATCGCAAGCTTTGTTCGTTTTTTTGCGTTATGTCAACAGTTCTTCACAAGCGCAGGATGCTTGTGACGAAAGTGAAGGAGATGAAGATAGCTATTTGTGCGGGATACGAAATATCATGTCGAGGAGTTTCACAAAGCATAGCTTCCTCAGCTTCTTTCGCTTTGTTTGCTTCGTTTGCCACACGTTTCTGCACCCAAAACCCTCGGTCGGAAAAATTTTACCGTGGTCATTTTAAGATATAAGTTTTACTTCAAAATTTTATTTTATCCTGCAATTTTATCTTTCCAAACACCTCAAATTTAAAATTTTAGGTTAAAATTTTACTTTACATAATCCCAACGAAAAAGTTTCATTTCAAAATAAGAAAGTTTTTATTGTAATGTATAATATGTTTTGATAAAAGAGAGAACTCCAATTAATGAGAACGTCTATTTTAAAATGAAATAATTTCCAAATTTTGATATTTTTGTTAAATATTTGTATAAAATTATGTAAATGGACTAAGATGATTTTCATGATGTAAATGTAAATATAATCATATGAATGTTTGATTATAAAGTTTAATATAAAGATAAATTGTCTTAATTTTCTCTTGTAGATTTTTTTATATGTATTAGATATTTATTATATAGTCATAATTACAATCTCATTTATAAATTTTTGTTTTATGTATTAATTGTCAATTATTTATTATTTACAAATATATCATTATAATTAATGTGTAGAATACACAAGAGGAGATGGGTTGTGGGTGGGATGGGCAAAGTGGTCGGGGCTGCTTCGTGCGGCTGTGGGGCATATGATGGACCAGACAAAGTGGGAATTTTGAAAGAAGAGGAATTTGAATTAATAAATAAATACGACATTCATGAAAAATAAACTCATTAGATAATAAAAAATCTTGAGTCCCAATAACATCATTTTTATAGCACAACAATCTTCTCAATATTGATTTTTTATTTTTTAAATATTAAAAAAACTTGTAGTTGGTTAGGCGTATCCGCGGTCATTGGCACACCAATAAATCGGGTTTTTTCGAATCGTAAAGATTCCCATAACGGCTCCGACTCCGCATTTTTTCGTCATAACCTTTTTAAAGCACAAACCAACAATTACGTTGCATATTCAAAAATATTACTTGAAGATTCTATGTGTAAATAAATAATTATGTCAATATATTATTTATTTGGTCCAATTAAAAAAATTATTGAATTTGAATACTTATTTTTGTATTTTTTTTGTGTGTATTTTTGCGTAAGTAGCATTTTATTGCGGGTAATCGGAATTCTCTCGATCTCGCTTCTTCGCCGCCAATGGCTTCCGTTGCCGATTCTATGTCCGTCGACGAAGCTCCCCCTCCTCGTCCTCCTCCACCTCCTCCTCCTCCTCCTCTTATTCATCATCCTATTCAGCCTCCGCCAGAGATTATTGCTTCTGCTCCTCCTTCCCCGTCTGCTTCCATCGAATGTTCTGGGTCGCAAGTGGAAGGACTTAGGGTAAAGCCGTTGGTTTCTTCTGGAGAGGATCGGGTGAAGGGACCGTGGTCTCCGGAGGAAGATGCTATCCTTAGTCGCCTGGTTGCTAAGTTTGGTCCCAGGAATTGGAGCCTGATTGCGAGAGGAGTTCCTGGCCGATCAGGAAAATCTTGCCGGCTTCGGTGGTGCAATCAACTCGATCCTCATGTGAAAAGGAAGCCCTTCACCGGTTTGTGTTCTTTGATTTGAGTCTAATCTGATTTTGTATTGCCTGTTTTTTGAGTTAGCATGGTTTTTTTTTGAAGTGAGTACGATAATGTGACTGATTAGCTTGCTAGGGTTTTTGTCTGCTAACTCTATTTTTTTTTTCTTGGATTTATAGTATCGGAACTCGAAAAGTAGGTATGTCTGCTTAGGCTTAATGATGAGAGCCTTCTATTGTGGTTATGAAAACTGTGACGTTTTAGGATTGTAACTGCTGATGAGAAGCATGTTCCAATAGATGTTATCTCATTCGACAATTCACGATAATGTTTATGACTTCAAATGAATACAACATTGTTCTCATTGTTTTTGATTTAGTCATCATGTTGTTTTTATTTTTCTCATTACATTTGCACCTGTTTTCTTCCAAGATAATTTAGTAATTTAAGGGATTGTTTAACATAGCTATCTCAATGCTATGTAATGTTATTAAGAAATTGTATTGTTTGATTCAATGCAATGTTATCTAATAATTGTAACATCTTAATAAAACTGACATTTAATAGCATTGAGGAGATAAGCCCTAACATTTGAATAAATTTACTTGTCTCAATGCCAAGAGAAAACTTTCCCCAACACTGTGATCACACTTATATCACACAAAAAGTAATACTTGCTTCAATGCCGATGTAACCTTTCCCCAACATTATGTGATCACACTTGTATCACACAAAAAATAATACTTGCCTCAATACCTGGAGAAAACTTTCCCCAGCGTTATGTATCACACATAAAATAATCAAACATTTATAGCAACACACAAATTTAAAACTTAAATCTTAAATTTTGTTGAATTAACTTTGATATGGTGAAAATCTCTATAAAAATTGCAATTAAGGACTAGACCTTTGATATTATGAGGAGTCAACAAAGAAATAGATAAGATAGGAAAACACATAGTTTGAATCAATGCCCTCGCATCAATCTGATAAGTTTTTTCTGGGGATTGATCCGAAGAAAGCCACAAGAAATCATTCTTCACATGTCTTCTTTAACTACCATCAGTGAAGATTCCTCACAAAAGTCTGCGTTAGACTCAAATGAATATAGAAAAACTGTTTTAATAAAAAGACTAGAGGTAGTCAATTGCAGTGTTCATTGTCAAATACCAATCCATATGAAGGAAAATAATTGAGGCAATCTCAGAAAACAAATAATATGGAAGCCTTAAAATCTAAGAAAGTTCAACAACACATTATATGTTTTGAAGTTCTTACAAAAATTGATATATGAATCATCTCTAATACTTGAGCATATGTAAGTATTGATAGAAATGAAAACTAGAAATTAACTACCTTCTAGGCATTACTAACGACCAAACACAAAATGATCTGATTATGTTCCAAAATTAATATAAGTGATACCCATAACTTAAGTATTTAATAATTAATAAAAACATTTGTTAAATCATAATCTAACACTCCTTGCTTTAGGTGCTACAAATTCCAATCTTTTCTTTTAGGAAATCAAAATTGCAAATAGGAAGTCCTATTATCAAGATTAGTCATTTCAAAGATTTGCATCATTTTTGCTTGAATTTTGTGGCTAGCTATATTTCATTTTCTATCACCAAAAGATTATCTATCTAAATTGGTTTCATGAGAATATCATTACCTTTATTTTTTAACTATGAGTGTAATCTTAGGGAAGGTTTTATCAAACCCCAAGCTAAGTAAATGTTTATCCCTTATACTATGGCTGACTGTGTTTTTCTTGAAACTCCATCAAATTTCAATTCAACTTGAAATCAATTAGAGATCTTTCGGTCGAGTACAGGCGCCCAAAATTCAACTTGAAATATTTCGGTCGAGTCACTATCAAGTCTCAAACTCGAAATCTTTTCAAGTCAATATCAAGTACAGGCTTACTCGCTTAATTTTTTAATTCAATTAACTTAAATTAATTTTATATAAAATCCATTAAATGGAGATGAGATAAAACCATAGCTCAATTAGTTAGGCGTGATTTATTCTAGATGTTATAGCTTAGATTCTCATCACAACAAAATTTTAAGATAGTATTTTGAGCTGAGAATGAGCCATAAATTGGATTTAGTTTGGGTCATTTGCTTTAAAACTATTAGTAATTTTTAAAAATTAAAATTTTGAGCCAGAATGATTCAATTTCGAACTCGACTCTAATTCAATTTTTTTGAGTCAAGCCAACTTGACTCGAATCGAGTTTGATTCAAGCCTAGTTTGAGTGGGTGAAACCGAATTAATTTGAATTTGAGTTAAGTTTGAAGTGCTTGAACTTGACTCAATGTTAGCCTTCTATCCTATTGTACCAAAGTCTAGGAGTTTGTTTTGAACCAACAAAGAGTCTTTTTCAGTAGATAGACTGTCTTCTTCTCTTTGCAGTACCAAACCATTCGGTTGCTTTACATAGATTTCTTTTAAGCAAAAAGTCATTTGGAAAAGCTGATTGCCTGAGTAATCAACACCAAAGATCTGTGCACACTATTTTACCTCTAGTTTTGTCTGGTTTTTTGTTGATTGTACCATCAGTATTATGCTTAGTTTTGTACACCCACTTGACTCCAATTACCTTTCTTGCCTTGTTTCTTTTTATCTTTGACAGCTCCTCCATTGCTGTTATCCACTTTTAATCTTTATTTGTTGCTTCATAGTTTCTTGGTTCATAAAGAGCTATATTACATCCTCGATATATATCGGGGAGAAGTCTTGCACCTCTTGTAGGAATATTATCTAATATTTCATTCAGTTAAACTTCATTCTCAGGCTCTTACTTGTTTGAAGTGGAGGATTTGAGCTTTAGAATGCAGAGTCTAGATCTGTTTTTGTTAGATTTTTCCAATTCTATGCTTCATCTTCCATAAAGTGAACAGCTCTGCTAACAACAATGCTTCTAGTTCACGGTTGGAAGACTTTATAGGCTTTGCAAAAATGCGCTGTAACCTATAAATATGCTTGACACTGCTTTTTTGCACAGCTTGCCCCATGCCTCAAATGGTGTTTGAATTTTAACAGCCTTTCTGGGAAGCTGATTATGTAGAAAGACAGCAGTAGATGCTCAATACAGCAACCGCGAACTAGCAAGTTCTCATGCAGCATTCACATTTTCATCTCCGCTATATGACATTTGATCTGTTTACTAGCTCCATTTACTGTGGAGTATAAGAAGATGTGAGCTGATGCTCCATACACGCATCATCGAAAAATTTATTAAGCTCGATAGATGCATATTTCGTTCCATTGTCTGATCTCACAATTTGAGTATAGCAAACACTTTCATTCTTGACTTTTGCTATATCCTAAGTTTCTGATTGTCTGATCTCATCGGTAGATGCATATCCTATGTTTCTAGAACACTTGAGGCATACCTGATTTGAACTTCAAGAAAATAATCCAGCACCTTCTTGTAAAACAATCAATAAAATATAATAAAGGCTTCCTTTTAGAGGTGTTCTTTAAAGACTACAAACATCTGTGAGAATCAATTGTAGTTTCTTTGTTGTTCTTCAAGTCACTTTTGGAAAAGGTTCAGTTTTGTTTTTCAAAATTAATATTTTTCAGTTTGAAATGCAATCATTCAATTCGGGAAGATCTTTTGCCAACTTATCAGTTTTAATTTTTACATTCCTTGATAAGGAAAATGCAGGCCTTTTATGCCAAACATCAGTGATGTATTTTTTTAACTTGAAAAGTGATTTGGGTTTTGAGTAAAGTTTTTCCCTTTCAATTTCACCTTTAAATGTTTTGATATGTCAGACAATATTTGTTTTTAAATGCAACCTAAGTTCTTTTCAATCAATTGGCTCACTCAACTAATTTTGTTGAATATCAGGAACATCATGCCCATCAATTACCAATTTCATACCTTTGACTGAAATATACTCTTCATTTTCAATTTTGATTCTGGTAAATTGGTTGAACTTTATTCTTTGAATAACTTTTTATCATTTGATATGATTAGTACAACCACTATCAATTATTTAGCTTTTGTTTGATTGTTTACTTACAAAACCAGTGGCCACAAAGAGTTAATTCGATCAGCAACCTGCAAATCTTACTTTTGCTGCTGAATTTTTATTTTACAGATGATGGCCTCATGTCAAATAGATTGCATTTAAAAGCTATTTGGTTTAATGTTATGTAAAAATTTATGAAGATAACATGTTATTCAAATAGTAGTGTAATTGAGATAACTGGCTATATTTAGTTCAGTGTTATTTAATATGACATTCTTGTTTTTTTTTTCGCGGGCGATTTCTTACGTACGTTCGTCTTCGCTTTACGGAGCTTTGCCTACGCATAGCATGCCTTCGCCATCTCCTTCTGAAGCTTCTCCTTCGTGAACGCAGAGCTTCACCATTGCTGATTCGTCAAGTTCGACGGAAACAATTCAATGATTCGCCGATTTTCCAAATTTGCCGGATTTGCTGATTTTCCGATTCGCGGGAAATTTGTTAATTCGGGAAGCGGAGCACTCTAACAGAATGTCACGACATTATTCGAATGTCGGCCGACATTCCGATAACATTTGGGAGTGGCATTTTCGAAATCTTGAGATGTCATAAATGAGGTAGTATTGAACCAAACAACTTCAATCTTAATGATATTATTAAATAACATAACATTACAAACAACCCCTTAGAACACTTGCCATCATGTCTTCTCCAGCATCTAAATGGAAGATGGCCCTTCTTTCCACAATGTTGCCAAGCTGGAAGATTTTTTTTTTATTCACATTTCCTCCCTTTGCAATTCACTTGCTCCACTTTCTTTATTTTTCTATTTAATTTAGCAAACATTTGATGCTTTGCTGCCAATGCTTTCCTCAACTGCCATTTTTTGCCTCTATAGTTTACTTGTTCTTGAGGTTGCAGTGCATTCAACAAATCTGCCAATGTGATTTTTGATAGATCCTTGGTATTCTCCATGGTTGCATTTGTGGCTTCATACCTTTTAGGAATGATATCTGAAATTTTTTCTTCAATTCTCGAATCAGAAAATTATTGCTTTTTTGCTTTTGTAAACTGGATTGAATTTCTGTAAATCTGGAAGAAGAAAACCAGGCATTTGCTTAAATAATTAACAGCAACACAACATTAATTTTGAGAAACTAAGAGTAAAATACTGCAGTAATCTTTACAGAATTCAAAAATGACTACCCATTAAACATAAACCGTCATTAAACACAAAATGAATATAAAGCATGGGCTATTTTGCTTTGCATTATAAATGTAAATATTTTAGAGCTGGCTGAGACTCGAGGCCTTGATTAGACCCAATTGAATGTTTTTCAGAACTGTGTTAAATATAGCTCGTTTTGTTTAAAGAAAGAAGCGTGGTTTTGGTGCAGAGGAAGAGGATCACATCATCATTTCTGCTCACTCGATCCACGGCAACAAGTGGGCAGTAATTGCGAGGCTTTTGGACGGGAGAACTGACAATGCCATAAAGAACCACTGGAATTCGACTCTGAGGCGCAAATGCATGGAAATCGGAAGCAGCTTCAGAAGGGGCCCGTCTCGTGCATGCCAGGATGATAACAGTGCCGAATTTCTGGAGAGGACTGTTTGTAATAAAGGTTCTTCGGAGGAAACTCAGTCGTTCGGGGATGCCAACAAGCCCTTAGCATCCACGGACGGAAGGGACATCAGCTCAAGAGAGAGCCTGACGAACCCCGCCGCCATTGAGCCCGCTGAGTTCAAGGAGCCGCCCACTCTTTATCGGCCTGTTGCTAGGCTAAGCGCCTTCAGCCCGTATAATCCCGGTTTTAGGCACCCCTCCGCTTCCTTGCTCTCGAGATCATCATCTCCAATGATGGGCGGCGGCTCAGATTTTCTGGTTGAAAATATCCCCTGGGAGCCGCTGGTGCCAGCCAGGTGCGGGCACGGATGCTGCTCCAAGGCTAGCAATAAAGCCGGGGATGAGAATGACGGCTCCTTGTTGGGTCCGGAATTCATCGAATATGTGGAGTCTCCGCCAGCCATATTGCATCATGACATAGCTTCGATGGCTACAGAGCTGAGCAATACTGCTTGGCTCAAGAGCGGCCTGCAACCGGGGATTATGTACGGCGGTTGCCAGATCAATCCATCCAGCAGCTCCTGCACTGCAAGCACCTGCTGATGTTCAAGTTACCCAAATCCCTTCACTCCAGCAAGTTTGTTTGTATCTTGCATATGCAGCACCTAAAATTTAATTCTTACAAATTAAAGGATTATAGCTTTCTCAACCATGAGAGAAATAAAAATAAGTTTTTTGTAAAAATTAATTTTTGAATGCTGGATATGCGATATTGTTTGTCATTTTGCAGCACAGAGACGAATGTTGAAGGCTCGTCTGCTACTACTAGCAAACTGGCCTGTTGTTTTTTTTATTTGCTACAGTTATTTAAAACATTATAAAAAATTATTGAATTTATCAAATGATAAATATGATTGTTGCATATTATTTGCATGTGAATTCACATTTTTCTCATTTCTTTTTTAAATACATCATCTCTCAATATTTGTGAGAATTTGAAAAAAAAAGAGTACATCATAACATTTTTTTTATTAATCTAAGGTTTTCTTTTTTGAATCTGCAAATGCTGCCTGGTTGGGGTTTCGAATTTTGTTTGTTAGAGCTAGTTTTCATATATTTCTTTTTTTCTCTCATTCCCGTTATGTATTATTAACTTTTTAAGGTTACGAACTAAAAGGGTCCTGAGCCTTGCTTGTAAATCTACATAGATGTAATTTACCTTTATGCACTTTTTATTGGTTGAGTGGGTGAACGAACCCTAGTCTCATTCAATCAGCTTTTTGTTATGATGGATCTGACTTCAGCTACTCAGTTAATAAGGATAATAGCATAACTGTGGACTATACCTCTACGAGCTTTTGAAGCAGTGATCGTCCGGCAATGGCTTAGTTTATCAGGTTAGCTCACCTTATCTAGTCTATACCTATGGCTTAACTAAAGAATATTTGAAACATAATTTTGAATGAATTTCTTGGAGGCATTTCCTTTGTTATGTTACTAATGGAGCGTGTAATTTATAAATATTTAGACATTTAATCTTATAATATCCCAAGGGAAGAGCAAAAGATGCTCAAGTGGGCCTAAGTCTGACGCTCAGGTGCCCAGCAGATAGAAAGTCTGATGCTTAGGCATGCCCAAGCGCGTAGTAGACAGAAAGTCTAGCGCCCAGGCGCCCCAGAAGCAGCAATGCAAGCTCTTAGACACGGGCATCCGAGGAAATATCAACCCAGGTGTGATGCGTCTAAAGCTATTTATAACACTTTGATAGTTGATTTGGGATCTCTTATATATTATAACATGAGAGTTAGGGTTAGTGTGTGTGCTAAATATTTTGTGAGAGCTTTGAAAGCTTGGAGGTTTGAATCCTATAGTGAGAGAAAGAATAAATTTGTGAGAGAAGAAGAAGAAGAAAGCTTATGATTGTAAATCTCTTCTTACTCAAAAAGATTATTAAAACTTAAGTAACTCTGTAATCCTTCTTTACATAATTATATAATGGATTTTCTTGTGGTGGTGTGGTTGGTTTCGTTATTTTTTTCATTATTGAATTTTTTTTATATATATTCTTGTGTTTGTATGCTTGCATGTTTGTGATTGCTTGTGTTGTGATTGCTCTTTAATTTTGTATTGATATATTTTGTATTTGGGTTGATGACTCTTAGTGATCAAAACTCAAATCTTTAGTATTTATTCACCGGTGAATAGAATCTCATAATTTTTCATAACAGCACTCATACGAATTAATAAAGGGTTAGTGAGATTTACTATTCAATAAAAAAAAAGCATACAAAAAATATTGAACCATGTCGTATCGTTTCTAAATTAAAAATAAGATCTGCAATTATAACTAATAAATACATTAAAATATATAAAAATAATAAATATGGCTGTTGGATTCAGATAGAGGAAAGATCATTTTTTTTTTTGTTTCACAAATTTAAATTATTCGTTAAGCACTATATTATTTTTCGCTGATAACATATTTATTACAAATCCCACTATTTTAAAACATTTTAGATGTTAATTATGAAAGATTTTCTTACGTAAGATTCCGTCAACAATCAACGTTTGTTGGTCTTCCAGAAAAATACCTTGCCGTGTTATGTTTTCTGCTTTTGCACGTCCCGGCTGCTTGACCCATTTGGATTCAACAAGCCTAAGGAAAAGGAAGAAGCAGGAGCCCTTCCTCTTTTGGTCTCTCTCTCTAGATCTTTTGGCCTACAGAAGCATGCGACTGGTCAGATAAAAGACCTCGCTTTTCATAAAATCGACTGTAATAACACCACAAGAAGAAAGACGAAATTTGCCGTGAGGTCTCCGTGTGCTTGGGAATCAATTTCAGAACAGCTGCACCATAGCTTCATCTTTTTGCGTGGATCATTTGAACAGAGCGAGAACTTGTAGGCAGTCGGTTTGTGGCGCAAGTGAACCGAGGTATGATGATATGATCTGAAGGTCGACGTCGCTAATCAGTACGATGACTTACGCTGGACGCGAATCTTCTAAGGTTTTTTTTTTTCCTTTTTAAATTTTGTTCTTCGCCAATGTGCAGTTTTCTCGTCCCGTTAATCTTTGTATCGCAATCAATTGAGCGAAATTTGTGCCTTTTTCCAGCTATGGAAAAAGATTTGTATGGAGACGTATGTGGAGCTACAGCTTCTGGGGGAGAAATGGAAGCTTCTATTGGCTGGACTCGTATTTCAGGTATAGTTTTGATATTCCAGTCAATGAGTTCTCTTGCTTACAAGGTAGCAGAGAAATTTTCAATATTGCTATGACAATGGCAGATTTATAAATTGTAGGTGCAGGATCGTCTTAATTAGGTGTTCGGTTTAGTAAGAAACATGCTTTTTTTGCATCAAGTATCACTATCTTTCAACAAAAGCGAGGCTTAACAAACTGAATTTGTAAAGCAAAGCATTTAATTCTTTTGTAGAATCAATGCTTAAAGAGCAAAGCACAATAAATAAAATTTATAGGTAGTCGGCAAAATACTAATTTTTTTAAACTTCTCTTAGTCTCATTAATGAAACACATTAAAACATTATTATAGTAATGTGAAGCTAGATATGTAATTAGACATCACGTTTCACAATTGTGCAGGATAACGTTTAACAACAAAAGAAAAAAATCATTGCAACCCGTGCCTCATCATCGCTCTAGCTGTCGCAGTGAACATCTTGCTTACACCACTTCCCATATGTTTTAATGATTTATTATTAAAAATAAAAAAATTGAGTGTAGATTTATTAATCTGAATGAAGTGTAATAATTTAATCCAAATAATTATTTTTTGAAAAAGTTGAGTCTTAAATAGAAAAATATGTGGTCAAGTGAGATTTAAACTCTTTTAAGAGTTTAAATCTAAGACCTCAACCACTAGGCCACACACCATCCACAATTCAAATAATTTCAGTTTATTTTTCTTTTCTAAAAAAAATGTTATACTTTTCTCAACAGGACATAAGAATGAAACCCAGTAATTAAATGCTACTAAGTGTTGCAATTTTGACATTCTTCCAAAACAAGAGGTAGATTCCTCAGAAGCAGTTCACCTTTGTTGAACACCATATTCAGGAGTATCTACTTTAATAAAAATTGCAATGTAAAGCATATCGGATTAGGGATAAAAAAGTCAAGAAAAACAAATTTTTTTGAAGTAACGTAATCTAGATATCACAATGAAATAAGCAATAGAATTGACTAGATGTTGTTTGCTCTTTCTCTAAGAAAGAACATTCCACTTATGAGCACTTGTCTGGAAGGATGAAATAATCTATTGGTAAATATGAGCAAGAATTAGATGCCTGAGTACATAGAATTTAGGGAGAAATAAGCTTTTAAAATGGGTTTTACAATAATTTAAGCAGCACAAAAACAACTTTTGCAAGATGGAGGAAGTCACATATAGCCATTTAATGATGAAGATCAGGGGTTGTGTATTCGTGTGCTGTTGATTGTGGATGGAATCATTGGTTGAGTGTGGTGATTATGATTGAGCATGATTCGCACTCAAAAGGTTTGCTATTTGATTGGGGTTTAGGTGCTTAGGGTTTCAGGATGTTACAAATTATATCAGAGCAAGTCATTGGATGTCCGATAGGAGTTAAGTGCAATGCAGAGAAAAATACCACCCTATGGGAGAAACCTCTTGAACCCATGATGGGTTAAGTTGCTATATAGTTGGGGGTATCACTTGAGCCAGCATGGGCTACATCTAATTTTATCTACCCAATGGATGATTTTTGAACATGTTGGATGTGGAGTCTGATTGGATGGACGTGGAAGGTTCTGACGGAGTTTTGGTGGTGTGTTCCGGAGGGTCCCAAGGTAAGGCGACGCTGCATCGAGCGCTTGACAGAGGCTACAATTTGAGAATCAGGCGCCCAGGCATCCATGGTGTAGCTTCAAATCAAGGCCTGGGCGCCCAGGCGCTCACTCAAACAGTAAGGGACTTGTCCCTTGGGCCCCAAGGCTTGTTTAAGGCAAAAATAGGGTTTGGCTTGACCCTATATAATCAGGTGAGGGGCTGAATATGAGGCATACGCAAGCCTTGTGAGTGCAAAGGGAAAGGGGGCGGAAGCCCTAGGGCTGTGGCTGCAGTCAAAGGCCACAAGGGCATTAGCGAGAGGCTGCAGTGGAGGCTGCACCGGGAAGCCATTGATGGGGATCTTTACCGAATACTTGCACAGGAGGCTGCAGCACTGTACTGCAGCAGGTGACCACAATGGGATTGCATTGATTGCCGTAACAATGTGCTGCGGTGGTGGCCGTAGAGAAGTGCTACGACGGTGGTTGTAGCGGAGTGCTGCAATGGTGCCTACGACAGAGGACTGGAACGATGGCTCGGTGGCTATAGTGTTGACTGCAGTGGGATCTGTTGTATGTTTACGAGGAGTTAGAGAAATAAAGGAAGGGCATATAGAGAAGGATGCTAAGGTATGTGTGATCTTCCTAACTGTGCAATCTTCATTTTCTTCCAATGGTTAGGGTTTCTCAGGAATAAGTCAGTAAGCTTTTGATTGTCTTCATAGTGGATATTTTTGGTGGAGTTGATCCGTGATTTTTCCCATTCTTGAGTTCTCCGCGCATGTCCTTGTGTTTGGAAGATATTTTTCTATGATTATCCTGAGATCTGTATTGTTTCAATTTTGCGAGTACGCTCTGGATTCACTATAGAACAATGGTTGTTTCCTAATAGAACCTGTGTGTAGATACCGATGAGGACGTCAATTGCTTAAGTCGGAAAGATTATGAAACCCCTTAAGTATAATAAAAAAAAAAAGTTGAACTCTTAAACATCATTATTTTTTTTCTTATAATTGTCGAGTTTTTGATAAAAACTTCAAAGTTAAGCGTGTTCAAGTTGGAAGAACTCTTAGGATGAATAACTTGTTGAGAAGTTATCATCTGATGATTAGACTTATAAAATCAAAATAGATAATATATTGATGCTTAAGAGTTCGGCTGCTATATTATCTTAAACTTAGATACAACTATTCGGCGAATATGATCAACATTAGCACTACACTTGTGCTATCTTATTTATTTATGTGAGCAAAATTATCAAATCCTATTATGCAGCGTACAACAAGTGTAAATTTTAATTGAATCTTAATATATCATGAATCCTTCAGCCATATTATAAGAGGAAGAGGAAGACCAAAAAACACATGGGAAGAAACTGGTAGAAATGATTTTTTCTATTTCAAACTTAGAAAGTGACTTCTATTTGATTGTGTACAATTGAAACAAATGATTTATGTAGTTGACTCCACTTAGTGGGAGTAAGGCTTTGTGTTGTTATTGTTGTATGTGAGCAAATTTGTAAGATTGGGTCATACCGGATTATTTTAAATGCAAGAAGTGAAGCCCATCCCTAAATAACAATTTAGTGCTAAATGTAAATTGTTTGAACTTGTTGTGTGAGTCCCATTGAAATTTTGCAATTCTTAAAAAAAATTTGGGGTTTGTTAGGGACTAGTAGGTAGGGATGCATAGCATTTTTGTTTTTTAAGTTGAATGTAATTACCTTTTAATTTTGACCTCCAAACAGCCAGTGGGTGAAAATTGCCTCACATTAATGAAACTTCTGCTTATGTAAATTTTCAGTTATTATAATCTGTTATTATGGATAGTTTAGTTTACATTTTATTCACCAAATCAAATGTTGATTGCACATCCTTGTTTAACCTTTTGTTGTACTAAATTTGATAATCAATACACCGCTAATTATATATACTTGTTGTTTATAGGCAGAATGCTGTTCTCTTATTTCAATTTATTTTTTTGTTTTATTTTTTTAACTTCGGTTGAGTATTTTCTGAAAATGTGCAAATATTGTTTATTTTTAACTTGTGTGTTATATAAATTTGGGAGTTATTTTCTTCTCTTGTTTCTTTTTAGTATATCCATGGTTTGGCTACTAGAGGTGTACACTATTTACATCGTCCCGGGCCAGTGCTTCGAGATCTCGGATTTGATGCTTTACCAGTGAGTATCTTCTGCAATTCACAGTTGACATTAGTTCAATATTTGAGGGAAAATCTCATTTCAACTTGTAGTATGTTGTTTAAACTTCAGGAACTTGGAATACAAAGAGCATACCTTAGTGAATCCCTTTTCTCTGTTATCTTTTTCTCCTTCATATTGGTATGTCTTCTTATTTCTCACGCAGTTTCTCATGCAATCATCTTATTCAAACTTCAGTTGAACATATATATATATATATATATATATATATATATATATATATATATATAAGAATTTGACTATATGTCTTCAACATGGCTTTATTTATGCTTGCGTTCCAAAGTTGATATTATTTATCTCTCATACTAAATATATATATTTCTAATTTGAAGTGGTCATTTCATCCGTTCGTATGCCATACTAAGCGAGTCTACACTGTTCTACTCTGGATCAGAGTGTTCGCATGTCTAGTGGTATGTGTTAACTTTGTTTTGACTATTTATCATTATTTGGCATTTATATCTATTCTAGTCTTTAATACAACCTGACATGTGTTTCCCCCTTTCAGATTTGCCAGACTCTTCGGATCTTCACATTCTATTCTACCATCCTGCCGGGCCCCAACTATCACTGTCGTGAGGTATAAATATAGAGCTATATTTCCCGGGTCATATCCCACTATTATTCTAGATGATATGACATGCTTAGTTGTGATTTCATAATTGGAGCAATTGACTTTAAAAAGAGCTTACTTATTATCTTTCTTTACTCTCTATCTTTTTATAATTTTCGAATGAGATTTGGTATACATTTTGAGAATATAATATTTCTCATAAATATATTGGAACTTTATTGAATGATTTGGTTTGGTATTACTGAAAGAATGAATGGTCTTTAATTGTTAATTTAATTGTCTGCAGGGATCACCTCTTGCCAGGCTGCCCCATCCTCATAGTATACTTGAAGTTCTCCTTATAAATTGTATGTTGTTATTTAGGTCTTGTATGATATTTTGATATATTGCTATCAGCCTCTTTTCCAGCTTCTTGACATGTATGCAGTAATGTTTTTCTTCTGGCAGTTCCACGAGGACTCCTGTATGGATGTGGTGACTTGATATTTTCATCTCACATGATATTTTCTTTAGTTTTTGTGCGAACATATTACAAGTATGGTTCGAAAAGGTAACTGCTTTTTATGTCTGGCAATTGACTGTATTTGTGTCAATTAAGATTACTAAATGACCAAATAGATCCTGAATACATGTTGGCTGTTTGTGTGATTTGTAAAATGGGATTTCTTAAGCCCATCAAATGACATGATTCGATAAACCCAATTGTAGCCCATTTTTTGGTTTTACAGGATTTACTTGTCCGTTAAATTATAATGGACTCTAAATTCAGTTTGGTTGGATTTAGAGTATTTGGGTTATAAATTTCCTCCCTATCTCTAAATCTAATGTCGTCAAACAGGCAGGAAAATACGGATTTTAGATTGTTTCCGTTGGTTATATCTAAATTCTATATTAAGTGCTCTAATTATTTGAATGTGCTGCAGTTTCATCAAGATGCTTGCTTGGTTGATGGCTATAGCGCAAAGTCTGCTTATAGTCGCCTCTCGGAAACACTACACTGTTGATGTGGTTGTTGCATGGTGCGTATAAAGCTTTTAAATACTTTTTTCTGCTACTTTTTTATATCTAATTTTCTTTTGTGTTAGGTATACTGTGAATTTGGTAGTATTCTTTGTTGACACAAAATTACCAGGTTCATATTTGGTTTTGTTATATTTACTTGTGCTTAAGATCAAATTTTCTTTGTATTGTGAAGGCAAGGGTTATAAATTTAGAATTGTTATCTGCAGATATGTCTGATCGTTCCGGTGGAAACCAGCCTATAAGTCTTCCTTTGAGCTTAAGAGAAAAGGAAAGCAAATTCAGGGAAGAGAACCACAAACTTTTGAATGGGCAGTTAGAAAACCACAAACTGTTGAATGGGCATTTAGAGGATACTGCAGATTGGGTATGTGCACAACTTGTGAAACTTTGCTGGCATGATAAAAGATTTTCTCTTAATGCCTATCTCTTTTTCTTATATTATTTTAGAGGCAAAGAACCCAAAACAATGCCCATCCTGATGCAGCAATGAATGGGGTGTATACAACAACACAATGAGAGCGCATACAAGGAGTGCTCGGTGAGGTACACAGAGGAGTTCAGTAGAGACAGGCTCGCAATTTTGTAGTTTTTGTAATTGCTCGATAATTCTTTATTTCTTAAATTTATGGTTTTTTTCTAGTATAATTTGACGTTATTATTAGAAACAATTATTCATGAAATGTATCATTTATTGTATATAGCACAGCATGTCTGTTGGTGCAAACAACTTATGTGAATAAGTTCGTTTCTACATACAATTTCATCTCTGCTAAATGGATACGTTGAACGGTAGTAAATTTTAGTAATTAGCTTTCAAAATTATGAAATATTTTTTTTTCTCAGAAATAAACAACATTAAATTATTATTTTTTTCTCATTATGTTTCATATAATGAGCTAGCTAGTCATCATCATGATTTTTCCAAGATTTAAAATTACGTTCAAAATATGTTTGTGCTTTCGGAAATTAGAGCAACTAAGGTGAGAGGATGCTGTTATAGTAAAAATATGTTTGATTATAGTTACATAAATTAAATTATTAATAAAATATATTTGAAATATAATTTTTCTTTCTATATTATCTTTTACTAGCTCAACTTCTAAATTTTAATGTGTGTTTATATAAGAAACGATTGGATATTAAATTTTTGTTATACAAATAGTTTTCAAGATAATTAACACATTCGATGAACCCGATCTATAAGGGCGGGGGACATTGTGCCCCCCATTGAGCTCATGAGTTCAAAAATGAATATTCGATTGGCTTGCAGAAATTGTAAGAGAAAAATTAGAATATTTTTTCTATTATTTTGTTGAGTTTATATTTCATTAAATAATTATATATATATATATATATAATTTAAGTATTTTAAATAAATTAATATATATAAATTATATAAAATTAGAATATTAAATAATTAAATATATAAATTTTAGTATTTAAACAAATTAAATTTCATTTAATAAAAATAACTTAAAAAAATAAATATATAATTTTTAGAATTTAACACAAATATTTAGCTTTTGTGTTTCTCATAAATTTCTACGAAAAATATTACTGTGCTTAAAATCTAAACCCTGTAACATGACGTGTGACCCCCACCCCTCTCTATATAACAAGTAAAAACCTGCACAACGTAGTAACCCTAACCCTTCGCCGCTTTTTTCGTTCTGCATCCGCAATTTCCTCTGGCGAAGGATAGCACTAGTGCCTTCTCGCATCGATTTCACGACAGCAGCTTTCATGGTTTGGCTACATTGCTCCACGCACTAGTGCACTTCAGTCCTTTACCTTTTATGCTGACGGCAAAGCATTAACAGCTCTAGCCCCTGACCCCGCAAACCCCTACTCCTTCCGGCAACCTTCGCTATCGGCCAATATAAGTGAATGTGATTTGGCTGTGTGATACAAGCATCCAAACTGGTTTAGCACTGCGCTCTACTTGTGGCGCCCCACTCCCTAAGCCCTCAATCATTAGGCTAAGGAGTGGAGTGTCACTCGTGCAAATCCCTCACTTGACATTGGATTAGATGAGATCCACAATCCACTGCCAAGGGAAGGCTGTACACAGCATAAATAATATATTCAGTCACTACTTCTAACAGACATACAAAGTGCGGAAGCAAGATGAAATAAATATCACATGCATCCACCACGCATCACATAATGAATAGTACTATAGCTCAATAGATAATAAAGTGCAGAAAAGTAATCATAGTCACAGCACCTGTATTATTACAACATATAAATAAATAGTTTTAAAGACTGAAAATAAATCTCTCATCCTCACAATTGCTAAAAGGAACTAGGAAGTATCTGGCTCTCCTGACTAAAGCTCCTCCTCTAAATAAGGCACCCCTTCTTCAGCACCCAGCTCCTCAAATTTATCTGAATATAACATTATCGGTTTCATAATGCCAGTGTCCCAGCCAATAAAAACACATTTTGTTAGAAAAATGTCTAAGTATATTTTAGGCTGAATATTTTTCATGTGTTATTAATGTCACTATTTTTTATACTTAAGCACAATAAAAAGTAAACTAAAGCAGTAGGAGCAGTAAGCGTACAAGAAACGAGGTAAGTTATAAATACAACATTTATAACTAAAACAAAAAGGTGAGGCAAAAATATACCTTAAGCAATTAAGCAAGAAATAGGTATATACACATATATATAGTGCAGTAAGTAAAAGTACTGAAAGTAAAGTCTAATCCTAAACATGTTGATGATCATATGACATATACTAATTAAAGGCATAAATTAAAAAATGGTACATATAGTAAGTAGTAAAGTCTAGTATCTTATAAATACATATAAATGAGCATGTAAGTAAAGAAATACAGCTGACTGAAATATGCATCAAAATACAGTACACAGTAAGCTAAAATTGAAATAGGTATATAAAGACTGCCATATCAGAAAGTTGGCCATCGGGCTGAAATCCCCAAAGACTTTCTAGGTTTAGGCAGAAAGAAATTCCCATAGCCTTTCTAGGCTATGGCAGACAGAACCAGTAGCAGAACTGAGGAGGCAGTAAATACAAATGCAAAATTTTTTAATTATTTTACTTTTATTTCTGTGGACACATCCAGAAATAGCTAAGGAGTCAAGCATGTCTGCAAGAATATACGGGTTCCAAGCTTAACACACATTCCTCAATGAACAATGTTAAGCATCCTTATTACTCCTTACCCCTGTCCATTAGAGTAAATGTGTGGCGACCGGGGATCGAAGTTCGAGAATCTTTAAAGAACAATTCATCTCAAATAAAAAAAAATAAAGACATTTTTATAATTCAAAAAGGACATAATAAAATAAATAAAATTTAAAGTCCTTTTATACATAGAGCCAAAACATATATGAAAATTTACAATAGTTTGAATTATACAAAATATGAATTAGAAATTTCTACATTCTTTTGCTTCCTTTATTCTTCTTATTTTGATTTGGCAGATCTTCTGAGTTCTTTTTAATTATCAAAACCTAAAAAATTCAGATTACCAGTCAGGTAGGAGTACGCAAATTGTTTTTATAAGAGTAAATCTAGCATCCTATAATAGGTATAAATCATATATGAAAATGACTGAAAATAAAACTGCAAGTAAAGTAAGCAATTTCTGCCCTGCAAAATAGCTGTGAAATTCAACATATATGAAATAAATTTTATTGAGAGCACTTGTAACAATAAGGCGAGTCCTGAAGACTCCTGAGCCCAAATGGGTAAACCCATAGGCATAATCTGTAGGAAGCTTATCTCGCCACCCGTCGGTAGCTTACTTAAATAATAATTCTTGGTGTGTCTTTCCTCTGGATTGCCTACTTCCTACAAGAGGCTAAATCCCTCCATATAACTCCCAGGGGCTGCTAGCTGGCCCAATCTGTACAGATTCTCAGTGTTGCGCTTCTCCCTCCAAAGACAAACACCACAATAATATATTCATTGTTTCAACTTTTTGTTACATGCTATTCAATATCATTCTTTTTGCAGATTATAAAGCGGTAAGCAGTGTAAATAATATTCAAATGAAAATGGCTCAAATATAAGAATACTGAAATGAAACTTATAAGTAGATTTGCGTACCTGACTAGTTTTGTCTCAACATTAATCAATTCAATTTGTTTGATCTGCCAATAAGTAGTTTAAGTCATTATTTTGATACTTCATGATTTTGTAATAATAGGTTTTTATGATATTTGATATTGAAGTATTTTTATTTTTCAAATGAAATGATAATTTATATGAATTTCTTAGAAATATGTGCAAGCATCTATATTTCCTAAAATTTTCTAAGTCCTAAAATTCTTAAAATTTTCGGCAGAGTCTCCTTTGTTTTTGTTCAAATTTTTCAAATTTTATACAAACATTCTCCAATTCTAAATATAGAGTTCAGTCCTTTTTACAAGACTGCTCATTTCCAGTTCTAAATAGAGTTTAATTCCAGTTCTAAAATAGAGTTCAACCCTTTTTTACAGGATTGCTCATTTCCAATTCTACAAAAATTTTAAATACATTCAATTAAACTAAGCAGTTTAATATCCTATATCAAACATCTAATAATAAAAGATGCAGAAATTAATTCAGCAATTTATAGGGGCAGCATTTATTTGGCTTATTTTTGCTATATGTTAATAGCATTTAGCGCATCATTTCTCTTTACTAATTTACAACTCAACCTGCAAAGAATAACATCATTAATATTCAAATATAAATGAAACAAGTAGGGTTGAATTCTTAAAATATCATTTAAGTTAATATTTAAATATAAAAGAAATAAGAATCATTTGAATTTAAAGGCTGCATATAATTTTATTAAAAGAAGGGTAACATTTGAATTTTACAAAGTAAACTACAACATTTGAATCTCCATTTAAATGGCAACATGTGATGTTTAATAAGAGGAACGATAGTATGATCTTACTCGTAATAAATAGATGATAGCATTTGATAACATTAAATAAGACTAATAACATTTGGTCACTCTTGATCTTATAAAACTAAAGGTGGCAGCATTTGATAAAATAACGGCAGCTCTTACCCTTTATATTAATTGACATCAATAGATCTATATGACATAAATAAATATATAAGAATGTATGCTCAAGACATATTAAACAGTTTAACTAATGCATTTGATTCATTTAATCTCATATAAGAACAAATGATTTCAGCATTTTGATTTTATAAAGTAGATGGCAGCATTTATATTTTTCAAAGTAAATAATAGCATTTATATGATAGCATTTGAAACACCTAACAACTTATGAATTTCTCAACTCAAATAGTAGCAATATGAGTTCCTAATTTACATGGCAGCATTTTAAAAGTATAGTAGTATTTAATCCTAAATGATTCGTTGCAAATAATAACCTTTGTTTCATATTAGAATAAATAACAGCAAATTTTAAATTTAATACAAATACATAACAGCATATGATCATAGCATTTGATTTTTGAATGGCAACATTTAGATAGCAGCAATTTGATTTTATTGAAATAATTGGCAACATATGAATCTAATTAAAATTGATGACAGTAATTTGGATTTTATTGAAGTAATAGCAACTCTTCATTATTTACTGCTTCCTTTTTGTTGGAATTGGCTCTTTGACGTTGGAGCGATTTATGATTTCTCTCTTAAAATCAAAAAAAAAAAACTGCCTTCACCAATGTTAAATCACAATGAAGATGTACTATAAAAAGTCATTATGATTCAGTAATATCAGTGCTGATTTAACAAATAATAAAATTCAGCTTTTAATTGAGATCAATAACTGACCATAATATAATGTCTGAGAATCCAACTTCCAACTAACAATATTGCTTAGCTAAATAATATATTGCAAAGCATCAAAAGTTTACTTGTTACTACAATCCCATTCACGCAGAAATGTATAACATTAATAGTAATTTGTTATGGGATTTCTATGTTCTACTTATAAACAAGTATCAATAAGGGATTCTAAAAAAAGAACACATACTGACTCTGTATACTCACTTTTTGCAAATAGAAAATGGCACATCAAGGAAAGTTAAATGTTATGTTCAGATGCTGCTCTATTTTATGCCTTGTTACAACAACTACATCAAGATATCTACAATCTTGTTTGATGCAAATATTACTCTTTTCAAAACTAAAAGTAAACAATAGTGAATAATAAAAAAAATTTGAAGATATATCTAAAGAAAATATTCACAATAAAAAAAATGATCTATCTTGTGTAATCATGCACGCATGTGATATATATTCAATGGGGCCTTATTATATCTCTTAGAAATATACCTCAAAGTAAAAAAAATTAATGCATTTTCAAAATAATGCTTGTGCAAGAAAATATAAATTAAAATAGTGTCCATTTACCAAGATCAATATTTTTTTTGCAAAACAATTAAAAGAATAAATAGAGAATAGGAGAATCAGTTTCTAACAATACTTTGGCAATTACTAATATCATAAACAGCATTAAGCATTCTAAACTTAGGATTGGATTATATCACCAAGTCAAGCCGTACTGGAAACTATCAATAATTGTAATTATAACAAAACTACAAGTTGAAGTCAAAGCAGCCCATCATATTGATAAATTCATAATTAATGAGACAACAGAATTTAATGGTCTTATTAAAACTTCCATAATAATGAATTTGAAATAAATTAAAGTTCTTTAGTTAAAAGAGATCTAATCAAACCTTTAATAACACAACTTTTTATCCAATCATCTATTCATAAATAAGAAATTATATGCAACTTAAATATCTTGTTCTTACTTACTGAAAACAGATCTCACTAAATCCTAATGAATCTCTCATTTGATAGCTTAAAGCCTTAAGTCAACATTGGTTTTTAACATTTATTTATATAAACAACACTGAGGGAAGAATCGAGGGAAGTACCTTGATCTTTAATATGCTAGAAGGAGTTCTTGATGGAATGAAGAAGGTTTCGGCCAAGTGGAGAGGAAGGCGTCGGCGATCGGAGGTGCTCGGCAAGTGGAAGGATTCGGCTAATGCAAGGCTTTTCTAGCTTTTAGGGGAAAAATAAGGAGATGGGTATTATAAGCTTACCTGGTGACGATCGAGGCGACTCCGCGACTTGCGAGGAGATGAGCATTCGGCGACCGGTCAGTGGATCTCGCGAGCAGTGGAAGCCACGCGTCCACTGCCTTCTCTCGTTCGCTGAGAGGTGTCGAGCGTGCGTATAGGATAGGATCGGGATGGGGAGAGGGGATCGCGTGCGAAGGAGTCGGCCGAGGGATTTAGGGTTTTCAGTTAGGATGCGAATGAGAAGAAAAAAATAAAGAAATAAGGAATATATATAATTATTAAATTAAATTTTAATTAACTTAATATTTAATTTTATTGTATGATATATAAATATATATATATATATATATTTATATATCTATCCTAGCTAATTGAGTGCTTCTGAACACAATGGCGCACTCAGATTTTTGATCCGACGAGTATTTAATTACTCAAATTTTCAGGTATTTAAAATAATATTAAAATATTCGACAAAATTTTAATGACTTCCAAATGCGTTCAAAACTTCACCCCTAGCTAATTTGGGAGTGGTGAACGCAATGGTGAAGTCAGATTCTAAATCTGAAGTCAAAATTATTTAAATATTAATAAATAATTTGAAATGGAATTTTGGTATTTTATAAAATGTGCACCCAAATTTACTAAAATATACTGAACCTAAAGGCAACTATTATCCTAATTATTTTAAGTTTTCATTTCATGCACAAAGTTTTCTTATAGGTTCAAGAAATTAAGCACAAAATACAAGGAATGTGTAGCAACAAAATAAATCAAGTAAGCAATAGACTCTTCTATACACGGTGACACTATTATTGTCTAATTAAACTATTCTAACTATTCTAAGTTACACAAGTTCAGGATCTCCATTTCCTACTATCGAGTGTAACTTAGAAGTATGGCCTTATAAGTTAAAAGGACTGGAACTGATCAAGTTCTAATCTAATTCAAACAAGTACGACTACAGGTGTGGTGCCCCACCCCTTAATCCACAAGAATTAAGTTAAGGGGTGGTGTGTTACTCTAGCTAATCCTTCACTTATAATTGGATTAGGATGAAATTCACAATCCACCTAATAAGGGAAGGAGTGAGCATAGAATCAAACATTCAGTCATTATCTAAGTAAACATACAGAGTGCGGAAGCAATTTTCAACATAAAACATCAAAGCATCACAACATAAGTATATAGAAGTACATCTTAGAACATAAGCATAGAATCCAAATATGCAGTCATAAGTACCTTGTGTTATTACATCAATTTAAGTTCTAAATAATAAGAATAAAATTGCACTCATCCTCACTTAAAATAGAAGGACTAAATAGCTGCTTCTTTCACAGGCTCCTCCTCCGAATATGGCTCTACACCAAGATCCTGATCATCCAACTGAAGAGGATTTGCCATTGTCGGTTTCACAATATAGGGCCCCAGCAAAAAAAAAAGAAAAATCTGGTTAGACAATTGTCTAAGTATATTTTAAGCTGATAAGTTTTATATGTGTTATGTAATATCACCATTCTATAACTCCTAAGCAACAATATATAAGGGAGCAACAAGCAATACCAAAAGAAGGAAAAGCTATAAACCATCATTTATAACTTAGGCAAAAAGAGAGGCTCAGACATGCCGCACATACAGACTAAGCAAGGTAAGGCATAAATATAGACAATCAAACAAGTACTGTAAGAGGAATACTATATCCTAAACATGCTGGTGATCAAAAGAAACATACCAGTTAAGATAAAACAACTCAGCAGTGATACATATAAATAGCAGTAAGGTTCTAACATCCTAAAATATATAAGCAATACAAAGAAATAACTGACTAAATAAAATGCTGAAAATTAAACAAAATATCATAACTGCATATATATAAATGTCCGTGCATCAACTATCATACAGAAAAGAGCTAATCTAGCTCATCGGATATCAAAAGATCTTAGCACCATCACGACTAAGTCACAAACTGTGTACCCCTAGCGACATAAGGAGGCTAGGCAACTAAGCACACAAAGTAATCGAAGGATCTTAGCACCAGTATAGCTAAGACACCAACAGTGTACCCCTAGCGACATAAGGAGGCTAGGCAACTAGGCACACAACAAAATGAGTCCTTCCCCTAGTGACATAAGGAGACTAGGCAATAAGGACATATCTGAGAGGCAGCTCATATAACTATTATCCTTTCATTAATCACTTTAATATTTTCACAAGGAATCTAAGAAGTCTCCATATTTTCCTAACATTTTATTCATGCATCAAAAGTCTTATATGACATGCCCAAAAATTAAGGCATAAAAATACAAGAAATACGTAGCAACAATCATCAAATAGAAGCAAGAAACTCTACTAAATATGGTGATATCATTTGTTTTCTAATTTATCCATTCTAACTATTCCAAGTTACACAAGTTCAGGATCACCATTTTCCTACTATCGAGTGTAACTTAGAAATTCGTCCTTATAAATTAAAAAGGATCAGAACTGATTAGGTATTAATCTAGTTCAATCAGACAGACGACTATGAGTTGAATCAATAAATCATACGTCCTAGTTTTGTGAATTTAGACGTTCTAACTAAGCTCTGATCAAGATCTTCTAAACCTATAGATTATGAATTAAATATTATGAGATTTAGGTTTAATCATATAACCCAAAAAGGATAAGGCATAAGTTCTATGTTTCATTCTAAAAGTGATTTACTTGTTAAGGCCAATCCTATTAAGTAATCAAACTTAATAGGATAAATCTCCTATCCTAAACTAAAATTAAAAGACAAAATAATCAGAACAAGTTATAAAAGAAAAGAAAAGTCTTAAAACTAATAAAACCAAGGTTTCACCCATTGGGTAACCTAATTTACCCAATGAATGAACTCTATCATAAGATCTAGTCCTAATCTTAGGAAGGGTCATTAAGGTGTAGTGTTTAAGACTTAGAAGAATCTTGGAATCTGATCTAAGGATTGATTTCACTCACTTAAATGTCACTAACACGATTATAATATTAGTTTTAATGTTTTGGAATGTTAATTAAAGGTTAGGGGTACTTAGTCCAATCTTAGGGCTAATCTAAGGGTCAAAAGTCAACTTTTAACTTGTAGGTCATAATTGAATTCTCTTAGTTCCAACTGATTCTTTGCTGTCTAACTTGAAAATAGACAGTAAATACGTCCAAATTTGACTCCAAACGGTTAAGTTATGACCAAAATGAGATCAGGGGTAATTTGGTTTTTTACCTAAATTTTAAGGGTTCAGATCCTAAATATTGTTTCAGTTTATTAGTGACATTGAAATTCTAAGTTAGTTAGCATCTTGAATTTTTGAATTTGGAGTTGATTTGACCAAGTTATGGTCATTTGAATTCCAAGGGCATTTTGGTCATTTTTCACTAAGAATTATAGGGTTAACTTTTTATCCTGATGTCCAAATAAGAAAACTAATACTACTACAGTGATTGAGCCACTTTCCTGAGTATTTTAAGACCTATATTGACTATGTTCTGATAACTGGGTAAAAAGTTATGGGGTCCTAAAGAGGTCTTAAAATACTACCTCGTTATGCGTACCCCAAAATTAATTTTTACATTACGCCATTTGATTCTATTTATTTTTCTGAGTATTTTGAGACCTATATTGACTATGTTTGGATCATACTACAAAAAATTGTTAAGCTTTTAAATTTTTCTATTCAAAAATATAATTTGTATTATTTTACTGTTTATTTATTCAAATTAAATTAATTTATTTTTCATTTCTATAGTTATATATATTTTCTGTATTTATTAATTATTAATTAATTATGATTAATTTTAATTAACTAATATTAACTAATAATTAATCAATAATTAATCTATTATTTAATTATGATTGTAATTAATCTTTCAATTTTAATAAAAAATAGTAATTTTATTCAATTCATTTATAATAATCAAATATTTACTTACTAATAAATCCTAATCATAATTAACTAACTTAACATTATCTGTTAGCAAACTTAATAACATTTTAATTATAGCATAAAAATTTTATTTATATGTATATGTCAATACATATATATATTTCATCCTAAAGTCTTTCTGTCTAAAGTTTAATCAATCTAAATTGCCTAATTAGACTTAATTAAGCTAATATGTTTTCATAATACGTATTTATTATATACGTTTTTATATTATATATTAATATATATTTATGTTTATTTAGTTTCTTTTCTGCAGATTAATAAGGGTGCGGGACCCACTGGATGACACGCGGCGCGCTCTAACTGGTCGAGTCAGAGCGGCGAGCCTCACTGCTGGCGACGGACAGGGCAATGGGCCCCACCAGGGCCACGTGGCGCGACGAGGAGAGCCGCGACAGAGCACGCGGGCCCCACACTGCCAGCGGACCGCGTCAGCGGGCCCCACTCTCCTGGCGCCGAGCTCGCACGCGCGCGGTGCGTGCCATCTTTGGGCTGGCCAGGGTCTGCCCGACTCGGCCCGGCTGACGCCCTCTTCTCGCGACGTCCCGAGGACGTCGTGCTAGGGCACAAGTTTCACCGGCCGTATTGACGACGGGGTGCCTCGACTCGCCCACCATTGGGTAGAGCTCGACCCACGCTACCCATCCAAGGTTGGACCTTGGGTCGGGGTGCACTGAGCCAGTCGTCAAGCCTAACCCTAGGACCTCGCAGACGGGCTCGGACGAGGTAACGAAGACAACTGTGGAGCTAACGAGAAATTGTGCTGATCGAACTCGCTAGGGTTCGATCAACACCAATAGACGAGCAATCCATGATATGAAATAAGCCGTCGGAATTGAACGTAAGCAAATAATGGAGTATCGAAGGAGGTCAACGCGTGCCTGAAATCGACGGTTCGAGGATTAGGGTTCGCGGGAGAAGGTTCAGTTGGTGCTTCCCGAGCCCTATCGCGCGCTGGGATGACACGACCGAGGCCTGGAGGGATAAGGAGTCGAAGGCGGAGCTCCTTAGGCCGCCGCGAGCGCCGGTTGGCAGCCCCCAGCGGCGCGACGCCACGTGGAGCGCCTACGGAGCAAACGAGGGAGGAGAAGACCCCGCGCCGTCTGATCCAGATCAGACGGCCAGGATCAGCCGTCTGATCAGACGCTGGGGCTGACGGCGCGCACACGATTTAGTGGACGGCGTCACGTTTTTAACGGCGCGCAGAAAAACTTTATATATTTGAATAATAATTACTTTAAATAACATTTAAATAATCTATTTATTTAATAATTGATCATATCCAAATAATTAACTCCCAAAAATTCCTAAATACTCACCTCTAACTAATTAAGGGGTGAGGAACGCAAAGGTGTGGTCGAATTTTCGAGCCGACGAGTATTTTGATTCCTCGAATTCCATGGTATTTAAATATTATTAAAATATTCGTTGAAATTTCGACGACTTCACCCCAAGCTAATTTGGGGTCAATGAACGTAATGGCGGTGTCCGTTTTCCAATCCGAGTTCAATTTAGATAGGTCAAATTTTAGGGTTTATGGATTTTCCAGAAATTGGGATTCGATCCATTTGATCCTTGATTTTAGGGTAGGCCCTAGAGGTTGACTCCAATTGACCTAATTAGCACTTCTGATTAATATTAAGTTTAAATTAATAAAAAATGTTATTTAGTTCTCAAATATTTTCAAAAAGTATGGATGATTATGATTTAAGATTTAAAAAATATATTTTTATGGGCCCCATAAGCAAAAGTGGATTTAATAAAAAAAATTTATTTCACTTAACTTCATAAATCCTAGTCATCAATATATTTTGGGAGATATTTGAGAGCCATATAACAAGATATATATATATATATATATAATATAGTTTTTGAAATATTGAACTTTTATTGTTGGATTGGAAAGGTTGTAGTCATAGCTGTTGGGTTTAATCATATGCTATTGTATTCTTAATATTAATTATTTAAGTCTATTAGTTTCTGATTACTCCTAATATTTCTATTTCTGCCTGCTTAATAAACAAATGTGTATAATCATTAGTCTAACAAATAATTTTGCTATACGCACGTACCTATGTATTTCAAATATATATATATATATATATATATATATATATTTTTTTTTTTTTTTTATGTATATGAGTATTTATTTAGTTTAATTACTGTGTTGATTTTTGACTAATAATTCTGTATGCCTAAATCTATAGTTTAAAAGTGCCTAACCATACATATATATATATAAACACAGATAATAATTAAATTAACGCTTATAATTACATCATATAATTATATAAATATTTTCATACCTATGTTAAGTAATTATAGTTTTTATTAACAATATGCATCTGCTAATAAACATATATATATATATATATATATATATATATATATATATATATATATATATATATATATATATATAAAAGTAATATGGGCTTCGCTAATTTTCTGCTAAACAAGCCTATTATGTAATTTTTAACTGATTGGGATTGTAATCAGTAAATCAGATTTTGTTAACTATTAAATTCAACTAAATAATTAGGCTAGTTTTCAATTTAATTTCTATTTAAATGCCTAATTAAGTATTTCTACAATATATATATATATAGATGTGTATATATATATATATATAATTATATATATATATATATATATATATATATTATTATTTTTCAAATCATTATTTCTACGTGCAATCAAATGCGGTGGGCCCTGCTGCCATTATGATATCTGTACAAATATCATATATAAGTATATATATATATATATATATATATATATATATATATATATATATTAATATTTATTTTTTATTTGAATTTTATACAAGAATTTAATGGCGATATGACCCCCAGTTGTCACGTGGCGACGCGCGGTTGTGCCACGCGGCGAGGTGGGCTCCACATGCGCCACGTGTCCGACGCACGCAGACCCGGACCCATCCCAACGCGGGTCGGGCCCGACTTGGCCCAAGACCCTGTGACCCTTCACCTTTTAGGGTCCGGCGAGACCGAATCCTTCGGAGAAGAATCACCTGATTCGTCCGATCGGGTGAGAACCAGCCCGATCCGACCGTTGGATCGATCGAGCAGAGTGTGCTCTCCACGCAGACATTTAGATCATAAAAATTAACCAATGATCGGGAAGATCGGAGTACCTGAAGTGCGGGTCGGCGGTCTTTAGGATCCGGCGGATGATGCTGAGGTTTCCGAGCTCGGGTTCGCGCGATCCGTGGGTTGGGGGGGTCGGGTTGGCTCTTATAGGGACTGAGGTGGAGCGGGCGAGGCACGCCGAGGCGCCGATTGGCCGATATCGCGGCGGGCCGCCGCGTGGCAGCCCGGCGGATCCAACGAGAGGAAGATGACCCCGTAGCCGTTGGATCCGGGGCCGATCCAACGGCCACGGTAACGCCGTCTGGTTAGACGACGCTGTTAAGTATTCTGACGACAACACTATTCAACTAACGACGCCGTTAATTATTTAAATAATAATATTTTTTTTTTCAAAATTTCAAACATGTTTTTCCTAACTATTTGAGGGGTGAGGAATTCAATGGCGAGGTCAGATTTTCGATCTGACGAGTATTTTGATTCCTCGATTTGTGGGGTATTTAAATATTATTAAAATATTCATTGAAATTTCAACGACTTCCGATTGACACGAAAACTTCACCCCTAGCTAATTTGGGGTCAACGAGCGCAATGGCGAAGTCTATTTTTCGATCGGAGGTCAAAATAAATAGGTCAATTTCCGAGGTTCCTGAAATTCCCAAAATAAGGATTTGATCCGTTTGACCTCTAGTTTGGACTAGATCTTGGTGGTTGACTCATAATGACTTAATTAGCATTTAGGACTAAAATTAAGACTAAGATTAGTCCTAATTAACAATGGTAATAACTTGAGTTGTTACACTTGCTTACTTTGAGTAGATTGCTTGGCATACCTTGGTTATTGAGCCTTATACCTTGAGCATAATAGGAGAACTTATTGTAGCGCCCCGTCCCGTCGCCGTACGCAAAATACGAGTATAATCCATAGTTTGGCGGCAGAACGGTGCGCTACTCGGGAACTGTGGGCCATACAAGTAAAACCCATCGTCCCGATATAGCTTTAAAGAGACAAAGCCATATTGAAGGCCGTTGACTCGAGCCCTAAGAGTAAGCTCGAGAGCCAATACCTAAGATAAGAATGGAACCCTTATCTTAAGTATTAGACTTAGTACGTACATAAGGTATAAGGGAGGAGAGAATGACCCATGTACGTTACAAAATATATCAGCGTTTCCAGTACGCCTATCACATCACAGTACTATGTATAGTAATATAACAGAGTGCAGAAGTTAAAAGCATAACATCCATAATACATTCGTCTCAAGCAGTAGAAAATATCTATCTCAGGAAAGAAACGTAAAAGTACATCCAGAGTTTTATTACAAACCATAATAATGCAGAAATATAAAGAGTCTAGCCAGAATACGGAAAATAACTAAAAAATAAAAGTATGTGCTCAATCCCCTACAGTTCCAAGTGCTCCTCCTGAGTCTCTAGGATGTCCTCCTGACCTATCTCCAACAACTGCTTGGGATCTAGCAAGTTATCGGATCCCAAAAGTACCCCGTGTTAGATAAGAAGTCTAACACATCGAAGCTAGCTATACAAACTAATCTAAATATAATAAATATGCAAGAACATAAAGTAAAAGTGCAGGAGAAACTGTAAAGCGTTAAATAACTGAACTATAGGAACTAAGCAAAGACAAACTGCATCAAAACCAAAAGCTAAAAATACATGAAAATGTCAGATGCTGAGAAGGATGCTATAAGTTGCACCATATGCTATTGAAACAATGCTCACAGATATGATATATCACGGTATATCACAGAATTATCACTGAAGGTCTATGAGTCGTACGGTCCAATGTAAGTACAACAGTTAGGAAGTCAGTATGGTGACGTAGATGCACCCTAAATTTCCCTAGTCTGTGTATATATAACATTCTGTATCTCATACTGTATCACTGAAAATCATATGTCACAACGGAAGGAATGAACTCAACTCATGTTTATGCTTATGCTTATGCCATTATATGATATGAATGAAAAATCCTGAAATCCATGAAGAATATAGTAAGACACAAAAATAAATCCTAAGTCTCCACTGTGCAGAATCCTGCTAAAAGAATTCTGACTCCAAATCTCTAAATCGATATTTAGTTAAAGTTGCTTATTTACTTAAAGATCACTAGGCGGAGTGATTGTATACACATATTAAATATGCTGCAAAGATAGGACACAACATTTAGTTTGATTACGCGATCTTCACCAGGAGGCATTGCCTGATGGCAACTATCCTTCAATAAAACTAAGGAATGGGTACCCATTTAATACACTCTTATGATTGATTGATTTATTCTAAGCGAGGTTATGTCCGCCTAAGCCCGCAGGATAGCAACAAAGACAAATCTTACTTAGAGTGATTCAACCAATCCAGATTATTACTGGGAACCAGTAATATGGGTATACTATACTACACTTACCCAACAATCATGGTTCAATCAAATATATTTAATAGAGCAAGGATTTATCAAGACTACAAGTCTTAGACTAGTAGGTAAGTCCTATACAAGGTTTCACAAATCTAATGTGATCAGGGATCACTTAATATGGATTCTACCACAGGGAGATGTATCTCTTCTAATGTCTTAAGTGATTACTACCACAAGAAGAATAGATCAATCTCTAAGGTGAAGGGATCTTCTATACTTCTACCTCAAGGATTCATACAAGGCCTCCTACCTCATGATATATAAATTTAGGTCTTTTGGATAATTTAAGATGATCTTATGAAGAGAGCATCAAAATCTCTTCTTTAGATGTTGATATTAATCTATTAGGTTTTGGTTCATGATTAGACTTAGGATGATTATATCAGACGATTAAGTCATCTGATCACACTTAGACTAAAATTATGGGAACTAAATCAAGCATATTGTTAAGGATTAGATCACTTGTTTAATCAATATGATTTTAATTGTCTTCTTATACTAGTCTTCTTTCTTAAGAGAAAATTAGGGATCTAAAGTTTAGATTCAGATCAAGCAATCACATAGATTTAGTATTAACCTTAACATGTCTAATTCAAATGTTTATGATCAATAGTAAATCAAATGTATTATTGGAAAATATTCAATTCACAGTCTTGTAATCAATATAGTTGAGTTAGGGTTATTATGGTTTTAGATTTGCCTTAAGTAGAATAGGGCTTGACTCCTTCTCAAATCTTAAGTCAAATCAAGTGTATATTTAAAGATCAATGTCAAATCAGTAGATTAATTTTGTATTATTAGTGGCAATCCTAGATCGAGATCAAGTCTTAAAAGCTTAATCCAAATCTTAAGATTTCTTAAGTTAATTTAGATATTTAAGATTCTATAGTTTTAAATTGATTCAAATATACTTAATAAGTTTATAAAATGTGATTTTATTTCATTTGGTTTACTGTTATAAGCCAAAATAATGATTAAAGTTTAACAAATAGTATTTACTTAATGCTAACCAAACCCTAATTCCAAGCAAAAAGGACAAGTACATAAATAAAAATCCAACCATTCAGATTACATGAAATTTGGCATGCAAGTCCTAATTAATCATACAAGTAATCAGAGACTGAGTTTGCTATGATCCAAGGTGTATAAACCCTAAAGTTCACTAAATATGATTTGACAAGATTAGGGCATAACTACATTTATAGAACTCAGAAAAATGTTATACTTGGCACATGCAATCTACTTAACATCAGTGAACTAATGGCACCCTAAACATACAATTTGGATAAGTAATTTTACTAATTGTAACAACCCTGGGTTGTTACCCTAGCTAAAATTAGATTAATTAAGCTAAACCAAGGTTTAATTTTGGTTCCATTGGATTCTATGGGTCATTTAAACCTAAACCTAGAAGTTTGAAATCAATTGGAGCTAAATTGGAGAATTTAGTATTTTTGGCTATTTTTAAGCCCTGAAAAATACCTAAATTATTTTGATCTCCAAATTAAAATCTGATTTCATTTTTGAATTCCTCATACCATAATTAACTAATGGTGAATTTTTGGGAATTTTTGGAGCTCATTTGATCCTAAATTGGATTTGGGAAATTTAAGATATTTAAATTATTATTTAATTGGATTTATTTAAATTAAAATTTATTTAAATTAAATAAATCCTAGGATTCGCTGTCAGGACCGCAGCAATTCTGCTGCGGGGTCTCGATAGCGGCGCACGGCTTTGCGTCCGTAGGATCGCTAGCACGCATCTCCACGCGTTTCGATCCAATGGCTCGTGCCTTCGACCAGATCCAGTAGATCTCAACCGTTCCATGGTTCTGGGATCCGATCCGACGGTGCTTAATCCATCCGCCTTAAATAAGTAGATCACCCGTTCGATCCACGAATTAGATCCGACGGTCTATTTGATTCCCGCGATCAGTCGTTATTGGTCTGATGATCAGGACCATCCATCGCCAACGGCTTCGCAGATCAAACGGCTGCCAAACTCCCCGCCCTATTCATCGTCATCCCGCGAAGATCCCCGACCCGACAGAAAGAAATTCACCGTACCTGCCATGTCGACCTTGTCTGCCACTCCTCCGCCAGGTCACCTAGGCCGTTAGGGACCTCCCATTTTTGGCCGAACCACCTTGGCAGCCGGAAGGCCATGTCAGCAGCCCCAGGGAGGCGAGCTGTGGAAACAGCTGGGCCGAGCCTGTGCCTCGGTCCCTGGCCTCGACATCCACCCCTAGGCCTCCCTGAGCCTATAAGTACCTCTCCAGATCGCACAGTGAGCTCCTTTGCTCACTGTGAAGCTCTCCCTCCCCTCTGCCCTCTGTTCCCGGCGCTCCTAGATCCCCCGGTGACTGAACCTACTGCTTCAGCTGATAGTGGGTGTGCATCTGACGTTCAGACCCCCAGCTTATTCCTACGATCACATAGAGTCCCAGAGCAGTCTGCATTGTCCTCGTCACAGTAAACTGAGGTACAACTTCCTTCCTCTTCTCTGTCGAGCTGAATCCAGCTTGATTCGCCTCTCCTCAAACCCTAGATGCTGAGTAGGACCTTACCTTAGCTCCTCCACATTAGAGCGAGTCGGAAAACATGATCTGGCAGTGACCCAGATGATGAATCTGTCGTCTGTGCGCACCGCCAGACGAAATCCTGGTTTCGCCAAATTCAGCATCTCCAGTAGAAGTTAATTGTCTAGCTAGTATTTAGATTCCTCTGAGCGATAATTGTAATCTGGTATCGAGGGTTAGGTTCGACCAGATCGATCGATTCGACTGAACTCGATCGATCCAGTTGAATCTCTGAACGGCAAAATGCGCCGAGTAGCACCCCACCTATCCGGGCCACCTCAAAACCTCCCGGGTGGACCTATCGCTCCCTCTTCGACCCCTGAACATGTAGAGATTGAGCTATCAACGACTCGTGGACCCTGTCTCCTCATAGGTGAGCAAGCTGAGGGGTTTCGGCCGAATAGGCATCCAGCGAACCAGAGCGTCCCAGTTAGGGCTTCGTGGTTTGATCGACGCGTCTAAGGCCAAGGAACGTGTAGCCATTGAGATCAGGGCCTAGCGGGGCCTGTACGCGATGAATTTTGCGGCGGGAGCTAGCCCTAGGGCGCCCAGCGTCGGGCTCGGGCGAAAGGAAGGAGATGAAGATTTTGGGCCGAGCCGACCCCGACCCGCATCTTTTTAATTTGGGCCGCGGGTTATTATCGAATTATTAAATAACATTTTTAATAGTTCTGAATTTAATAAATCAAAACCTAAAGTTCTAATTTAAATAAAAATACAGAATGAATTAATGAAATAACTTTAGTTATACAGATCCAAATAATATGATCCAATATACCATTTGAATTAGAAAAATTCAAAGAATCTAATTATAAAATAAAATCTTAGATCCAATGGTTGGATTAAAAATTATTTGCCAAACCTTCTCTACTTTTAATTAAATCATATAAAATCATTTAGTTGTCCAATTTATGAGTTTAAGGACTCTGATTGCTCCTTGTACCCTAAGGAATAATTTTAGACCCTTAAAATTTATTTTGGATAATTAATTTTCTTAATCATTCCTTAATCACCCTAATCAAGGATTAGTGAATTAAACCCTAATTAAGCCTCTGATTTGGGTGGGGATGGTTCCTAATATCATAATAGACCTAGTATAACCTAAGTGTAAGACTGGATTGCCCTAAAGTGCCTTAAATTCACTAATCACCCTAAGTGCCTTAATTAGGTAATTAGTGCTAATTAAGATCATTTAGGTCATCAAAATCTAAATGGAGGGTGTTTTACCCTTTAATAAGCAATATGAAACATATTAAAATAGATTAGAACAAATTTGAGTAAGTAAACCCTAAAATCCTAATTTTAGCCTTAAGAAGGGCATTTTGGTCATTTTGACCAAAATGTGATTTAATGTTTCTTAAGGATTGAAAATTTCAGTAAACCACTATAAAATAGATTGGAAAGATTCTCTGAAGTCCTAGAACAAGGATAGTGTTAAAGTGATCCTTAATCCATGAAATCCTCATTTAATCCCTAATAGAGATACTTAAATCTTAAGCATTCCTTATAAAGATCATTTGACCTTAAACTTATTTAATTTAATAATGAAAATGGTCAGCTATCTTATTAATAAGTTTAGTAAGCATAATTTAATAATCAAGTGTTAAAGGAAAAGTAATTAGAAAGAGTCTAAGTAAAATCTTAGCTTAAGATCTAAAGTGATCAAAACTCAGATCCTTAGATCTTTAGTAACCTAAGAAGGTCAAAATGGGTTTAATGTTAATCTAATGCTTGAAGTTGCCAATTCTAACCTTAACAAGCTCCTTATAGTTAATCATGAAATTAGGTTCTAAAGAAAATCACAAATGGGAACTCATAAGTAAAAACCCTAATTATAAGTCTTAAGTAATCAAACTTCAGATCCTTTGATCTTAGATCTTAGACTTAGATCTTCAATTTGAATCAAATCACCTCCAATTGAAATTCTTTAATGATTGATTATTTAATCTTTTGAAACCTTCCATGTGGGTATAGGATGATTCAATCAATAAGATAATGAAGTTATCTTAAGGATTGAATATAGATCTTAGATTCTCAAGTTCTTAATTGATTATTTTATCTTACAATTAGTAGAATAGCCTTTCACCAAGATCTTAGTTCCTGAATCTTTCAACTTATAGGATTCTTTGCATTCAAATTGGGCATTAAGTGAGAAACCTAGATCCTATTTAGAATATCACCTAGGATTTGGGACTTGAACTCAACATAGGGTTTAAGTTCTAAATTCTTAAATCTTGATTTATTTGATCAAGATTTAGGGTAAGAGAGTAAAATATTCATAAAATTAGGTCGTTGATTTTTGGATTAGAACTTGTTAAGTTATAATATTTAACCTTAAGGACGTAAATCTGAGATTCTACTCGATAGCTGGATATTGAAGATCCTAAGCTTGTACCTTCTCAGGGTAGTTAGATTTGGTAATTAGATAACAACAGATATCACATAAGTTTAGATTGAGTCTCTTGCTTACTTTGACTAGATTGCTTTACATACCTTGGATTTTGAGCTTTAGCCCTTGAGCATAATAGGAAAAACTTAGGATGATGCATCCTAAGCTAGTATTGAAATTACATATCATTCAGTTTTATTTGATTTGCAGTTGGTAGAATATGTCCTAGCTTAGTTTGCCTCTTCAATAGTAATATTGTATAGACTGGACTAAGACCTAGCATATTTGGATGGCTAGGCTGGGGATTGATTGATTTTTATTGGAGGACATGTATGGCCTATTGGCTGGTATGGCAGTACTAGGACTTAGGCTTATTACTATTTTAGCTGTATTGTATTGTTTTATATTCTGATTTACTTTGCCACATTCTTCAGTGGCCTTATTTTCAGTATTTGCTCACTTTACCACATGTCTTAGTGGCTTTATATATTATATATATTGCTTTGCTTTTACCACATGTCTCAGTGGCCTTTCTTTTCATCTTAATCTGCATGTTGTATGTATACTTTCATGGCTTATATATATTTATGAATGTCATGTTTAGGATGCTAGAATTTTATCGTATTTCGTACTTGTGTTCTTTTATACTTAGCATATTTTACCTTGATCATAATCATATTAGGATCATGTTTATTCAATAGCTGCAATTATTTTGCTTTTAGCCTTACCGTGCTTATTTAGTGTTTTGCATGTCACTTCACATACATGTTGCATGCTATAAATAGATAGTTTATAATAATCCATTTCTTTCATAGCTTGTTGCCCCTTTACTGCTTGCATGTGTAGTTAAATTAAATGTGATATCCTTTAATATTCAGTTCATTTAAATAGCTTAAAATGTACTTAGATAATTGTCTAACTGTAACCTTTTTATTTTGTTGGTTGGGGCCCTGACATTTGTGATACCGACAAATATCAGATTCAGACGTGTTCGTGGGCAGTGTCGCGGAGGAGGAGCTAGTTCAGGAGGAGGACCTTCCCGCTGCTGTTTAGATAGTTTTGCATTGTTTATTTTAGTGAGGATGAGAGTCTTTCATTTTTTTAGTTATTCATTTCAATTTGTAATAATTAACTTTCTGGATGTATTCTACTTTCTGCATTGTGATGAGTTATTATATTGCATTTTTCTTTTTCTACTATGTATGCTTGTGGATATTACTTTATTTTGTACTGCTTCTGCTACTTTGATATTTATATTGATGGATATTATAGCACTTGGTGACAAGCCCTTGACTTAAGGCAGGTTGGGTTCACCTAACTTTACTTAAGTTGGGGATTTGCCACAGTTGGAGCACCGTACTTTCTTATTACCAGTACGGGAGCCCCACACTAATCTACCCTAATTAAGATTCACTGTAATTAGGCAATAATTAAAGATCTAACTATCAGATGTGTGATTTTATTTTATATTTAAGTTCCTGAGATTTTTTTGAACATTTTCATATATGATATCATAAAATTTTAACCAGTGGATTAAAAGTTATTAAGAAAATACATTCTGTATTTTTATTTAATCAAATTCCTATGATTTGATTAATGGAATTATTTTCCTATGATTTGATTCCATTAATTCGATTTAATTAAACGGCTCGGCCCAAAATCGAAAGTGCGCGGGTCGACCGGGGCCTGGGAGACCCGGCACTGTCGCACCGCGCGGGTCATGGGTTGACCCGGCCCGCACAGTATCGTCGTCCCCGATTCTTCTTCCCGCGGAAGAGGCCGATTAGGAAAAACCTAATCGCCAAATTCCAGCGCATCCGGTCTACGGATCGACCAGCATTCGATTGCTACACCATCACCATGTCTAGGCGCGTTGATTGGGACCGAAAGCTCCTTGTGAGACGGTCTGGATCAGCCAGACCTTACTCACCGGAGGCGTTTGCCATTTATGTTACCGTGGGGAGATAATTCTCCCCACAGAGGCCATGCCAGACCCCGGGCTCGATCCTTACACCACCAGGGAGGTGAGGCGGATCGAAGCCCTCTAGTCTGGGGGTCTGGGGTTGTAACGGCCGCCCCTTGACCGTCGTCGAGTAACACTAACTCAACTACGATCAAGTAGTGGCTGTCACTAATACCACATATAATAGACAACTTATCCATGGCATTAATCTGAAGGGGAGCACAATATTAGGCAGAAACATAAGTAAAGTAGTGCAAAAACTAAAGAAAAAGGCATTCAACAGTATCCACATCCATTCATTCATATACAATATAAAAAATGCTGAATAACAAGAAAAAACATCTTTATTACATTTGATTTAATAAGAATAACATCAATTTTTACTAACTGAGCCAGATCTCTTTCCGTGCAGAGTATCAACCTCACCTGACCTTCTATCACCAGCACACCCCAAGTACAAGGTCTGAGTTAACACCTGAGGCTGCCATATGTACATATATGACAGGGCCAAGCCAACAAAGGAAAAATAATATTAGACTTATAAAGTCTAAGCACAATAAAACTATAACATAACATATACTTGCATTTAAGAAGATGTTATTCAACATAAGAGAAAGATAGAAATCAAACTGCAAAAATACTGTAAATAGCGGAAAGTATAAAGTTGTACAAAATGGAAGCAAAGTAAAGTAAAAGTGTGGAAAACCTGTAAAGACATTTAATAACTGAAACTGTAAGGACTAAGCAAAGTAAAACTGCATCAAAACTAAATACTGAAAGTAAATAAAAATACCAGATGCTCATACATCAATGTGAAGGGAATGTCAAATGCTGAGAAGGATGCTATAAGCTGCACTATATGCCACTGAAATAATGCTCACAAATATATTACAGTATATCACAGAACTATCACTGAAGGTTTATGAGTAGTACGATCGAATGTAAGCACAACAGTTAAGAAATTAGTATGGTGATGTAGATGCACCCTGAAATTCCCCAGTTTGTGTATATATAACATTCTGTATCTCATATTGTATCACTGATAACCATGTGTCACAACAGAAGGAATGAGTTCAACTCATGTTTATGCTTATGCTTATGCCATTATATGATATGAATGAAAAATCCCAAAATCCATGAAGAATATAGTAAGAAACATAAATGAATCCTAAGTCTCCACTATGTAGAATCCTGCTAAAAGGATTCTGACTCCAAATCTCTAGATGATATTTAGTTAAAGTTGCTTATTTACTCAAAGACCACTGGGCAGGGTGATTGTATACACATATTAAATATGCTGCAAGGATATGACCCAACATTTAGTTTGATTACGCCATCCTAATAAAGCGATCTTCATTAGGATGCACCATCCGATGATGATTTTATATCTCAAATTAAGCATCTAGTCACTAAACTCACAATCATACTTAGCGTCTTAAAGAAGGTGATTCCCCTTTACTTAGTTTTATTTAAGCCATACCTATTGAAGTGATCTTCGCTAGGAGGCATTTCCCGATGGCAACTGTCCTTCAATAAAACTAAGGAATGGGCACCCGTTTAATACACTCTTATGATCGATTAATTTATTATAAGCGAGGTTATATCCACCTAAGCCCGCAGGATAGCAACAAAGATAAATCTCACTTAGAGTGACTCAACTAATCCCGAATATTACTAGGGACCAGTAATATGGGTATACTATACTGCACTACCCAATAATCATGGTTCAATCAAATCTATTTAATAGAATAAGGATTTATCAATACTACAAGTCTTAAACTAATAGGTAAATCCTATACAAGGTTTTACCAATCAAGTGTGATCAAGGATCACTTAATATGGATTCTATCACAATGAGATGTATCTCTTCTAATGTCTTAAGTGATTACTACCATAAGGAGAATAGATCAATCTCTAAGGTGATGGGATCTTCTATACTTCTACCATAAGGATTCATACAAGGCCTCCTACCTCATGATATATGAATTTAGGTCTTTTAAATAATTCAAGATGAACTTATGAAGAGAATATCAAGATCTCTCCTCTAGATGTTGATATTAATCTATTAGGTTTTGGTTCATAATTAGATTTAGGATGATTAGATCAGATGATTAAATCATCTGATCACACTTAGATTAAGATTATGGGAACTAAATCAAGCATATTGTTAAGGATTAGATTACTTATTTAATCAATATGATTTTAATTGTCTTCTTATGCTAGTCTTCTTTCTTAAGAGAAAATCAGGAATCTAAAGTTTAGATTCAGATCAAGTAATCATATAGATTTATTATTAACCTTAACATATCTAATTTAAATGCTTAAGATCAATACCAAATTGGATGCATTATTGGAAAATGTCAAGTTCCTTATCTTATAATCAAGTCGATTATTTAAGTGATTAAGAGTTTGGGTCTAAATCCGACAGATTAGGTGTTAACCCCTAATCTTATCAGTTTAAGACCAATAGTTGTGTTACAAATCAATGTCAAATCACATGAATTATTGATGACTTATTGATGGCGATCTAAGATCCATATTAAGTGTAAATCACTTAATCAATCCCTTAAGATCTCTTAAGTTACATTAAGGATACATGAGAGTTTATGGAAATTTAGCATTCAGGACATAATCAAGACACCTAAATCCTTAAACATAGCTTATAAGGTTAACATACAACTTAAGAAAAGTAAAAGCACAAAAGAAAATAGTAACAAGAACTATGCAAGTGATGTACGCACTTAACATAAAACTAAATAAATAATTTAATATATATGGAACTCAATACATGTAACAACCCAGGTTGTTACTTGGCTCAATTAAGACTAATCTAAGTCTTAATTAAGGTTCTAAGTCACTAATTAAGTAATTTAGTGTGGCGACCGGGGATCGAAGTTCGAGAGTCTTTAAAGAACAATTCATCTCTAATGAAAATATATACATCTTTATGATTCAAAAAGGACATAATAAAATAAAATAATAATTCATAGTCCTTTTATACATAGAGCCAAAATATATATGAAAAGTTACAACAGCTTGAATTTTTACAAAATATGAAATAACAAATATCTACATTCTTCTGCTTCTTTTAAATTCTTCTTCTTTTAATCATGGCAGAACTTTTTAATTATCAAAACTTGAAAAATTCAGTTTACCAGTCAGGTAGGAGTACGCAAATTGTTCTTATAAGAATAAATCTAGCATCCTATAATAGGTATGAATCAGATATGAAAATGACTGAAAATCTGCATGTAAATAAAGCAATTGCTAAATTCAATTTCTGCCCTGCAAAATGGCTGTGAAAATCAACATATATGAAATAAATTTTATCAAAATCATTTGTAACAATAAAGCGAGTCCGGAGACTCCTGAGCCCAAATGGGTAAACCCATAAGCATAACCTGTAGGAAGCTTATCTCGCCACCCGTCGGTAGCTTACTCAAATAATAATTCTTGGTGTGTCTTTCCTCTGGATTTGCCTACTTCCTACAAGAGGCTAAATCCCTCCATATAACTCCCAGGGGCTGTTAGCTGGCCCAATCTGTACAAATTCTCAGTGTTGCATTCCACCCTCCAAAGACAATCACCACAATAATATATTCATTGTTTCATCTTTTTGTTACATGCTATTCGATATTATTCTTTTTGCAGATTATAAAGCGGTAAGCAGTGTAAATAATATTCAAATGGAAAATAGCTTAAATATAAGAATACTGAAATGAAACTTATAAGTAGATTTGCGTACCTGACTTGTTTTGATTCAAAATCAACCAATTCTAACTTGTTTGATCTGCCAAAAGTAATTTGAGTTATTAATTTAATGCTTCATTATAAGTTCTTATGATATTAATATTTGGATTTTTCTAATTGATCATTTTATGACTAATACTTTCAAATGAAGTGAATATTTAAAATTCTCTATATGAAACTTTTAGAAACATGTAAAAATATCTATATTTTTTATTAATTTTCTAAGTCTAAAATTCTTAAAAATTTCGGCAGAGTCTCTTTTGTTTTTGTTCAAATTTTCCAATTTACACAAACAATCTCCAATTCTAAATATAGAGTTCAGTCCTTTTTACAGGACTGCTCATTTCCAGTTCTACTATAAAGTTTAATTCCAATTCTAAAATAGAGTTCAATTCTTTTTACAGGATTGCTCATTTCTAATTCTAAAATTTCAAGATTTAATAAAGCAATTTACTAAACTATATTTCATAAATCCTATATCACACATCTATTAATAAGAGATACAGAAATAAAATTAGCAATTTATAAGAGCAGCACCATTTGACTTATGGCATATAGCATTTAATTCATCATTTTTGTACTAATTTATAATTCATCCTGCAAAGAACAATATCATTAAAGTTAGTATTCATAAGAATACTAATATGTAATTCAGTAGTTACAAAATATAGCATTAACGATTTAGTATTTCTTCATACTACAATATGGATTCATCAATTCATAGATATCAATATGTAATTCAGCAATTTGCAAAATACAACTTTACTGATTTGTAACATGGATTCAACAATTCATGGATACCAATATGAAATTCAGCAATACAGCATTAATAATTTATAACTTTATATACAAAGATGGCAGCAGTATGACATTATTTTATTCTTATATATAAAAAAATGGCAGCAAGTGATTCCAATGACATCATTTAGATTTCAATATAAATAAATAGCAGCATTGATATCCCTTAATATAAATGGCAGCCTTGAATATGATAGATGATAGCATGTAATCATGAAATCTTTTGATTCACATAGCAACACATATCTCCTATTTCTTTTGATAACAACATTGAATCATTAAAATTCAATTTGCTCTTCATTTAGGAAATATTTGGCAGCATTTGAATTTATTTAAATGATACATGGCATTACTTTAACCTCATGGCAGCAATTTTATCATTTTGGAATAAATGACAACAAATAATTCTAATAAAAGTAATGGCTGCATATATTGCATTAATCTCACATCCTTAAAATGACACATGATTTTATAAAGAATGAGAGCATTGATATTTATATAATCCATTGACTACTTTTGTATCTTACAAATAGATAGCAACAATTATTCTCATAAACTAGATGGCATCATTGAATCTTATAGGATACATAGCAGCATTTGATCTATCTTAAATGAATAACAACATTTGTTCACATGGATATGACTAATATCATTTGATCCTATATTAAAATTAATGACAACCTTTGATATCACCTTACAATAAACAATGGCTTTTGGTTCACATTGAAATGAATGAACAACATTGATTATCTAGATTCAATTAACAGCATAAGTTTCTTTTACAAATTATAACAGCATTTAATCTTAAAATATAAATGGCAACACTTAACTCTCAGTATAAATGGCAGCATTTGATTATTGAAATAAATGGCAGCAAAGACAATATATTAAAATTAATGACATCAAGTGTTCTTCTATTACTTTAGATGACAACATTTGGATTTCAAATAATACATGGCAGTAATTGATACAAAATTGATAGCAGTAATTATTTTATAAGATTCATCAATACACTTAAACTTGCAATATGTGCATGAATATCTAGTATTAGACATACAAGAAATTCTCAACCTTTATTCAATACCCAAATTTCAACAATCATTTATTAATATCTAAAACTTGGACATCATTTGTATCCAACATTTGTAGGATACTAATATGAATTCCGAAATTATAAAATACTGCCTTAATGATTTAGTATTTAAGATACGACAATATGTATCAAATAAAATCTATCATTACATATGAAACGACAATATAGAATCTTGTAATATTTATCTCACTTTCATCTAATATCAACATGTAATTCAATTGAAAGAAATGATAGTATTCATTTATTCTCACTTTATAAAGGATAGCAGTATTATAGGATAGAAACATTCTACTTAACTTACTTGGGAATATTTATAATAAGCTCACAACTTAATTTTATTCTCAGTTTGATCAAGTTAGACTTACGTAATATCATACAAGTCAAGTTTGTTGGATTATTGATGCTTACAATCTCATTCATTAGTTCAAGTGTTAATGAGCACTTATAATAAAAAGATGATTTGCATATTATAACATTTACATTGCATGTTGAAAGAGAGAACATAAGTGGCAGGGTTTGAAGTTTCGCATTTTATCCATTATCCTGTTTCATTACGTAATCAGATTCGCTTATATTTAACAACAATAATAATTAAAATTTGAAATGAATCAGCATGTAGTTGATAGAAGTAACTTAATTGTGTTTTATTTTATTTCATATTTTAAATCACTTGAAATTGACCTGAATGATTATCAAAAATAAGTGAACAATTTACTTACGATTTATGAATCTATAATATGAAGATATTTTACCTTATGTACATCAACAAGTGCTTTACCTTAATTCACCAAAGAAGTAAATCTAATTATAACGGCATAATATATTCCTTTAATCACCCTAATCATTATTATGAGCATCAAACTTCATGAACCATATTTGTTGAATTATGCACGCAGCTAAACACTTTTGTTCCTAAACAATGTAATACATTTGAAACTCTATTAAAAGGTTCAGCAAGAGCAAAATTTACAAAACACAATATGCAAATCCTGCTTTCCAAATACAAAGTCATTTAAGTATTATTTTGAGTGCACTACATTACAGGATTAGCTGATAAACCTGACAAAGCTGACTGTGTAATGCAAAATTTCCTTTCAACATTTTCGGAACTACATAAACATATGATAAAACAATAATTTGCACACGTTCAAGCATTGTCAATGCAATGGGAGCCATGAGTATATCCGTGAGCAATCCAAACAAGCCGCTGATTTACTTATAAATTCCTTAGTTCAATTGATCAATTTAAATCTTGCTAAAAGAACAATAGTCTATGTTATCATCGATTTATTCAGAAGAACCTATAAGAATAAGGCATTAATTGTATCAAAAGTACTTTACTCCTTCGTCCTTTCGACTTAGGGTTAGGGTAAAGGATGCTCAAACATTGAGTATGAAGCCATTGAGGCCATGCCAATCAGAATAAAATAGGGTGAAAGAAATGGAGTACCTTGCACTCTGGCTTGATGTCGGCAAAACTTAGGGTTTGGTGAATGGAGGTGCTCGGCGAGTGGAAGGAGACGCTCGGCTTCCCCGGCTTTTGGCTAGAGTTCGCTGTTGTCTTCTTTTGAATGCACCGTCCTTATTATAGTGCTCCTTTCGAAATGATGGGAAAGATGGGGATGGAGTTGAATCTTATCGATTCGGCAAAGACAGCTGGAGGGGAGGTCTTCGTGCGAATGGAAGGAGGTGTTGTCGAGCGAGGGAAAGGGCAAGTGTCGCGTGAAGGGGTCGGCTTGCATAGGAGAGGAAGTTTCAGCTGAGGGCAGATTTAGATAAGGAGGAAATTAGGTTAGGTTTATAAGTAAATCTAAGATCTTATATTAGCCGTTGGATTAAAACAAACAGTTGGAATTTCTAAGCCAAGATCTAGAGTCATTTAAGCTCCAAAAATTACAAACTTAGTATCGAAATGACCGTCTCAACAAGATAAATGCACGCGTCCAAAAATTATTGAATTTGGATAAGTAATTTATTTTATATTGATTTTTAAGTGAAAAACTTAAAAAATTAATTAAGATAAATCGGAAACTCGAAAATTAACGAAACTTAAAAAATAGCATCCTCATATGATGCTTGACTTAGATATACAAAAATTTTCAAATTCCGATTTACATTTTTCATATTATTAGCCTTTAAAGTTTATATTTATGAATTTATTCAGGACAATCCAAGATCTCATATGCGCTCAAATTTTTGCAGTAGGATCCTTTCAATAGGTGTTATAAGAGGATATTTTTATTATATTTTTATTTGATTTAAATTGGATTCCTATTTTTGACAAAAATTTCTGAGTGATCAAAAATATCTGAGAAAATCAATGATTTTTAATAATTCCTAGAATAACACTCTTAGTTAATTTAGAGTTACTGAGTCCAATGATAGACTCCATTTTCGATTCTGAGTTCTAAATTATTTAAATATTAATAAATAATTTTGAAAAGAATTTCTGGTATTTTACATTTAGAACTCATCTCTGAAACCTAGGTCAAACCAGAAGTCAACTGAGTCAAATCAGGAATTTTAGAAAATTCCAAACCCTAGAAATTAACTTTTTATCTAGACCTCAGATTGAAAATTCGACTTCACCATTGCGTTCAGAACACCCAAATTAGCTAGGGGTGCAATTTTGGAGGCATTTGAAAGTCGTTGGATTTTCGTCGAATATTTTAATAATATTTAAATACCTGGAAATTCAAATAAATAAATAATCGTCGAAATGAAAATCCAAGTGCGTCATTGCGTTCCTCACCCTTCATTTAGCTAAGGGTGATTTATTGGAAATTTTTTTGAATTTCATTTAGTTAGTTAAATTTATTTAATAAAATCTGTTGAAAAATAAATTAAATAATAATATAAATTTAAATATTTAACGGATTCCGTCAACTATTCCTAATGCCGTCACCTATTTTCTATTCGCGCCGTCAATCTTGACGACTCCTCCTGCGCCGTCTGATCGCGAGATCAGACGGCTGTGAGCCGTCGTCCCCGCGAGAGTGCCGTGTGGCCGAAGGGGGGGCTGCACGCGTCGCCCTAGCCAAGGCGCTGGAGCTCGCAGAGGCCAGATGTCCTCCCCACCACATGTAATCACTGCTTTAGAACTAATATAAGACATCTAAGACTCTATCTTCTCTCGGTTTCATCTCAGAAGACCTGATTTTGGCGATCGAAGCTCGAACCTTCCCTGTCATCCATCTAAGGTACCCGATCTCACCCGATCTTAGTTTGATTTCAGATATTATTATTTCTATAAGCAATCCATGTGGCGGCCCTGCCCCGCCGTAGTCCTGTTAACCCTTAGGTTAACATGATTATGGTGGAGGGGTCACCAGATGACAAGGTCCCCACTTAAGATTAGATTAGCCACATACTCTAATCCAATTTAAATAAGGACTTTGCCATTCAATCCAGAAATACTATCACTAAATGATTATACATGAACTCAGAGTACGGAAGCATAAAAAATAACATCCATCCAATACAGTATAAACACAACAATACAGAATAAGTAAAAGTACTGAAAAAGAAAATATAATCCTGTATTATTACAACATTTAATGAGTTTAAAAGTACTGAAAGAAAACTCTCAATCTCACTGGAAGAAAAACTAAAGCTACAGATCTTCAGGAACGGACTCCTCCTCCAATGGCAAACTCTCCACTGGATCTGCAAAACCAATAAACTCAGAACCTACCATTATCAGTTTCATAATGGTAGGGCCCCAGCCAATAAAAAAAAAACTGGTTAGACAATATGTCTAAGTACATTTTAGGGCAGTAATTTTATTAAATTAAAAAGATATCACCATATAAACAGAACTGAGCAAAATAGGTGCAAAAATGCGTATCAAAATATCAGTAATAAGTTATAAACTACAGTTTATAACTAAACAAATAGGAAGTAAAACATACCTCCTTCAAGCAACTGCAACACAAACGGGTAAGAAAAAGAAAAGAAAAACTGTAAGAGAATACAACCTAAATATGCATATGATCAAATTGATTATGCTAAGTGACATGTAAAAATTAAAACAGTATAAAACTAAAAACACTAACATCCTATGTGAGCATATGGAAACAGTAAGTAAAACTAGCATCCTATATAAAAACACGTGCAGGAAAGCTGTAAGTAAAACAGTGCTGAAATGCAGAATATACTAGTAAAACAGTAACTACAAACTGGAACAATAGCAACTATACGAACTCAATAAATCTTAGCCTGATGAGCTAAGAAACTCTGAATGTAAGTGTACTTGAATTAGTATAACTATATTAAAATCCTGACTATATAGCCAGTAGGGCAAGAGTCTATCCATCCTATCCCATGGACTAGGCCTGGTATAGACTATCGGACTGAAACCCCCTACAAGAAGCCGACCCCGAACGAGTTGATCAAAGAGGTATACTAATCAAGCTACACTTACATACCACTTGTGAAACGAACATAATGCTACTTATGAATAATGTTCCAAATTAACATAAGATATTTATCAAATATCTTAAGTACATAATATATGTTCAAGGTATAAGGCTCAAAATCAAGGAATGCGAAGCATCAAAATCAAAGTGCAAGAAACTCTATCTAAAACACAGGTGATATCCTTTATTATCTAATTTATTCATTCTATCTACTCTAAGTTACATAAGTTTCAGAAATCAATTCTTACACATTCTGTAACTTAGAATTACGAATTCTACTTGTTGAAGATAATTAGGACTGGCCAAGTCCTAATTATATCTTAATAAAAAGATGACTATTTAGTTAAAATGAATAAATCATCGACTTAGTTTTGTAATTTAATTCATTCCAACCTCATCTTGATTAGCCAAATCAAGATGAATAGATTAAGAATTAGACTCCAGATGATGGGGTCTAATATCTAAAGGTATAACTAAGGGTCTAAGGTTTAGAACCCAAACTCACAGATTAGGTTAAGGCAAATCCTAATGATAAATCAAATTCATTAGGATGGATTTCTATTCTTAGTTCTAAAGTTCAAAGATCAAATAATCATTTAATAAACTAAGAAAAATCTAGAAACTAGTAAACTCAAGGTTTCACCTAATTGAGTAACCCAATTTACTCAATAGATGAATTCTAACTTAAGATCTATTCCTAATCTTAGGAAATAAGGCTCTTAATTACTAAGAGTATCTCTCTAGACACACATCCTAACTAATGTTATAAGACCTAAGAATGGATCTAAGAATAATCAAGGAAAGAGAACTCTTCTTAAGACTTAGGAATTTTCTTAATGAGCAAATTCTGAGATTTTAACAAAACTTAATTTAGACTTAAGTTTGATTAATTTCAGCTCTAAATCATTCTAATTACTGATTAATATAGTTTTAAACTGAATTTAGGGCTTTTGAAGATTAAACCCTAAATTTGGGCAAAATGACCATTTTGCCCCTACTTTAAGAGTTCAAAAGATCAAATTTTGATCTAGGGCTTAATTTCTAAAATTTTCTTTTGGAAAGTGTTTCTTACTATCTAATATAAGATTAGACTGCAACTAAGTTAATTTTGGGTGATTATTAAGCCATATGAGATCAAATTAGTGAATTTGACTCATAAGGGAAATTTAGTAATTTGACTAAGTAAAGTTAATTTTTCCTTTAGATTATTGTTCTTTACTGCCTAGGCTTACCATAGAACCTAAATTTGCTGAAATCTAATAAGTATTGGCCAAGTTATGGCCAATACAAGATCTAGGGTTTAAGGTTAATTAAAGAATTGTTAACTAAAGGTCAAAAATTCTAATTTTTGCCAATTAGTGTTCAAATTAAACAAAATCAGTGGCTATGGTTTACAAATAGCTCACTGATCATAATGACATGTGATATGTTCAATTTGGACTTAATTTGACTAAGTTAAGACCTAATTAGGGTTTAGGGTGATTAATGAGTGATTAACAAAATTAAGCACTCAAATACTAATCCAATCTTATAGATTGATTCTAAATGGTTCTATGAGTCCTCTGAAACTTAAATCATTCAATTTGGATTACTAAATTTGCTAATATTCACTAATCAAGATTTAGAGCAATTAAGGGTGATTAGCAAATTTAACCGTTGGATCTAAAATTTTTTACATATTATTATTAATTAAGTTCTTCTGATCTAAATGGACCTTTGGATCATCAAATTTGGAGCTCAATTGACCAAGTTATGGTCAATTGAAGTTCTAGGGTTAATTAACCTAATTAGGGTTTGGTCCTAAATGTGATTAGGCAAACACTAACCCAAGCAGCAAGATAAATACTATCAAATTAATCCTTAGGGTTTTCTGATCACTTTAAGACTCATATTGGGTATGTTTGGATCATTGGGTACAAAATTATGGTTAATTGAATATTTGAGACATAAATTTGAACTTAATTAAACCCTAAATGATCACTTTATTAAATATTGATCCTACAGAAAATTAAATGGCATCAATAAATTCCTTATATTTTTCTGATTAATTTGGTATATTTATTTGTATAATTTGGATGTGTATTTTAGGAGTTATTAGGGTTTAAAGTTTAGTATTTAAATTAATTAATTATTACTGTTTTTATTAATATAACTGTTATTTAATTTAAATAAATCTATTATTATATAAACATTTAATTAATAATTATCTGATATATAATTATATATTTAAAATATTTTTATTTAGTTTTCTGCAGGTGGGGTCCACAGTTTTAAACGGCGACAGAAATAAGATCTTGAGGAAGCCACCTGGCGCTTCATTACTCGCTGAGGCTCGGACAGTGGGGCCCGCGACTCGCCATTTGTCAAAATCAACCAGACATCGGGTCAGATGGTTGCTGTGCTTGCGACACATGGCAACTCGATTCACGGGCCCAAACCATGGGACTAACCCGGTCCGGCTCACGCACGTCTCCTTCTTCGACAGGGCGTCGGGACGAAGGAGGCTAGGGCAAGACTTGGCGGCAGCTTTCCGGCGGCATTCTCCATCAGCGCACACGGCTTTTAACAGGTCTTGACAAGACCTAACTGCCGGCATATGAATCAAGACTTGAGGAGGTCCAGGTTTCACGCATAATTTAGCCCTAAGGGACTCTATTGCTGTCGAACAACAGCATGAATTGCACACCATAAAAAAAAAATTCAATCGACAATAATAAGTAATGGAAAATACTTTGGATATCAAATGCCAGATTATGATTAATTAAGAAGATAGAGATGAGGGTAGTACAGAAGTAAAGTACCTGGGGTTCGATTCGAAGGATAGACTATGCGATTGCAAGAAAGAAAGAAAAAATGGGGGTTCGTCCTTATTGATGTTGGATCCAAACCTTATTCTAGGCGCAAGGAGAGGTCATGCAAGCGATGGAGGAGCTACAGATGGCGAACGGACACGGCGTGGGGTTCCGCGTGTCCCTCCGTTCGCCGCGTGCCCTAATTTGGGGAAGACGCGATCGAGGAGGTGTTGAGGATGAACCGGTCTGATCGTGCAGACCGGTTCGAACTGGACCGGCTGTTCAGTCCAGCAAAACAGTGGCGGTCCACGGATATAAGTATGCGGGCCCTACAGTTTGGTTTTAAATATATATATATATATATATATATATATATATTATTTAAATAAATTTTAAAAATCTGTTTTATTAATTAAAATTTATTAATTAAATGCATCCAGAAAATTTTCAATAAATCACCCTTAGCTAATTGAAGGGTGAGGAACACAACGGTGTACTCAGATTTTTGTTTCGATGAGTATTTAATTATTTGATTATTTAGGGTATTTAAATAATATTAAAATATTCGACAAAAAATCAACGACTTCCAAATGCCTCCAAAATTTCACCCTTAGCTAATTTGGGTGTTCTGAACGGTGTACTCAGATTATTTATGGTTTAATTTAAGTTAAATTAAATATTACAAATCTTATTTAGCTCATAACTTTGTGTAGGTTGAACCAAATATATTGAATATGGGTCTTAAAGTGATCAAAAATCCTAAGGATTAATCTGATAGTGTTCACTTTGTTGTTTGGATTAGTATTTTCCTAATCACATTTAGGACCTAACCCTAATTAGCCTAATTTGACCCAAAACTTCAAATGACCATAAGTTGGTCATCTTAGCTCCAAATTAGATGATCCAAACACCAATTTAGATCAGCAAAACTTAATCTACAAAATCTACAAAAATATTTAGGATCTAACAGTTAGATTTGTTAATTATTCCTAATTACCCTAAAACTTGATTAGTGAATATTAGAAAATCTAGTAATCCAAATTGAGTGATTTAAGTTTCAGAGGACTCCTAGAGTCATTTAGAATCCATCTATAAGGTTGGATTAGTGTTTGAGTAATTAATTTTGTTAATCACTCACTAATCACTCTTAACCCTAAGTTAGTCATAACTTAGTCAAATTAGATCCAAATTGAGTCTACCACATGTCATTATGATCAATGGACTAATTTTAAGCCATAGCCACTAATTTTACTCAATTTGGACACTAATTGGAAAAGTTAAGATTTTTGACCCATAATTAAGGATCCCTAATTACCCTTTTAACCCTAAATCTTGTATTGGCCATAACTTGGCCAATACTTATCAGAATTTAGCAAATTTAGGTTTTATGGAAAGCTTAGACAGTAAAGAACAATAATCTAAAAGAAAAAGTTAGCTTTCATTTAGCCAAATTACTAATTTTCCCTTATGAGTTAAATTCACTAATTTGATCTAATATGGCTTAATAATAACCCAAAATTAATTTAGTTGTTGTCTAATCTTATATTAGACAGTAAGAAATACTTTCCAAAATAAAATTTTAAAATTTAATCCCTAGATTAAAATTTGATCTTTTGAACCCTTAAGTAGGGGCAAAATAGTCATTTTGCCCAAATTTAGGGTTTAGCCTTTAAAAGCCCTAAATTCAGTTTCTAATCACAAAAATGAATAAATATAATGATTTAGAGCTGAAATTAATCAAATCAAAGTCTAAATTAGATTTTGATTAAAATCTCAAAATTTGCTCCTTAAGGAAAATTTCCCAAGTCTTAAGTGAGTGATTTCTCCTTCTTTAATCATTCTTAGACCTTTCCTTAGGTCCTTATATCATTAGTTAGGATGTGTGTCTTGAGAGATACTCTTAGTAATTAAGAGCCTTATTTCCTAAGATTAGGAATAGATCTTAAGTTAGAATTCATCTATTGAGTAAATTGGGTTACTCAATTAGATGAATCCTTGAGTTTACTAGTTTCTAGATTTTCTTAGTTTATTAAATGATTATTTGATCTTTAAACTTTATAACTAAGAATAGAGATCTATCCTAATGAATTTGATTTATCATTAGGATTTGCCTTAACCTAATCCGTGAGTTTTGGGTTCTAAACTTAAACCCTTAGATTATACCTTTAGATTAAGTGATTAGACCCCATCATCTGGAGTCTAATTCTTAATCTTTTCATCTTGATTTGGCTTATCAAGATGAGGTTGGGATGAATTAAATTACAAAATTAGGTCGATGATTTATTCATTTTAACCAAATAGTCGTCTTTTGATTAAGTTATAATTAGGACTTGGCCAGTCCTAATTATCTTCAACTATTATGATTCGTGATTCTAAGTTACAGAATGTGTAAAAATTGATGATTCTGAAACTTATGTAATTTAGAGTAGATAGAACGAATAAAGTAGATAACAATGGATATCACCTGTATTTTAGATAGAGTTTATTGCTCACTTTGATTTTGATGCTACACATTCCTTAATTTTGAGCCTTATACCTTGAACATATATTATGTACTTAAGATATTTGATAAATATCTTATGTCAACCTTGAACATTCATAAGCAGCATTATGTTTTCGTTTCACAAGTGGTTTGCAAGGTGTAGCTTGATTAGTATACCTCTTCGATCAACCCGTTTGGGTCGGCAACCTTTCGAGGGTTTAATGTCCGGCAGTCTATGGCCATGCCTAGTCCGAGTGATAGGATGGATAGACTCTTGCCATACTGACTATAGAGTCAGGATTCTGATATGGTTATACTAATTCAAGTACACTTACATTCAGTTCTATCTTAGCTCATCAGGCTAAGAGTTTTCAGTGATGTTCAGTTCAGAGTTTCTTAGCTCATCAGGCTAAGATTTGCTGAGTATGTTTTCAGTTTGAGTGACTTAGATGATCACTGCAGTTTCTGTTTTCAGTTGCTGTTTTACTTGCATATTCTGTATTTGTAGCACTGTTTTACTTACAGCTTTCCTGCACGTGTTTTTTATATAGGATACTAATTTTACTTACTGTTTTCATATGCTCACCTAGGATGTTAGTGTTTTCAGTTTTATACTGTTCAAATTCTGTATGTCACCTAGCATAATCTGTTTGATCATAAGCATGTTTAGGTTGTACTTTTCTTTCAGTTTTGTTTAATCTTTTGCTTACCTGTCTTTGTTGTAGTTGCTTGGAGGAGGTATGTAATACTTCATATTTGCTTAGTTATAAACTGTTTATTTATAACTTATTAATGTTCTTTTTGTACGCTTTCTGCACCTATTTTGCTTAGTTCTGGTTTATGGTGATATTCAAGTAACTTAATAAATTGTTTGCCCTAAAATGTGCTTAGACAATAGTCTAACCAATTTTTCTTTTGTTAGCTGGGGCCCTACCATTATAAAACTGATAATGGTAGGTTCTGAGTTTGTTAGAGCAGCTGATCCAGTGGAGTGCTTATCATTGGAGGAGGAGCCCGTACCTGAGGATCTTTAGCTTTAATTTCTTTTGCTTGTCAGATCGAGAGTTTCCTTTTTCAGTTCTCTTAAACTTATTAAATGTTGTAATAATACAGGTTAACTTTCTCTTTTCAGCACTTTACTTATTCTGTATTGCTGTATTTATACTGTATGGATGGATGTTATATTTAAATTGCTTCCGCACTCTGAGATCATGTATAATCATTTAGTGATGGTATTTTGGGTTGAATGGCAAAGTCCTTATTTAAGATTGGATTAGAACATGTGTCTAATTCAATTCTGAGTGGGGACCTTATCATTTGGTGACCCCTCCACCGTAATCATGTTAACTTAAGGGTTAACAGGACCACGGCGGGGCTGGGCCACCATAATACAAGTTCTAAGTACTTACGTACCTTTAAAATAATCCAAACCTGAAGCTTGACGATTGATTGGAATGAGATGACAATCGCAACACCTGAAATAATTGGGCAAGGAACATCTATATCAAACTCTTTGTACTTTTGAGTACTCCTAAACAAACATGAATTTCATTTAATTCTTCCTCCAGTACATATGATAGAAGATTAAGCTACAATATCCTAGAGATAGAATCTACAAGATAGAATGTAATAAATAATAATGATTAATTTCTTGAGGAAGGTGGAATTATAAGGATATGATTCCTAAGAATGAACTCAAGAGAATCATTGAATCATAATAAGGAGTATTACTTCATGAATAATAATACATTAATATTAGATCTCAATCAAATTAACATGAGAGTTGATCCCTTCTAATGAGCAAACAACATAACCTAAGTAATTGAAAATCTCAGAAAAATGTCTTTGTTCAAAATAATTTTGTTTTAATACAATTGAGTATAGAAATTTGAAAACAAATTATCAAGTTAGATGTTAAACAGTTGATAAGGTAGATGAAAATAAATCAACTATATGCAGATTGAACTAAAATAACTATTATTCAAAAAATATCATTCTCACAAAGGTTATTATACAACAAAGTAAAAAGCATCAAAATATGTCTAAGTAATTGTAGCTATAGCATGAGATAAAAAGGCACACAATACTTGTATTCTCATTGATGAACTAGTTGGAGAATTACAATAGGTTTCATGGATCTTGATTGGAAGGATGATAAGTTCAACCAAATGAAATTCTATTAGTAAAATGTTAAGATTGTGAGTGTATAAGTAATCTTACTTGGGATAGATTTAAGCAACTGATCGCATAAGAGTCCTATCTTATATGTTATGAAAAAGAATGCTAAATGTGTATTGATTAGATATCATCTCCTAGATAATGGTGAGAGAACAATCAATTCAAATTACACTAAAGGATTTAAACAATTATCTTTTGTCAAGAAGTTTTCTTTATTAGATAGGTGTCAATCAAAAACATGATATAAGCCTAGTAATTTTGATACTCAATATACTAGATTATACTTATGGACATAGGTAGCTTATGGTAAGAAACAAAATATAAGATTATCTAAGAGAACTAGCATTTCAATTTAACATAATTGCTCGGCCAGCTCTTTATAACTTAATTAGAAAAGATTTCACTCTAAAATATTTATGGATCTATCTACTTTACATGCAAGATTAAGATTATGCTAACATATACATATTCATATCAATGTGATGAACCCTAATACAATTATCTCATTCAACTTAACTTAATATAAAAAAAAATAATACAATCAAATTCATTAAAGAGGGTGAGGAGTTACCCATCCAACAATTGAACTATTGTTGGCAAAACAATGAAGATAGTCGCTGCTATTCCGGCCATTAATGGAGGTTGAAGGAAGAGGTGGCTACTGTCCATGCTCGGCCAAGAAGGAGGAGGAAGGGCTGCTCCCAATTTCGGCCAAGAAGGAAGAGGTTGTGGCGGCCCTGCCCCGCCGTGGTCCTGTTAACTCTTAAGTTAACATGATTCAGGTGGAGCAGGGCCGCCACAGTTGGTATCAGAGAATTCCATAAGGTGTCAGATTGGAATTCATTCCTTTCTACCTAATGGACTGTTCTTCTGCCACTTGATCACTAAATGAATACTTGAATTAACATCCATCACATTATGAGTATAACTCAGAATAAGTTAAGTTATTAGATAACTATAAAAGATGATAAATTATCAAAAAAAAAAAAATATATATATATATATATATATATATATATATATATATATATATGCTCAACAAATCTAAGTAGAATGTTATAATTGTAGGAATAAAAGATCATCTAGAAATGGCATTTATGACTTACCTCAAGGAGTTCGAGACTATTTGGAAATATGAACATAAACTAGGTAAGAAGCAAGGAAGAACAATTGAAGGAGTATCAGAACAAGGATATCAAGTAATAAACAAATTATTAAAAGAAGGCGTCTATAGAGGCCTTGACTTTCCAGTACTAGCAAGGGAATGGCTTGCGAGAGTTGACCACATATTTGGTGTTATGGAATGGCCTAGTCACATCAGATTAGAAGTGGTGCTATGTCTTCTGCGTATGCAAGCAAAGGAATGGTGGATTATGTCATACAAAGAACTGTTTCGTAAAGCACAAGAGGAGCATCGTGAAGTGATTTATGAAGACTTTTGTAGAGCATTTTTCATTAAATATATAGGATGGGAATAGTTTTATAAATCTATGATGATGTATTCTGTTATTTCAATAAAAGTTTAAATGAATGAGAAAAGCAGTAGTTATATAATGTCTTGTTATAATAAAGAACTCAAGATAGTTGTTTTGATTTCAGGAAAATGAATCCTGCTACTTCTCCCAACAATACTCCACTCAACCCTCAACCATCTGTAAGCAATGCTCCAAACAATACCGTGGCCGCTTCCAATACTGTTGATGAAATAACTTCTTTAAGAAATATGGTTACTTCAATGCTAGAGAATCAAAATCAGCAAGCTCTAGCTATTCAAAAGTTAGTATCTATAATACCTGCTACTAATGCCAGCACCTCTTCAGCATCCCCCGCTCCTCAAAATCCCAATACCTATCGGCAGTTTGCAGATGGGATACTCCACAGTTTTCTAAGGTTAAGACCGCCTACCTTTGAAGGATCTGAATCCCCGATGGATACTTTAGCATGGCTGAAATCTATAGAGAAAAACATCACTAGTCTTGGTTGTTCAAGCAACCAATCTGTAAGACTAGCTACTCATCTTCTGCAAGGAGAGGCAGAACATTGGTGGGAACAAGAAAGGAACACACATTTTGAAGAATTCGAATTAGATGAAATTGAATGGAGCTGGTTTATCCAAGCATTCAAGGAATCATTTATTCCACCATCTACTAAAAATATAATTGGCGAATCATTATTAAAATTAACCCAAAGAAATCGAACAATAGCTGAATATACCTCAGAATTTCGAAAGCTCATATGATTTTCACCTCATTTGGTTCCTACTGAAGAGGATAGATGTTTCAGATACGAGAATGGACTCCGAGAGTCTATCAAAGATCATGTAATTCCCTTACAACATACCAAATTCGAGAAGCTGGTTGAGACAGCTCGGGTAATAGAGCATCATCAAAATATTAAAGACATGAAGAGAAAGGCTTTCAATATGAATAAATACCCTCAGAACTTCAAGCAACAACAAACAAATCAAGGAAGGGTATATCAGATGGATACCACTGAAACATCAGGTCAAACTGCTGCATGTAATAGGCCACATCCTTATGGGAAATGTTATCATTTCGGCAGAGTGTGTTTTACCTGTGGAAGACCGGGTCATGCATATCGGGATTGCCAAGCAAATAAGACAATTGACGGAGCGACTATTGAACGGAATCGTGTGAACAAAATATTCCATGCCACTCCCATCAATTTCAGAGAACCTCAGAAAACTCTATGCCACCTCCTGCTCAAGAACGAACCCTTGCAAAGGTTCAATATGTAGCAAAGCCTTCAAATCCAAATCAATCAACAGCCCAGACATCTGACAGCAGACCTGCTGGAAAGGCAAGAGTGTATAATCTCACTCCTGTAGAAGCAGCAGAAGACAACAATGTAGTCTCAGGTACAATTCGCAACTTTTGTTTTTCTTACTGAATTAGAATTTACTAAAGTCTATATTTTTATTATTAGGCACCCTATACTTTAAAGATGAGCCATGCAGTATATTGTTTGATACTGGGGCTAGTCATTCATTTATCTCTGAAAATTTTGCCAAGAAATTAGGACTATCATATTACAAACTTGCAAAGATTTTGAGTGTTGGACTTCCATCTGGAGCCCAACTTAGTGCAAACAAATTCTATGAAAATACCAATCAATAACCATACCTTCCAAGCCAAGTTAATTGTGCTACCTATAGTAAATTTTGATATCATACTAGGCATGAATTAGCTTAGTATGCATAACGCTACTATTAACTGTCAAAAGAAGAAGGTTGTTTTGCAAACTCCAGGAGTTTCAACAACGTTTATTGGGAAGATCAGCACTAGTAGCTCCTTAATCAATGCAGTCCAAGTAGAGAAAATGGTGTGCAAAGGTTATAGTGGTATTCTGATGGTGTTGATGGGCAATAGCAAAGAAGTAACCCCAATCTCTAAAATAAAAGTTGTTAGAGATTTTGAAGATATTTTCCCTGAAGATTTGTTTGTTATAGTATTTATTGATGATATCTTAATTTACTCCAAGATAGTAAAGGACCATAAAGAACACTTGAGATTGGTTCTGGAGAAGATTAGAGAGCATGAGTTATATGCAAAATACTATAAGTGTGAATTTTGGCTGGATTCTGTATCATTTCTTGGACATGTAGTTGATGCTCGAGGAATCCAAGTAGACCAGAGTAAGATTAGTGCTATTCAGGATTGGGTTCAGCCCAAGATAGTTACTGAAATTCGTAGTTTTCTGGGTCTATCCGGATACTACAGAAGGTTCGTTAAAGGCTTCTCTCAGCTTACCGCACCTTTTACAAAATTAACTCAGAAGGCAGTTCCATTTGTTTGGATAGAAGAATGTGAAACTGCATTTCAGTCTATAAAGGACGCATTAACTTCTGCTCCAGTTTTAGTTCTTCCAAAAGAAGGAGTTAATTATCAGGTGTATACAGATGCATCTGGAATTGGGTTAGGATGTGTATTAATGCAAGAAGGCAAAGTTATAGCATACGCATCTTGCCAGCTTAAAACCCATGAAAGAAACTATGTTGTACATGATTTAGAATTGGCAGCATTAGTTTTTGCATTAAAAATCTGGTGCCATTATTTGTACGGAGTTCAATGCTCTATATTCACGGACCACCAGAGTCTGAAGTACATCTTTACCCAAAGAGAATTGAACTGTAGGCAAAGAAGATGGCTGGAATTAATTAGTGACTATGACTTAGATATCCAGTACCATCCAGGAAAAGCTAATGTGGTAGCTGATGCGTTAAGCCGTCACACTATTCTTAACAGCTTAATTTCAGAAAGTCCGTTGATGAATGAGTTTTATAAAATGGGAATTTCTCTTGCTAAGGGAAATTCAGTCAGTACTATGATATCCATAAATAATATAGAACCCACATTCCATAGAGATGTTTCAATCTCTCAAAGCAAGGATGATGAATATTTAAACCTTAAAGTGGCAATAGAAAGTGGTCATCGTCCAGAATTGCATTTTAAGAAAAGTGCTATTTACATGAATAATCGTCTCTGGATTCCTAAATCCATGCAGAAAGAGATCTTGATTGAAGGTCACAATTCAGGATATCAAATTCATCCAGGAAATTCTAAGATGTACCAAGACCTAAAACAATCATTCTGGTGGCCAGGAATGAAGAAAAGTACTGCAGAATTTGTTGCAAAATGGCACGCTTGTTGCTTAATAAAAGCAGAGCATCAAAAGCCTGGTGGCTTATTGCACCCACTAGAAATCCCAGAATAGAAATGGACTGATGTATCCATGGATTTTGTCATGGGTTTGCCTCGATCAAGATATGGAGCTGATTCAATATGGGTAATAGTAGATCGCCTTACAAAATCTGCCCATTTTATTTCAATCCGTCAAACTGACTCAGTGAAGAAATTGGCCAAATTGTACATTAAGGAAATAGTCAGATTGCACGAAATTCCTAAAACAATTGTATCTGATAAAGACAGTCGTTTTACTTCTAAATTTTGGCAAGCTGTTCATCAAGATTTAGGCACAACTTTGGCCTTGAGTACGGCATTCCATCCCCAAACAGATGGCCAAACAGAGTGAGTAAATCAAGTCTTAGAAGATCTTCTGCGTTTATGTATGTTGGATTTTTCAGGATCCTGGGAAGAGCATATTCCTTTAGTGGAATTTGCATACAACAACAGTTTTCAATCCAGCATAAAAATGGCACCATATGAAGCCCTATATGGAAGAAAATGTTCATCCCCACTAGCATGGTCTGAGTCAGGAAATACTCAATTATATGGATCTGAGCTAGTGGAAGAAACAAATAAGAAGGTTAAACTCATTCAGCAAAGAATTAGAACAGCTCAAGACAGGCAAAGTAAATATCATGATAATCGTCATCGTCCTCTAGAATTTAGCGAATGAGATTTTGTGTACTTAAAAGTGAGCCCGATGAAAGGAATCTATCATTTTGGAGTTTCTGGAAAACTAAGTCCAAGGTACATTGGACCTTTCAAAATTTTGCAGAAAATTGGTTCAGCAGCTTATAAATTAGAACTTCCAGAAGACTTCGCTGCTGTTCATAATGTATTTCACGTCTCATCTCTAAGGAAGTGTCTCCGAGATCCTTCTCATCTTATTGAACATCCTGCAATTGAAATTCAACCTGATCTTTCTTTCACTGAAGAACCAATAAAAATCCTAGATCATGATCTGAAGAAATTAAGGAATCGATCCATTCCAATGATAAAGATTCAGTGGAAGAACCGATCTTGTAATGAAGCCACCAAGGAGAAAGAGGTGGATATGCATCAAAAGTACCCAAACCTTTTTAATTAAGGTGATTCTTCAACTCTATCTTATTTCAATTCGTTTCATTATATCTGCTTAAATTCTTTTTCTCACTTGAGTGATGTCGAGGACGACATCATTCTTAAGTGGGGGAGTTTGTAACAACCCAGGTTGTTACTTTGCTCAATTAAAACTAATCTAAGTCTTAATTAAGGTTCTAAGTCACTAATTAAGTGATTTGAAACTCATCTCTGAAACTTAGGTCAAATCAGAAGTCAACAAAGTCAAAATAAGAATTCTGGAAAATCCCAAAACCTGGAAAATTTGACCATTTTATTTAGACCTCAGATTTAAAATCCGACTTCGCCATTGCGTTCAGAACACCCAAATTAGCCAGGGGTGAAATTTTGGAGGCATTTGGAAGTCGTTGGATTTTCGTCAAATATTTTAATAATATTTAAATACCTGAAAATTCAAATAAATAAATACTCGTCAAAACGAAAATCCGAGAGCACCGTTGCGTTTCTCACCCCTCAATTAGCTAGGGGTGATTTATTGGAAAATTTTTGAACGCAATTAATTAATTTATTGTAATTATTAAAATGGATTTAAAATTTATTTATTAAATTAAATGTAACGGTACCGTTAGTTATTTAAGTTACCGTTACTTATCCCTAACATCGTCCGTCTAGACCGTAAGGAGATAACGGTTGATCTCAACCGTCCGATCCTCGGGTGAGTAAGGTCTGGTTGATCCAGACCACCTCACAAGGGGCTTCGGGTCCCAATAGACGCGTCTGGTCACGGTGATGGAGTAGCAATCGAGTGTTGGCCGAGCCGTGGCCTGGATGCACCGGAATTTCGGGAATTAGGGTTCCCTAATTCGGTTTACCAGTCAGGACGAAGGGATGGGGACGACGGCACTGTGCGGGCCGAGTCAACCCACGACCCGCGCGTTTTTGATTTCAGGCCGAGCCGTTTAATTAAATCAAATTAATGGAATTATTTTCCTTAAGGAAAATAATTCGATTAATCAAATCATAGGATTTTGATTAAATAAAAATACAGAATGTATTATTCAAATAACTTTTAATCCACTGGTCAAAATTTTATGATATCATATATGAAAATGTTCAGAAAAATCTCAGGAACTTAAATATAAAATAAAATCATACATCTGATGGTTAGATCTTTAATTATTTCCTAATTATAGTGAATCTTAATTAGGGTAGATTAGCAAATTTACTTATCCAAATTACATGTTTAGGGTGCCATTAGTTCACTGATGTTAATTAGATTGCATGTGCCAAGTATACATTTTTCTGAGTTCTATAATTGTAGTTATGCTCTAATCTTATCAAATCATAATTAGTGAATTTTAGGATTTATATACATTGGATCTTAGCTATTAAGCATACTTGAATAAAACCTATTAAGCATACTTGAATAAAACCAAAACTATAGAATCTTAAATATCTTAATTAACTTAAGAAATCTTAAGATTTGGATCAAGCTTTTAAGACTTGATCTAGATCTAGGATTGCCACCAATAATACATAATTAATCCACTAATTTGATATTGATCTTTAGATACACACTTGATTTGACTTGAGGTTTGAGAAGGAGTCAAACCCTAATCTACTTAAGGAAAATCTAAAACCATAAAAACCCTAACTTAATTATATTGATTTCAAGACTTTGAATTGAACATTTCCAATAATGCATTTGATTTACTATTGACTCTAAACATTTGAATTAGACAATGTAAGGTTAATAATAACCTTTGTGACTTCACAATCTGAATCGAACCTTAAGATCCCTGATTTTCTCTTAAGTAATAAACCTGCATAACAAGATCATTAATACTATGTTAATTTAACAAGTGATCAAATCCTTAACAATATGTTTGATTTACACCCCATAATCTTAGTCTAAGTATGACCAGATGATTCCATCATCTGATCTAATCATTCTAAGTCTAATTATGAACCAGAACCTAATAGTCTAATATCAACACCTAAAGAAGAGATCTTGATATTCTCTTCATAAGATCATCTTGAATTATTTTAAAGACCTAAATTCATATATCATGAGGTAGGAGGCCTTGTATGAATCCTTGAGGTAGAAGTATAGAAGATCCCTTCACCTTAGAGATTGATATATTCTCCTTGTGGTAGTAATCACTTAAGACATTAGAAGAGATACATCTTTTTGTGGTAGAATCCATATTAAGTGATCCTTGATCACATTTAATTGGTGAAACCTTATATATGACTTACCTATTAGTTTAAGATTTGTAGTCTTGATAAATCCTTACTCTATTAAATAGATTTGATTGAACCATGATTATTGGGTAGTGTGGTATAGTATACCCATATTACTGGTCCCCAGTAATATTATAGATTGGTTGAGTCACTCTAAGTAAGATTTATCTTTGTTGCTATCCTGCGGGCTTAGGCAAATATAACCTCTCTTAGAGTAAATCAATCGATCCTAAGAGTGATTAAACGGGTGCCCATTCCTTAGTTTTATTGAAGGACAGTTGCCATTGGCAATGCCTCCTAGCGAAGATCGTTTCAATAGGTATGGCTTAAATAAAATTAAGAAAAAGGAAATCACCTTTCTTAAGACGCTAAGTATGATTGTGAGTTTAGTGACTACATACTTAGTTTGAGATACAAAATCATCATCGGATGGTGCCTCCTAATGAAGATCGCTTTATTAAGGTGGCGTAATCAAACTAAATGTTGTGTCCTATCTTTGCAGCATATTTAATATGTGTATATAATCACCCCGCCTAGTGATCTTTAAGTAAATAAGCAACTTTAACTAAATATCGATCTAGAGATTTGGAGTCAAAATCCTTTTAGCAGGATTCTGCACAGTTGAGACTTAGGATTCATTTATGTTTCTTACTATATTTGTGGCGGCCCTGCCCCGCCGTGGTCCTGTTAACCCTTAAGTTAACATGATTACGGTGGAGGGGTCACCAAATGACAAGGTCCCCATTTAAGATTGGATTAGACACACATTCTAATCCAATTTAAATAAGGACTTTGCCATTTATTCCAGAAATAATATCACTAAATGATCATACATGAACTCAGAGTACGGAAGCATAAAACATAACCTCCATCCAATATAGTATAAATACAACAATACAGAATAAGTAAAGTACTGAAAAAGAAATATAATCCTGTATTATTACAACATTTAATTAGTTTAAAAGAACTTGAAAGAAAACTCTCAATCTCATTGGAAGAAAAACTAAAGCTACGGATCTTCAAGAACGGGCTCCTCCTCCAATGGCAAACTCTCCACTGGATCTGCTAAACCAACAAACTCATAACCTACCATTATCAGTTTCATAATGGTAGGGCCCCAGCCAACAAAAGAAAAACTGGTTAGACAATAAGTCTAAGTACATTTTAGGGCAGTAATTTTATTAAATTAAGAAGATATCACCATATAAACAGAACTAAGCATAATAGGTGCAGGAACGCGTACAAAAGAACTGTAATAAGTTATAAACCATAGTTTATAACTAAATAAAAAGGAAGTAAAACATACCTTCTCCAAGTAACTGCAACAAGGACAGATAAGTAAAAGTAAAAGAAAAGTAAGAAAAGTACAACCTAAACATGCTCATGATCAAACAGATTATGCTAAGTGAAGTACAAAAGTATAAAGCTGAAACATTATTATCCTAAGTAAGCATATGAAAATAATAAGTAAAACTAGCATCCTATATAAAACATGTGCAAAAAAAAGCTGTAAGTAAAACAGTGCTGAAATGCAGAATATACTAGTAAAACAGTAACTGCAAACTGAAACTATAGTAACTGTATAAGTCACCTGAACTGAACACTAAATCAGCAATTCTTAGCCTGATGAGCTAAGAAACTCTGAACTGAACATCACTGAAACTCTTAGCCTGATGAGCTAAGACAGAACTGAATGTAAGTGTACTTGAATTAGTATATCCATATCAGAATCCTGACTCTGTAGTCAGTAGGGCGAGAGTCTATCCATCCTATCACTCAGACTAGGCATGGCCAATAGATTGTCGGACATTAAACCCTCGAAAGGTTGCCGACCCCGAACGGGTTGATCGAAGAGGTATACTAATCAAGCTACACCTTACAAACCACTTGTGAACATAATGCTGTTTATAAATAATGTTCCAAATTGACATAAGATATTTACCAAATATCTTAAGTACATAATATATGTTCAAGGTATAAGGCTCAAAATCAAGGAATGCGAAGCATCAAAATCAAAGTGCAAGAAACTCTATCTAAAACACAGGTGATATCCTTTGTTATCTACTTTGTTCATTCTATCTACTCTAAGTTACATAAGTTTCAGAATTATCAATTCTTACACATTCTGTAACTTAGAATCACGAATCTTACTTGTTGAAGATAATTAGGACTGGCCAAGTCCTAATTATAACTTAATCAAAAGACGACTATTTAGTTAAAAAGAATAAATCAGCGACCTAATTTTGTAATTTAATTCATCCCAACCTCATCTTGATTAGCCAAATCAAGATGAAAAGATTAAGAATTAGACTCCAGATGATGGGGTCTAATTACTTAATCTAAAGGTATAACTAAGGGTCTAAGGTTTAGAACCCAAATCTCACAGATTAGATTAAGGCAAATCCTAATGATAAATCAAATTCATTAGGACAGATCTCTATTCTTAGTTCTAAAGTTTAAAGATCAATTAATCATTTAATAAACTAAGAAAATCTATAAACTAGAAAACTCAAGGTTTCATCTAATTGAGTAACCCAATTTACTCAATAGATGAATTCTAACTTAAGATCTATTCCTAATCTTAGGAAATAAAGCTCTTAATTACTAAGAGTATCTCTCAAGACACACATCCTAACTAATGTTATAAGACCTAAGGATGAGTCTAAGAATGATTTAAAGAATGAGAAAAACTCACTCGGGACTTGGGAATTTTCTTTTCTAAGCAAAATCTGAGATTTTAATCAAAACCTAATTTAGACTTAAATTTGATTAATTTTAGTTCTAAATCATTCTATTTACTGATTCAAATGATTAGCAAATGAAATTTAGGGTTTTTGAAAGCTAAACCCTAAATTTGGGCAAAAAGACTATTTTGCCCCTCCTTAAAGGTTCAAAAGATCAAATTTTAACCTAGGACTTAATTTCTGAAATTTTCTTTTGGAAAGTGTTTCTTATTGTCTAATATAGGATTAGACAGCAACTAAATTAATTTTGGGTGATTAATAAGCCATATGAGATCAAATTAGTGAATTTGACTCATAAGGGCAATTTAGTAATTTTACTAAGTGAAAGCTAAATTTTTCTTTTAGATTATTCTTCTTTACTGCCTAAGCCTCCCATAGAACCTAAATTTGCTGAAATCTGATAAGTATTGGCCAAGTTATGGCCAATACAAGATTTAGGGTTTTAAGGTTAATTAAGGAAAGATCTTAATTATGGGTAAAAAATCTAATTTTGCCAAATAGTATCCAAATTAAGCAAAATTAGTGGCTATGAATTACAAATAGCTCACTGATCATAATGATATATGGTAGACTCAATTTGGACCTAATTTGACTAAGTTAAGATCTAATTAGGGTTTAGGGTGATTAGTGAGTGATTAACAAAATTAAGCACTCAAATACTAATCCAACCTTATAGATTGATTTTAAATGGTTCTATGAGTTCTCTGAAATTTAAATCTCTCAAATTGAGTTACTAGATTTGCTATTATTCACTAATCAAGATTTAGAGCAATTAAGGAGTGATTAGCAAATCTAATCGTTAGATCTAAAATATTTTTACATATTATTGTTAATTAAGTTCTTCTGATCTAAATGGACCTTTGGATCATCAAATTTGGAGCTCAATTGACCAAGTTATGGTCAATTGAAGTTCTAGGGTTAATTAACCTAATTAGGGTTTGGTCCTAAATGTGATTAGGCAAACACTAATCCAAGCAGTAAGATAAATACTATCAAATTAATCCTTAGGATTTTCTGATCACTTTAAGACCCATATTGGGTATGTTTAGATCATTGGTTACAAAGTTATGAGCTAAGTAAGATTTATGATATTTAATTTAAATAAAATTAAACCTAAATAATCACTTTGCAAAATATTGATCCTACAGCAAAAATTTTGGCATCAATAAATTCCTCATATTTTTCTGATTAATTTAATATATTTATTTGTATAATTTGGATAAATATTTTAGGAGTTATTTAGATTTAAAGTTTGGATAATTTAATTTAATTTAATTTAATTATATATATAAATATTAAGTTTACTGAATTGCAAATATTATAGTTTTATTAATTAATATTTTTAACAGTAATCATTAATTCAATTTATGAATATTGATTTTTAATTTTTCTGTATTTATAAATATAATTATATATACTCTAATACTATAGATATATGCATATATACATATTTATAAATATTAACTGATTATAAAACATATAATTAAAATTATTATAATTATTTCTGTCTTCTGCAGGAACACGTGGCAGGCCATGGTTGGCGGGGCAGCAGGCAGCGGGCCCCACCGGTTCAGATGGTTGGCTGAACCGGGCCACGTGGCGTGCTGGGATACGCCGAGTGAGAACCAGTGGGCCCCACGCTCATAATTTGTCTGAATTGATGATGCGACGCGGGCCCCACTTGTTTGACATCCGAGCCCTCGGACCGGTCCAGACCCGTCTGGGCCAGCGACTTAAACCGGGAACCCGGTCTAAAATCGACGGTTGCGATCTTCAGATCTCAAGCAATGGACGGTCCAGATTTTTCTTTAACGATTTAACAGATCTATTTCAAATTTTATTATTAAGATTAGTGATAAGTATAATTTAATTACATAGGATTATACTAATCCTAAACAGACGGCCAACGATTAATCACTCGAAACTCGATGGTAGATCTGTATCCAACACTTCGTCTTCTGCCTCGAACCAGACCGGCAGTGTTGAACCCGGTTCAAGAGATCGGGACTCTTCGCCTTCCGCCCGTCGATCGCGAAATTAGGGTTTCATGATTCGATCGATTCGATCGAATCAAAGCGCTTAATTAGAAAATAAGGAGTTCACAATAATGCTGAAATGAAGATACAGGAGGATTAGGAGGTACCTTAGAGTTGCCGAAGAAGAATTAGGGCTTGCTGTTTGCCGAAGATTTGGGTTCAATTCGCTCAAAATAGTGGAATCGGATGAAGGAGATGGGTGGGGGGTCTTAATGGGTGCTTACCCAGCGGTGGAAGCCGTGGCTCCTCCATCTGGCGACGAGGTAAGACGACGCGTGCCGAAACCCTAGCACGCGTCAGTCTTACGGAGGGGATGATCTCCCCACCGTCTGATCTTCAGATCAGACGGTTTGAAATAAGCCGTTAAATCAAACGGTAGTTTAAAAGAAAATGGACGGCGTTACTTTAATACTGACGGCGCCGTTAAATAATATAATTAAATAATATTATTTAAATTATATTATTCAATTTTAATTAATTAAATTTAGCCTATTAAATAAATCCCAAAAATTTCCAATAATTCACCCTTAGCTAATTGAAGGGTGAGGAACGCAATGGCGCACTCGGATTTTTTGTTTCGACGAGTATTTAATTATTTGATTATTTAACGTATTTAAATAATAATAAAATATTTGACGAAAAATCAACGACTTCCAAATGCCTCCAAAATTTCACCCTTAGCTAATTTGGGTGTTCTGAACGCAATGGCGAAGTCAGATTTTCAATCTGAGGTCTAAATAAAAAGTCAAATTTCCAGGTTTTGGGATTTTCCAGAATTCTTGTTTTGACTTTGTTGACTTCTTGGTTTGACCTAGGTTTTAAAGATGAATTCCAAATCACTTGATTAGTGACTTAGAATCTTAATTAGGACTTAGATTAGTCTTAATTGAGCAAAGTAACAACCTAGGTTGTTACAAACTCCCCCACTTAAGAATGATGTCGTCCTCGACATCACTCGAGTGAGAAAAATAATTTAAGCAGGTAATAAGAAACAAATTGAAATAAGATAGAGTTGAAGAATCACCTTGATTAAAAAGGTTTGGGTACTTTTGACGCATATCCACCTCTTTCTCCCAGGTGGCTTCATTACAAGACCGGTTCTTCCACTGAATCTTTATCATTAGAATAGATCGATTCCTTAATTTCTTCAGGTCATGATCTAGGATTTTTATTGGTTCTTCAATGTAAGAGAGATCAGGCTGAATTTCAATTGCAGGATGTTCAATAAGATGAGAAGGATCTCGGAGACACTTCCTTAGAGATGAGACGTGGAATACATTATGAACAGCAGCGAAGTCTTCTGGAAGTTCTAATTTATAAGCTGCTGAACCAATCTTCTGTAAAATTTTGAAAGGTCCAATATACCTTGGACTGAGTTTTCCTGAAACTCCAAAACGATAGATTCCTTTCATCGGGCTCACTTTTAAGTACACAAAATCTCCTTTGCTGAATTATAGAGGACGGTGACGATTATCATGATATTTACTTTGCCTGTCCTGAGCAGTTCTAATTCTTTGCTGAATGAGTTTAACCTTCTTATTTGTTTCTTCTACTAGCTCAGATCCATATAATTGAGTATCTCCTGACTCAGACCATGCTAGTGGGGATGAATATTTTCTTCCATATAGGGCTTCATATGGTGCCATCTTAATACTTGACTGAAAACTGTTGTTATATGCAAATTCCACTAAAGGAATATGCTCTTCCCAGGATCCTGAAAAATCCAACATACATAAACGCAGAAGATCTTCTAAGACTTGATTTACTCACTCTGTTTGGCCATCTGTTTGGGGATGGAATGCTGTACTCATGGCCAAAGTTGTGCCTAAATCTTGATGGACAGCCTGCCAAAATTTAGAAGTAAAGCGACTGTCTCTATCAGATACGATTGTTTTAGGGATTCCGTGCAATCTGACTATTTCCTTAATATATAATTTAGCCAATTTCTCCACTGAGTTAGTTTGACGGATTGGAATAAAGTGGGCAGATTTTGTAAGACGATCCACTATAGCCCATGTTAAATCAGCTCCAGATTTTGATCGAGGCAAACCCATAACAAAATCCATGGATATATCAGTTCATTTCCATTCTGGGATCTCTAGTGGGTGCAATAAGCCACCAGGCTTTTGATGCTCTGCTTTTATTAAGCAACAAGCGTGGCATTTTGCAACATATTCTGCAATACTTTTCTTCATTCCTGGCCACCAGAATGATTGCTTTAGGTCTTGGTACATCTTAGAATTTCCTAGATGAATTTGATATCCTGAATTGTGACTTTCAATTAGGATCTCTTTCTGCATGGATTTAGGAATCCAGAGACGATTATTCATGTAAATAGCACCTTTCTTAAAGTTCAATTCTGAACGACGACCACTTTCTATTGCCACTTTAAGGTTTAAATATTCATCATCCTTACTTTGAGAAATTGAAACATCTCTATGAAAAGTAGGTTCTATATTATTCATGGATATCATGGTACTGACTGAATTTCCCTTAGCAAGAGAAATTTCCATTTTATGAAACTCATTTGCCAACGGACTTTCTGAAATTAAACTATTAAGAACAGTGTGACGGCTTAACGCATCAGCTACCACATTAGCTTTGCATGGATGGTACTGGATATCTAAATCATAATCACTTATTAATTCCAGCCATCTTCTTTGCCTACAGTTCAATTCTCTCTGTGTAAAGATGTACTTTAAGCTTTGGTGGTCTGTGAATATAGAGCATTGAACTCCGTACAAATAATGGCGCCAGATTTTTAATGCAAAAACTAATGCTGCCAATTCTAAATCATGTACGACATAGTTTCTCTCATGGGTTTTAAGCTGGCGAGATGCGTATGCTATAACCTTGCCTTCTTGCATTAATACGCATCCTAACCCAATTCCAGATGCATCCGTATACACCTGATAGTTCACTCCTTCTTTTGGAAGAACTAAAACTGGAGCAGAAGTTAACGCATCCTTTATAGACTGAAATGCAGTTTCACATTCTTTTGTCCAAACAAATGGAACTGCCTTTTGAGTTAGTTTTGTAAGAGGTGCGGCAAGCTGAGAGAAGCCTTTAACAAACCTTCTGTAGTATCCGGCTAAACCCAGAAAACTACGAATTTCAGTAACTGTCTTGGGCTGAATCCAATCCTGAATAGCACTGATCTTACTTTGATCTACTTAGATTCCTCGAGCATCAACTACATGTCCAAGAAATGATACAGAATCCAGCCAAAATTCACACTTAGAGAATTTAGCATATAACTCATGCTCTCTAAGCTTCTCCAGAACCAATCTCAAGTGTTCTTCATGATCCTTTACTATCTTGGAGTAAATTAAGATATCATCAATGAATACTATAACAAATTTATCTAGATAAGGCTTCAGAACTCTCTGCATTAAGTCCATGAATAGAGATGGGGCATTTGTGAGACCAAATGATATTACAAGAAACTCAAAATACCCATATCGTGTTCTAAATGCTATCTTTTCTACATCTGAGTCCTTTACCTTCACTTGATGATACCCTGACCTTAAATCAATTTTAGAGAATACTACAGCACCAGCAAGTTGATCGAACAGATCATCAATACGGGGAAGTGGGTATCTATTTTTAATCGTGACTTTATTCAGCTCTCTGTAGTCTATGCACATTCTCATAGACCCATCTTTCTTCTTAACAAAAAGTACCGGGGCTCCCCACGGGGACATACTTGGCTTAATAAACCCCTTATTTAGCAGTTCTTGTAATTGCTCATTTAACTCTTGCAATTCTTTTGGGGCCATTCTATATGGTGCTTTTGATAGAGGTTGAGTTCCTGGCACTATATTTATTTCAAATTCTACTTCTCTGGTTGGAGGTAAACCAGGCAGATCCTCAGGGAAAACATCTTCAAAATCTCTAACAACTTTTATTTTAGAGATTGGGGTTACTTCTTTATTATTGCCCATCATCACCATCAGAATACAACTATAACCTTTGCACACCATTTTCTCTGCTTGAATTGCATTGATCAAGGAGCTACTAGTGCTGATCTTCCCAATAAATGTTGTTGAAACTCCTGGAGTTTGCAACACAACTTTCTTCTTTTGACAATTGATAGTAGCGCTATGCATGCTAAGCTAATTTATGCCTAGTATGATATCAAAATTCACTATAGGTAGCACAACCAACTTGGCTTGGAAGGTATAGTTATTAATTGGTATTTGAATGTCGCAGAATTGGTTCACACTAAGTTTGGCTCCAGATGGAAGTCCAATACTCAAGATCTTCGCAAGTTTGTAATATGATAGTCCTAATCTCTTAGCAAAATTTTCAGAGATGAATGAATGGCTAGCCCCAGTATCAAACAATATACTGCAGGGCTTATCTTTAAAGTATAAGGTGCCTAATAATAAAAGTATAGACTTTAGAAAATTCCAATTCAGTAAGAAAAGTAAAAGTTTGCGATTTGTACCTGAAACTACATTATTATCTTCTGCTGCTTCTACAGGAGTGAGATTATACACTCTTGCCTTTCCAGCAGGTCTGCTGTCAGATATTTGTGCTGTTGATTGATTTGGATTTGAAGGCTTTGCTACATATGGAACCTTTGTAAGGGTTCGTTCTTGAGCAGGAGGTGGCATAAGAGTTTTCTGAGGTTCTCTGAAATTGATGGGAGTGGCACGGAATATTTTGTTCGCACAATTCCTTTCAATAGTTACTCCATCGATTGTTTTATTTGATCGACAGTCTCTATATGCATGACCTTGTCTTCCACACGCAAAACATACTCGGCCAAAATGATAACATTTCCCATAAGGATGTGGCCTATTACATGTGGCAGTTTGACTTGATGTTTCAGTGGTTTCCATTTGATATACTCTTCCTTGGTTTGTTCATTGTTGCTTGAAGTTTTGAGGGTATTTATTCATAGTGAAAGCCTTTCTCTTCATATCTTTAATATTTTGATGATGCTCTATTACCCGAGCTGTCTCAACTAGCTTCTCGAATTTGGTATGTTGTAAAGGAATTACATGATCTTTGATAGACTCTCTGAGTCCATTCTCATATCTGAAACATCTATCTTCTTCAGTTGGAACCAAATGAGGTGAAAATCGGATGAGCTTTCGAAATTCTGAAGTATATTCCGCCACTGATCGACTTCCCTGGGTTAACCTTAATAAAGACTCACCAATGATGTTCTTGGTGGAGGGTGGAATAAATGATTCTTTGAAGGCTTGGACAAACTAGCTCCATTCTATTTCGTCTAATTCAAATTCTTCAAAACATGTGTTCCTTTCTTGTTCCCACCAATGTTCTGCCTCTCCTTGCAGAAGATGAGTAACTAGTCTTACAGATTGGTTGCTTGAACAACCAAGACTAGTGATATTTTTCTCTATAGTTTTCAGCCATGCTAGGGTATCCATCGGGGATTCAGATCCTTCAAAGGTAGGCGGTCTTAATCTTAGGAAACTATGAAGTATCCAATCTGCAGACTGCCGATAGATATTGGGAACTTGAGGAGCGGGGGATGCTGAAGAGGTGCTGGCATTAGTAACAGGTATTATAGATACTAACTTTTGAATAGCTAGAGCCTGCTGATTTTGATTCTCTAGCATTACAGTAACCATATTTCTTAAAGAAGTTATTTCATCAATAGCATTGGAAGCGGCCATGGTATTATTTGGAGCATTGCTTGCGGATGGTTGAGGATTGAGTGGAGTATTGTTGGGAGAAGTAGCAGGATTCATTTTCCTGAAATCAAAACAACTATCTTGAGTTCCTTATTATAATATAACTACTGCTTTTGTCATTTATTTAAACTTTTATTGAAATAATAAAATACATCATCATAGACTTATAAAACTATTCCCATCCTATATATTTAATGAAAAATGCTCTACGAAAGTCTTCATAAATCACTTCACGATGCTCCTCTTGTGCTTTACGAAACAGTTCTGCGTATGTCATAATCCACCATTCTTTTGCTTGCATACGTAAAAGACATAGCACCACTTCTAATCTGGCGTGATTAGGCCATTCCATAATACCAAATATGTGGTCAACTCTCGCAAGCCATTCCCTTGCTAGTACTGGAAAATCAAGGCCTCTATAGACGCTTTCTTTCAGTAATTTGTTTAATTAGGACTTAGATTAGTCTTAATTGAGCAAAGTAATAATCTGGGTTGTTACAACATTCTTCATGGATTTCGGGATTTTTCATTCACATCATATAATGGCATAAGCATAAGCATAAACATGAGTTGAACTCATTCCTTCTATTGTGACACATGGTTATCAGTGATATAGTATAAGATACGGAATATTATATACATAGACTAAGGAATTTCAGGGTGCATATACATCACCATACTGACTTCCTAACTGTTGTGCTTACATTGGACCGTACAACTCATAAACCTTCAGTGATAGTTCTGTGATATACCGTGATATAGCATATCTGTGAGCATTGCTTCAGTAGCATATAGTGCAGCTTATAGCATCCTTCTAAGCATCTAACATTTTCATGTACTTTTAGTACTTGGTTTTGATGCAGTTTTTTTTTGCTTAGTTCCTACAGTTCAGTTATTTGGTGCTCTACAGTTTTTTCTGCACTTTTACTTTATGTCATTGCATATTTGTTATGTTTAGATTAGCTTGTATAGCTAGCTTCGATGTGTTAAACTTCTTGTCTAATACGGGGTACTTTTGGGATCCGATAATTTGCTAGATCCCGAGCAGTTGTTGGAGGCAGGTCAGGAGGACGTCCCAGGGACTCAGGAGGAGCACGTGGAGCTGTAGGGGCTTAAGCACCTACTTTTACTTTCTAATTCTTTCCAGTATTCTAGCTAGACTCTTTATATTCCTACATTTAAATAGTTTGTAATAAACTATGGATGTACTTTTACTTTTCTTTTCTAAGATGGATGATTACTACTGTTTGGGATGAATGTATTTCTGGATGTTTTGCTTTTTCTTAGCTTCCGCACTCTGTTATACTACTATACATAGTATTGTGATGTGATCGGCGTACTGGAAACGCTGATATATTTTATAACGTACATGAGTTCTTCTCCACTCCCTTGCACCATATGTATGTACTAAGTCTAATACCTAAGATAAGTGTTCCATTCTTATCTTAGATATTGACTCTCGAGCCTACTCTTAGGGCTCGAGTCAGCGGCCTTCGGTATGGCTCTGTCTCTTTAGCCTATTCGGGATGATGGGTTTCACTTGTATGGCCCACCGTTCCCGAGTAGCGCACCGTTCTATGAATTATACTCGTATTTTGCGCACGGCAACGGGACGGGGCGCTACATGCACAGCCACCACCAATCATAGGGTAGGCACTTAGAGATAAAGATAGCAATACCTCTTTTAGTGCTTGGCCACCAGAAGGACTTCTACAAAAGCTAAAACAACTTACTGCCACCCAATAATATTAAAGAAACAGACACAAGTGTAGTTTTTGTAAACTCGTCTGCAACTGAACTTACAGATTCTATACTTATCATTCACTTTTTTATTATTGGTGAGACTATTGTTCTAAAATATACTGGGAGTACAAAATTTTAGGATCCATAAGATCCTACCATCAGTGTAAACTCAGTTGAACAGTCCTATAAAAGTCAAAGCATTAGAACTCATCAAGTTCTAACTTCAATAAATCAAAGTCACCTAATGAAATTAAATAGCCTAAATTGATCGTCTTATTTACACTAGGATCAAAGATTAAGAGTCAAGAGATCAAATCCCAAATATGATGTTCAAGTCTCTTAACTTACGCTTCTAAACACATAAGGTTTAGGATTTTTAATAACTTGAAAGCTAAAGTCCTATCTATCAATTTAGGTAGGGACTTAATAGACTAGCTATCTTAATGCTAATAAGATCTACTTAGATACTATGGAATTTTCATATTATCCTATCTAAGCAGAGAAATAAGCTAGCTCATCCTACTCATTACCAAGATCTAAGCAGATGCTAAGGTAATTTCCTTATTATTCTAACTAGGAAGAAGAGAAATAAGATTTCTATATAAGCAGCGCAAGAACAATGCACTACTCAAATCCTAAATTAAGAAGCTAACTAAATTTCTAATGCTCCACAATGAGGAATGGAATTACAAAAAGTTAAGATAGGAATGACTGAAAACTTTAGAAATTAAATTTAAAATCAAGCCTGATGCAGTTCCTGCCTTCACTGGTGACAACTGGAAACAAGGGCATACACCCTCAATAGAGTAGTAAAAAGATTAATTGCACTTCTATTCAGATCACTCCTTAGAAAAGGAAATGATACTGTAACAGGAGAAGGCATGATTGCATAAGCTGGAGTTAGAAATTTAATAGAAAATGGATTTCAGATTTAAAGGATGGTGATTGATCTACACCTAAAGTTGCAGTGGTTAAATCACTAGAAAGTTTGAGGTGATTGGTTCCTATCCTCTGAGGCTACTTCATAATTCTCAAGAGGATATAAGATTTCTTCTTCAGCCTCTACTTCTCCTAATGGTATTTTATTAATCTTGCATCTTCCAACAATTTTGAGAAATTGATAAAGTGGCAGGATACAAGATGATTCTAAATCGAGTCTCCTAAATTTTAGAGGTAACGACTAAGTCTAGCTTCTTAAGTCCTCACTAATTCAAGAGAAAAACTTGGTTGCATTCTCACTTAGAATTCATCGATTAGGATTCACTTAACACCTTGTGTAACAACCTTAATATTGTTACCCATCAATTAATGATTTAATTGACCCTGATTTTTTTTATTAGTCTTATAATACTATTAGGAACTTCAATTTCAATTTTCGTGCGAATTTGAGATAATTTGTCAATTTCTAGCATTTCTTGGTTTTCTGATAAATCTAAGAATGCCTAAATTATTTATAGCTCAGAATCAGAAATGGAGTTCGCTATTGGACTCAGTAGCTCCAAACTAGCTTAGAGTGTTATTTTGAGAATTTTTGGAAGTCATTGATTTTCTCGGATATTTTACTGTATTTCGATCGCTCAGAAAATTTTGTTGAAATCAAGATTCCAATTTAAGTCAAATAAAAATTAAATAAAAATATTCTCTTATAATGCCTATTGAAGGGATCCTACTGCAAAAATTTGAAAGCATTTGAGATCTCGGATTGTCCTAAATAAATTTATAAAGTTTAGACTTTATAGGCTAATAATATAAAAAATATAAATTAGAATTTGGAAATTTTTATATTTAAGTTAAGCATCATATGAGGATGCTATACTTTAAGTTTCGTTAATTTTCAAGTTTTCAATTTATCGAAATTAATTTTCAAAGTTTTTCACTTAAAAATTAATATAAAATAAATTACTCATTGAAATTACAAATTTTTTAGACGTTTGCGTTCGTCTCATCGAGACGGTCTTTTTGATACTAAGTTTATAATTTTTGAAATTCAATCAACAATAAATCAAAGCATGAAAGTTCCAAATGATTTATAGGCGTTCGATCGCGATCTAAGGCTACTAATTAACTTTGGGTTGCTTATAAAGGTATTCTAATTCTAACCTAAAATTTCCCTAACCTAAGTTCTCTAATTCCTCTTCAAGCCCTCGGCCGAACTTCTCCTTCTCCTGATTCTTCTTCGATCGGCGCATCCAAGGTCGCCGTTCCTCCCCTCTCGCCGATCCTCCTCCCTCCAAGCTGAGAGTCTCATCTAGCCGAGCGTCTCCTCTAGCCGAGCGCCTCCCTCCAAGCCGAGCGCCTCCCTCCAAGCCGAGCGTCTCCATTTCGCAAACCCTAGCCTTGTTTGGTGCGACCTCTAGCAGCAAGGTATTTCCACCGATTTAGTCCTTCCATTTCATTATTCCTCCTACTTAATGAAGACTTCCAGAATTTTCATAGTATGTTCTTTATGGTTATATATCTAGGTATATTTTTTTAGATATGTGAATAGCTATTCAAATTCTGAAGCTGTTGTCAATCATTAAAAATGGGTGCAATCGCCTAAATGCAATGATATATATGTTGTCGATCTTACCTAGTGTGATTAAGGCATAAGTGACATTGTTGTTGAATTGTTTCTTTTGTTATTTGTTGTATATATTTGATCGACGTTGGCTTCTTTATGTTCTTATCTTTTGATCTTGTTTTTATTTATATTTATATCGTGGCTGCTATGGGAAGTTGCCTATGTATGCCATTTTTGTTAAAGTTATGTTTCAGCTTTCTCTACAGTTTTAAATTATTCTCTATTCTTTAGTTTAAGAATCTTCTAAAACCTTGACTAGTTTTTCTTATATTTTGGCAGCTATATGTAGTTGTCTTGTTATACTTTCTTCAATGTTCTCTTTTTCACATCAGCTTTAATTGCTTCATTAGTTCATCTTCTTAAATTTTAATTGTGATACTCGATTTAATGGGAATTAAAAGTTTTCTGGTATGTCGAACTTGATTTAAAAAGGATCAAGTTCGATCTGTCCTCACTATAATGAGATGTTGAGGTTTGAAGAAAGTTAGTGGATTCTTAATTCTTTCCTTTCTATTCTTGGGAAATTTGAGATTGGTTTCTCTTATTTGTGTTCAAGGATATTCCATTAACCTTTCTCCTTCTTTATATGTCATGTTTTATAAAGGATGTTAGTTAATATGAATTTTATTTCATTCCTAACTTATAAAAGATGCATTAGTTGAGATTAGGTTGTTAGTTAATATGAATTTTATTTCATTCCTAACTTATAAAAGATGCATTAGTTGAGATTAGGATGTTAGTTAATATGAATCTCATTTCATTCTTAACTTATAAAAGATGCATTAGTTGAGATTAGGATGTTAGTTAATATGAATTTCATTTCACTCCTAACTTATAAAAGATGCATTAGTTGAGATTAGGATGTTAGTTAATATGAATTTTATTTCATTCCTAACATAAAAGATGCATTAGTTGAGATTAGGATGTTAGTTAATATGAATTTCATTTCATTCCTAACTTATAAAAGATGCATTAGTTGAGATTAGGATGTTAGTTAATATGAATTTTATTTCATCCGTAACTTATAAAAGATGCATTAGCTGAGATTTAGATGTTAGTTAATATGAATTTCATTTCATTCCTAACTTATAAAATACTCTTCCAATTTATACAATGTTATATATCATTTCGATCGCAAAAATGCGTAGAAAATTAAAATGTCATTAAATTTATGTTCAGGTAATTAGTTTAATTGCTCATTTTATTTTGATCAATTAAATAATTATCAATTAATTTCAAATCTTATTTACTTCATAACTAGTTTAATGGAAGTCCAAACTTGAAAATCAAATAGTCCATTTCACTCACAAAAATATGAGGAACAATAATATGAAGTCAAATTTAGATTTTAAATCTTAAATTTTTTAATGACTTTAAACCCTAATTAGAGTTCCGGAAACTTTAAAATTCCAACATTGTCCGATTTTGACCTTCTTAGGGTCATTCTTCTCCTTATGTAATAAGGATTTCAAATTTATGAATTTCATTTTATTTGGACAACAATTGGTGATTTTAGGTTGTGGCTCTTTAATTAGTATTACTTAATTAATTTTATAATTTCTTAATTTTATGCTTTAAGTGTTTAAAGCCCTATGATAGTAAATTTGTTTTATTATTTCTCTCCCATGTAAATTTTTCATGACAGGATTGTTTTGAGCTTAGTTCTCATAAATTAAATATATGAATCTTTAGCAAATTGTTGGATTCATCTTTCAATGTTAGGATATAGCCTATAGGATTGATTATACCTTAAATTGTAGGTGACCCTTTAGAACTAGATGTTATACCCATTAAACGTGTTTAGCCTTAATGCTTGTTTAGGGTAGGTTATGATCTTCTTAGTCATAATCTTAGTAATTAGGTTTGAGCTTAGTTCTCATCTTTCTAGATATGTGAATCAATTATAAATTGCTTGATTCACCTTTCAACCTTAAGGTAGAAATCTTAGGATTAATTTAAACAAGAATTGTAGTTGATACATAGATATATTAGTTACATCCATTAAGAGTATTTAGCCTTAATGTGTTTGTAATTGTAGATTATTGAGTCAACTAGGACTAGCCTTTAGTGATTAGATTGTAGCCTAGTTTATTTATCCTAATCCTTAAAGCCTTTTCTTGATTATTTTAAGAGATGGTGATAGGAGTCTTAATTTACTTAGAATAATTTAAGAATTCTATTAATTTTCTTAACCTTTAGCTTTTAGAAAACATAGAGTATATAGTTCTTAATCCCTACATTTACTTATTTTAAACCTTTCATTTTACATTAACCTATAGCTAATTTAGTGTTTGTTTTGGATAGAACCTTCAAACTACAACCTAGCTGAACTTTAGTAGATTAAATCTTAACTCCCAATTTCTTAAGTTGATAATTCTTAATCTCAATCCTTTCTTACAAGTCATCTAAGCCTTGATTTAATTATCATAATTGAATTTTATGGCTTAGGACTAGATTAAAACTAACTTCTATTTGCATTGATTGTACTTATAAATTATTTTGTCATATCATAATAAATGACGACTTCCGATTGACACGAAAATATCACCCCTAGCTAATTTGGGGGTAATGAGCGCAATGACAAAGTCCGTTTCTTGACCAGGAGTCAAATTAAATAGGTTAAATTTTTAGGGTTTCTGGATTTTTTAGAAATCAGGATTTGATCTGTTTGACTCCTGATTTGGATTGGGTCTTAGAGGTTGACTCCTAATGACTTAACTAATGCTTAGGTTCAAGATTAAGACTGAGATTAGTTCTAATTGACTAAGGTAACAACATGGGTTGTTACAGTACTCCCCTATTGGAATAAAATCAGAACCTTGCCTAGGGGATGTTTGAAGAGCATAGAAGGTGCTGGTGGAATTAATTGAGAAAATGCTTTCCATGGGTCTTATCATAGCTTGTCCTCCATTTTTTATGGATCTAACTGCTTCTTTAATCAGGACCCTTCTTTTCTCCAATGATTTGATTTATTGATATGGTATCATGCGCGTTGTGCAGGTTTTTTTTAATTGAATTAAAATCTCCTACTCAATTTGATTTGTCTTCTCTTTGATGAAATTAAAATATGTGCATTATGCATGCCTTAGTTTCTAAATATTTTCTCAATAATGACAAATTTTGAAAAATAGATGACGGGGCTGTTTGGTTCACCGACATTTGAAAAGTTATTAGAATAGCATGTTATTAAAATAGCATGTTATTCAGATAATAGGGACTGATTTGTTCAATGTTATTTAAATAATAGATATCAGTGCTATTTAGATATATGCTGTTCGGTTCAATGTCATTTATGTTATATTACACATGAGGTAATAATACCCCCAAATCAAGGGTCTGGACATTGATACCATTCAGCAGCATTATACCATTTGATGAAATTGAATAATTTCAGTATATATATATATATATATATATATATATATATATATATATATATATATATATGGCTGAATATTTATTTATTGAAAATATTTTGTTCTTGTTCTTTTTTTGTTTTTATTCAACTAATTTAAAACATTTATGTCCTCTTATTTGTATTGAATTCATTTATAATTTGTAATTCATCCCCATACGCTTAACTAAACCTTTACTACAAGCCTCAACCATTTGTACTTAAAAAAAAGAACCCTAATCTAGCATGGAAGCCGCCGGCTCTCATCTTTTTCGCTCGTGCTGCCGTGTCCTTCGGCTACCTTACACTTGCAATGTTGCCTGCCGTACCATATGCTCCCAGCCAAAGAGCAGGAGTGCAGCAAGATACGCTATCATCGGTGCCGTTTTTTCTGGGCTTTCAGTTGCATGGCACTTTCTCTAGGTTCCCGCGAACGGCGGCGACGGCGGCAAGGCAAGGCTCGGCGTGGAATCTCCAGAAGTCGCGCTAAGTACTCTACCTCTCTCGATCTCTCCCGATAGATTGGCGTAAAGCTATCTGAATGTCAATTGATTTTCGATCGACATTCAGATAACATTATACAATGGTATTTATGTAATTTTTGAGATGTTATTACTCAGATAACATAGCATAACATCAAACTAAACAGCTATTGAGACATTTGTCTGAGAGAAATTTTCTTTTAATTGGCATAATTTGTCTTTTCATGAGGATTTTTTGCAAAAATTTTTTTTGTTCTGTTAATATTTTATTGATAGTTAGTTATTGAATAATTTATGGGTGGAATGATTGAATTGTATTATATGGTTGTGATTATGTCAAATCTTATCTTTTTCATCAAGATTCTCTTATATAGTATTTTAATTTTCTTACTTTTTTTATAATTAGCTTTATGAAATTTAGATTAACTTCTGGGATTTGAAAATTGTTATACAGTTGTGATGAATGTAGAAGCTGAAATCTTTTTATGATAGAATTAAAGCCTCCTACTCAATCTGAACTGTCTTCTCTATAATGATCATATCTTTTATCTAGTGCTAATTCTTTTACCGAATTTATTCTTTGCAAATGTTCTAGAAGCGATTTATGAGAATGTTTAATAACATACATATTCATTGCCAAATTATTTATATTTACAAAACTGGATTTTCATCTCCACATTTTTATATGTATTTATAATTAGAATTTTTCTATGAGTGGTGAAGTAATGGTGCAACTAGTTTGTGAGCTCAATTTTTCAAAATGAACAACATGATAACTTTATTTTAATTATTTATTATAAAAATGAATTTGTAACACTGCATCATTGATATGACATTTATTAATACATATTTTGGTTACATATTTTGTTTCAATCAAACACAATATAATTGAATTATTTTAAATATATTAGTACTTGAATTTGTTGAATAAGTTCACCATTCTAATTGTGTTTGATGATTAAGATACCTTAAATCAAGATATTCTTAGGTTAATATGCAATCAACTGAACTGTTAGTTTATTTTAGTTTATTAAAATTGAATTCCTTATAATAATCTTCTATTCAATATGAACTACCTTCCCTTTGATGAAATTAAAACATGTGCTTTACTCAAGCTTCAATTTCTAAATATTTAAGCGATGATGAGAAATTAGGAAAAATAGTTGACGAGCCCGACGCCTTTTCATTCTTTTCATCGTGTGGACAAATCGAGGCATTTATCTGAGAGATTCTCATTCAATTGGTATAATTTGTCTTTTCAAGAAAAGTCTTTCGAACAATTTTTTGATATGTTACTATTTTATTGTTAATTAGTTATTTGACTTTTTTTTTGGATGGGATGATCGAAAGGTGTTATATGGTTGTGATTATGACAAATCTTTTTATCCTTTTTACCATGATTCTTTTAAATAAAATTTTAATTTATGTTTACTTGTTTTATAATTAACTTTTATGAAATTTAGATTTTTTCATGGGATTTGAAGGAAGTTGTGATACGGTCATGATGAATGTTGAAGCTGAGATCTTTTTATGATAGAACTAAAGCCTCCTACTCAATCTGAACTGTCTTCTCTTTGATGATCTTTAGTTTTTTCTAGAAGCTATTTATGAGATTGGTTAGTTACATACATATCCAGCACCTAGTTTTTTATAATTACAAAACTTCATTTTCATCTTCACGTTTCTACAAGTATTTATAACTTGAATTTTTCTATGAATAGTGAAGTAGTGGTGCAACTAGTTTGTGAGATCAAATTTTCAAAATGAACAAAATAATATCTTTATTTTAGTTAATTATTATAAACATGAATTCATAGCTTTGCATCATTGATATAGCATTTATTAATACTCATTTTATTTCAATCAAACATAGCTATCTTAAATCAAGATAATCCTTGCTTAATGTGCAATCAAAAAACCTGTTAGTTAATTAAAGATTGATTTTTTATAGTAATCTCCTATTCAATTTGAACTGTCTTCCCTTTGATGAAATAAAAACATGTGCGGTATACATGTTTTTATTTTTAAATACTTTCTCTATGATGACAAATTATGAAATATAAATGACGAGTCCGACGCAATTCCATTCTTTTCATCGTGTGGACACATTGAGGCATTTGTCTGAGAGAAATTGGTATAATTTGTCTTTTCATCAGAATTTTTTCAAACAAATTTTTGATATGCTACTATTTTATTGGTTAATTAGTTATTTGATTATTTTGTTGGATGGGATGATTGGAAGGTATTATATGGTTGTGATTATGGCAAATTTTATTTATTTTAATTAATTTTTATAAAATTGAATTCATAGCTCTGCATAAATGATATACATTTATTAATACAAATTTTATTTCAATCAAATACAATATTTTGAATGATTTTAATTGCATTACAACTTGAATTAGTTGATTAAGTTTTCTAACTGTGTTTGATAAGTAAGCTACCTTAAATCAAGATAATACAAGCTTTGTGTACTATTAAATGAGATGTTTACATGTTTTAATTTCTAAATACTTTCTCGATGATGACAAATTATGAAAGATAGATGACGAGTCCGACGCCCTTCCATTCTTTTGATTGTGTGGACAAGTCAAGGCATTTGTCCGAGATAAATTCTTTTTCCATTGGTATATTGTCTTTTCAGAAAGATTTTTTCAAACAATTTGTTGATCTGCTACTACTTATTGGTAATTAGTTATTTGATTTTGTTTTGGATGGGATGATTGAAAGGTATTATATGGTTGTGATTATGACAAATTTTATTTATTTTAATTAATTTTTATAAAATTGAATTCATAGCGCTGCATAAATGATATACATTTATTAATACAAATTTTATTTCAATCAAATACAATATAATTGAATGATTTTAATTGCATTACAACTTGAATTAGTTGATTAAGTTTTCTAACTGTGTTTGATAAATAAGCTACCTTAAATCAAGACAATACAAGCTTTGTGTGCTATCAAATGACATGTTTACATGTTTTAATTTCTAAATACTTTCTCGATGATGACAAATTATGAAAGATAGATGACGAGTCCGACGCCCTTCCATTCTTTTGATTGTGTGGACAAATCGAGGCATTTGTCCGAGAAAAACTCTTTTTCCATTGGTATAATTTGTCTTTTCAGAAGGATTTTTTTCAAATAATTTGTTGATCTGCTACTACTTATTGGTAATTAGTTATTTGATTTTGTTTTGGATGGGATGATTGAAAGGTATTATATGGTTGTGATTATGACAAATTTAATTAAAGATTGATTTTTTATATTAATCTCCTATTCAATTTGAACTGTCTTCCCTTTGATGAAATTAAAGCATGTGCGGTATACATGTTTTAATTTCTAAATACTTTCTCGATGATGACAATACATGAAAGATAGATGACGAGTCCGACGCAATTCCATTCTTTTCATCGTGTGGACACATCGAGGCATTTGTCTGAGAGAAATTGGTATACTTTGTCTTTCACAAGAATTTTTTCAAACAAATTTTTGATCTGCTACTATTTTATTGGTTAATTAGTTATTTGATTTTTTTGTTGGATGGGATGATTGGAAGGTATTATATGGTTGTGATTATGACAAATTTTATTTGTTTTAATTAATTTTTATAAAATTGAATTCATAGCTCTGCATAAATGATATATACATTTATTAATACAAATTTTATTTCAATCAAATACAGTATAATTGAATGATTTTAATTGCATTACAACTTGAATTAGTTGATTAAGTTTTCTAACTGTGTTTGATAAACAAGCTTTCCTTAAATCAAGACAATACAAGCTTTGTGTGCTATCAAATGACATGTTTACATGTTTTAATTTCTAAATACTTTCTCGATGATGACAAATTTTGAAAGATAGATGACGAGTTCGACGCCCTTCCATTCTTTTGATTGTGGACAAATCGAGGCATTTGTCTGAGAAAAACTCTTTTTCCATTGGTATAATTTGTCTTTTCAGAAGGATTTTTTTCAAACAATTTGTTGATCTGCTACTACTTATTGGTAATTAGTTATTTGATTTTGTTTTGGATGGGATGATTGAAAGGTATTATATGATTGTGATTATGACAAATTTAATTAAAGATTGATTTTTTATAGTAATCTCCTATTCAATTTGAACTGTCTTCCCTTTGATGAAATTAAAACATGTGCGGTATACATGTTTTAATTTCTAAATACTTTCTCGATGATGACAATATATGAAAGATAGATGACGAGTCCGACGCAATTCCATTCTTTTCATCGTGTGGACACATCGAGGCATTTGTCTGAGAGAAACTGGTATACTTTGTCTTTCACAAGAATTTTTTCAAACAAATTTTTGATCTTCTACTACTTTATTGGTTAATTAGTTATTTGATTTTTTTGTTGGATGGGATGATTGGAAGGTATTATATGGTTGTGATTATGACAAATCTTATTTATTTTAATTAATTTTTATAAAATTGAATTCATAGCTCTGCATAAATAATATATACATTTATTAATACAAATTTTATTTCAATCAAATACAATATAATTGAATGATTTTAATTGCATTACAACTTGAATTAGTTGATTAAGTTTTCTAACTGTGTTTGATAAATAAGCTACCTTAAATCAAGACAATACAAGCTTTGTGTGCTATCAAATGACATGTTTACATGTTTTAATTTCTAAATACTTTCTCGATGATGACAAATTATGAAAGATAGATGACGAGTCCGACGCCATTCCATTCTTTTGATTGTGTGGACAAATCGAGGCATTTGTCTGAGAAAAACTCTTTTTCCATTGGTATAATTTGTCTTTTCAGAAGGATTTTTTTCAAACAATTTGTTGATCTGCTACTACTTATTGGTAATTAGTTATTTGATTTTGTTTTGGATGGGATGATTGAAAGGTATTATATGGTTGTGATTATGACAAATTTAATTAAAGATTGATTTTTTATATTAATCTCCTATTCAATTTGAATTGTCTTCCCTTTGATGAAATTAAAACATGTGCGGTATACATGTTTTAATTTCTAAATACTTTCTTGATGATGACAAATTATGAAAGATAGATGACGAGTCCGACGCAATTCCATTCTTTTCATCGTGTGGACACATCGAGGCATTTGTCTGAGAGAAATTGGTATAATTTGTCTTTTCACAAGAATTTTTTCAAACAATTTGTTGATCTGCTACTACTTTATTGGTTAATTAGTTATTTGATTTTTTTGTTGGATGGAATGATTGGAATGTATTATATGGTTGTGATTATGACAAATTTTATTTATTTTAATTAATTTTTATAAAATTGAATTCATAGCTCTGCATAAATGATATACATTTATTACTACAAATTTTATTTCAATCAAATACAAAATAATTGAATGATTTTAATTGCATTACAACTTGAATTACTTGATTAAGTTTTCTAACTGTGTTTGATAAATAAGCTACCTTAAATCAAGACGATACAAGCTTTGTGTGCTATCAAATGAGATGTTTACATGTTTTAATTTCTAAATACTTTCTCGATGATGACAAATTATGAAAGATAGATGACGAGTTCGACGCCCTTCCATTCTTTTGATTGTGTGGACAAATCGAGGCATTTGTCTGAGAAAAACTCTTTTTCCATTGGTTTAACTTGTCTTTTCAGAAGGATTTTTTTCAAACAATTTGTTGATCTGCTACTACTTATTGGTAATTAGTTATATGATTTTGTTTTGGATGGGATGATTGAAAGGTATTATATGGTTGTGATTATGACAAATTTAATTAAAGATTGATTTTTTATAGTAATCTCCTATTCAATTTGAACTGTCTTCCCTTTGATGAAATTAAAACATGTGCGGTATACATGTTTTAATTTCTAAATACTTTCTCGATGATGACAAATTATGAAAGATAGATGACGAGTCCGACGGAATTCCATTCTTTTCATCGTGTGGACACTTCGGGGCATTTGTCTGAGAGAAATTGGTATAATTTGTCTTTCACAAGAATTTTTTCAAACAAGTTTTTGATCTGCTACTATTAATTAGTTATTTGATGTTTTTGTTGGATGGGATGATTGAAAGGTATTATATGGTTGTGATTATGACAAATCTTATTTATTTTAATTAATTTTTGTAAAATTGAATTCATAGCTCTACATAAATGATATACATTTATTAATACAAATTTTATTTCAATCAAATACAATATAATTGAATGTTTTTAATTGCATTACAACTTGAATTAGTTGATTAATTTTTCTAACTATGTTTGATAAATAAGCTACCTTAAATCAAGATAATACAAGTTTTGTGTGCTATCAAATGACATGTTTAGATGTTTTAATTTCTAAATACTTTCTCGATGATGACAATTTATTTTTTCTTATTTATAATTATCTTTTGGGATTTGAAGTTATTATACAGTTGTGATGAAGGTAGATGCTGAGATCTTCTTATGATAGAATTAAAGCCTCCTACTCAATCTGAGCTGTCTTCTCTTCAAAATGAACAAAATGATATCCATATTTAAATTAATTGTTATAAAAATGAATTTATATCTATGCATTGCCTAATTTTTTATATTTACAAAAAGGGATTTCATCTCCACATTTCTATGTTTTTATAATTAGGTTCTTTCTATGAATGTTTAATTATGGTGCAACTATGCTGTGAACTCAATTTATTTAAAATGAACAAAATGATATCCATATTTCAATTAATTATTATAAAAATGAGTTCATAGCTCTGCATTATTGATTAGCATTTATCTTAAAATATTATTACAGATTTTATTTCATCCAACACAACATAATTGAATTATTTTGATTACAATACAACTTGTATTAGGTGATTAAGTTAAGCTTTCTAATTCTATTTAATAATTGAGCTACCTGAAACCAAGATAGTCCTTGCTCAATATGCCATCAAATGGCTTGTAAGTTTATTAAAATTTGATTTCTTATAATACTTGTTTTCTTTAAATGGATAAATCTTACTTTTAAATTTTTAAATATTTCTCAATGATGACGAATTATGACAGATGACGAGCCCGAAGCAATTTCATTCTTTTCATCGTGTGGACAAACTTGAGGTATTTGTCTGTGAGAGATACTCTTTTTATGTCCAAATTTTTCTTTTTTTTTTTGTTGGAAATTTTTTAGGACGAGGCCTGTAAATTTCAATAAACGAACTGTACAAACTAAAGACGTTTCCATTACAATCTGCAGAAATATACAAAAAAAAATCAAATAAAAACTGTAGAAGTGAAAATTAAAAGCAAAAGATGATGAGGATAATGATGTTCTATTTTATCAAAAATTTGTATGAAACCTTGTTTTCATGTTGATCCAGTGCGTCACTGAATTGATATATTCGAAATTGACTTGTTAGTTTCCTACATAAGCCTTTACTAGAATGCATTCCTAATATCTTATGAATGGATTGCTAATTTTTTTATTTGGCAGCTTTTGTTTCCATGAGAGGCGTGGTGGACGAGGATATTGATGGAGATGACAGTGAGACTCTTCAGCCTGATTGGATGGCATTTCATTTAGAATAAGAGTATTGCTACACTTACACATTAGTATACATCAAAATATATAGATGATGTGATAATCCAATATGTAAGTAGATTATTGGTTGAATGCATTTTTTGATAAGACCTATATACAAAAATTACAAAAAAGAAAATTTCTGATTGGTCCTGAATACATTTTAGTATATATTCTTGTGTAAGCATAGCATTTTTCTTAGAATAAAGATCTAATGCCTACACTTGAGCATATACTTATTTTTTCATTCTTTTTTTCATTCATTTTTTCTATTTCTGCTTATATTATTGTATTGACTGTTCTTGGTTTATGTCTTTGATGGTGTATTTTATTTTTATTTTTTTTACTTTTTTCTCTTTGTGGCTTAATTATTAATTACATTACTCCCATTAAAACTATTTTTCTCATTTTCTGCTATTTTATTGTAATGACTGCTATTGGTTTGTGTATTTGATTGAGATGTATGTTTTCTTACTTTTCTATTTGTGACTTATTATTAACTACATTACTCTTTCATTAAGATTATGTTAAGGCCCTTTCATTCCCTTTCTGCTTTATCTTGTAATCACTTGACATTCAAACAACATTGAGAAACAAATGTTTGTCGTTCCTGCTTATTTGTTTTTTGCCCAGTTTACTTGTCTAATATTTTCTTATGATCCTTCTTTGTATATTTTAGTATATATTAATTAATGTAATTAAGAATATATATAGATGGATATATAGAAGAGTGGCAAGTTATCACTCTATTGGCATACACATTTCAATAAATCGTTGCTAGCTGACTGGTGTAATTCTAATAATCTTGATATGATATCTGGACACAGCTTTGACTTCTGCCACATACAAAAGGTTTTTGTAAACGGCCAATAAGATCTGACCTCCCATCCTTAATACTACGGATGGCATTCCATTTGACTTCAAAATCAACTGTAGTTTCTCTCTTGCCATTCTAGTTTTCTAACCATATGCATATATATTCTTAGTCTATTGTGCAAACTGTTGAGGTTAAGTGCATGAAGCTAATTCATGGTGCTGTTAACTGATAAAAGCCATCTCTGTGTTGAAGATGATCCTAATTCATGGTGCGGTTAACCGATATTACGGAAGTCAATCTATCTAATGCATGAAAAGCGGCTCTTTAATTTTCAAGTTTTGGATTGTAATGTCTTTTACCTTTTCATGATTAATTACAGCTGTGTTTTTTCAATTTTCTTTGGCCAGCTTTACTCTTACAGATGATGGTTGTGGTTTGTTTTTTCTTTATTGTGCTGCACATTCTTCTTAACTGGTTTTTATTTTTTTAAGCTGAATCTTATAAGTCAAATTTATGGTTGGTAGGACTTATACACTTGATTTGTTGAGAATTCAAACCCAAGAGCTCAATCATTGAGCCACAACACTATCCTCACAATGTGCTCGATTTATAACAAGTGCAATCAAATAGGAGCAGCCCTCAAGTCCTCTCTAAGAATGCTCAAGTCAGTCAGAAATAGGATCATCTTCAACACAAAGGAAATTAATGTTGCTGCATCATTTCTCGCAAAAGCTTACGAACTTGTTACAAGCTTTATCAAAGTGAAAAAATAAAATGTTTTTCAAATAACCAAAAAGCAAAATTATCCATGAAGCTAACGTTGTCATCCTCCATAGTAACATCAACTATTGAAGCTGGGCCGTTACACTTCGATCCCTCTCTTTGAATTAAGGATCCCATTGATCTTTGAAAGAATAGTGATGGTGCTAACATTGTCATCCTCCATAATAACATCAACTATATCAAACATTCACGAGGATATTCCCAAATGCTGGGCCGTTACACTTCGCATCTGCCTTTTGCATAATTCTTGAACTTGGAAGGAGATTTTGAGATATTATATTCGTTTTTTGCGAAAGAATAATAGTAACCGTATGTGAGTTTTCGTGATCCGATGGCACTTATATGTTTGGATACTACATAGATGTACTACAAGCAGAAAACTATCATAAGACATATTTGAGATTTTAGTTGACATATTTTTTGAGATTTTACTAGCATGCACTTCTGTTTCTTAAGAAAACATTTTCTTACATGCAACTTAAAATCTTAAAATATTTTTATCTTTTATATTTATAATCCAACACAAAACTTAAAACTATCGAACCGCTTTGTTCTTTTTAATCTTAAAAAAAAAATTATCTAGCTAGTACATTCAAAAATTAAATACCCCCTTATAACTATGGTTTAGGATTAGGCCATATTTTATTTCATATTTGTTATACATTCAAAGTTCTCATCATGTTTATCTTCTATTTCTTCTCTAACTTATGCTTGTAATCTTTTATGCATTACATGATTTTTGCTGTTCAGCTAATCTTTTGGAATACTGAAATAGGTTCAAATGAGTCTAACCTCATAGCACTAACAGAACAAGAACAAAATTTTACACTTGGGAATAAATCTAAATTGGATTTGTAGTGTATACTGGATGTTAAATTTATTTAAAGTAATTACTTGGAAAAATGATTATTAGAATACTAAATAAGAAAACAAGTCATAAATTAAGACAAATTTTATAGCTACGAAATAGATTGATTTAAACTATTATAATTGCCAATTCATCCAATTACATAATAATTGTTCGTTAAGATTGCTCATGCCTGAAGTATTTGACATCTAAATATTTTCTCTTATTGTATTAGCAAATTCAAATTTAGCGAAATTTAATGGGCTGAATATATAAATTATAATATTTTATTTATCAGTATTGATTAAAAACTGTCTATTTAAGATATTTTCATCATTATATTTTTCTCTTTTATTACAAATCATACGAGCCAGCCCATATGAAGATAATTTTTTGAAAGAAACATTGTGATAAAATAGAATGTTTATGCATCTAGTTCTGCTGGTTGCCAAAATTGTAAGATTATATTTTTGTATATATATATTTTTAATTATAGGAATTGGTCCTCAAGATTAGTAAGATGCAGTGCTCTATTCTCTTCTCTGTTAATATGGAAAGAAAATCATGATATACTTTCAGAAGCTTCTTTCATTGCAAAAAAGATTTGAAAGAATTTTATTTTTTTCAAACTTTTGGAAATAGATGGTTGATTGATTGGACATTAGAATGAATATTGTCTCGCTTGCTACCATTATCCTAGAAATAAGTTTATTGCGGGTGATTTCGTCATATAGCGGATGCTCAAAAATAGAAGGCTCGAGTTATCTTTTGTGCAATCAAGACAGTTTCAAACCGTAAGTGTTGCTTAGAGAAAATGTACTAAAGTTCGATATATCTTTTGTGCAGCCAAAACAATTTCAAACTTAAATATGAGCTTACGTTATTGCATGTTGAAAATTACCTTCACCTTTCTTTACCATATATTTGAATAGGATGCTTTTTTGCTTCCAATATCATAATGAGATTGAACGCCAGAAGAAAATAAAATCATGATGACCTTTCTGTTCCTTGGCCGAGTAGAACTTCCCATGGAGCAAAGAGCCAATTTGCGAAGTGAACAAGCAGGCAGAGGTGCTTACCGAGCTAGATAATGAAGTGAGGTGGCTGATCTGCTTAGCTTGAACTCGCTGTTGAATATAACTATTACGGTCTTGTGAGGTCTGCCACTATGATGAACCGGTTGTTTAGGAATCTTTGCCACCACTCAATGTGGAAATATGCTGTTCTTTGGAAGTTCCACACGAAAACAATAGGTATGTTGTTAAGGTTGCCATTTTTCAAGAGAATATATATTGAATGATGCATTTGAGATGATTTGAGATAAGGTTTGCATCTTTTTGACACTTAGTAAATTGAGGTGAGGAATGCAACTGCGTGATCGGATTTTTTATTCGACGAGTATTTATTTATTTGATTTTTCGGGAATTTAAATAATATTACAATATTCGTCAAAAATCCAACGACTTCCAAATGCATCCAAAACTTCACCCCTAGCTAATTTGGAGGTGGTGAACGCAATGACGAAGTCGGATTTTCAATCTGAGGTCAAAATTATTTAAATATTAATAAACAAAATTGAAAAGAAATTATGGTATTTTACAACAATATTGCAAGTATTTTCAATTTAAGCAATTAGAATAATCCACTCATTCATCCCAAGCAATTATAAAAATAGTAAACACAACACAGATATTTAAGAGTAGACAAAAGTAACTTGAATAAACTCAAGCAGTTTATAATTTAATTATTACAAACCTTTTAAAAGTAAGAGTAAAAGAAAGTAAGTAGATCACTCTCTCACTTATAACAAAATACAAGTAAATAATTTAAAATTAAGCGGAAGCAAAAATTCTTTGAAAGCTCTTCAAGCACTTGGACCTGCATTACCTGAATCAAAAGGCTCTTGATTTATCATATTTTAGTATTTAAATATGATAGGGCAAAGCCAAAAAAATAAAAAAGTGTAGTTAGACTAAACAATCTAAGCACATTTTAAAATTGACTATATTTTTAAATTAATAAGATATCACAAATATAATTTACAATTTAAACTAAGCAGCAGAGCTATTAAAACTGTCAAGTATAGAAAAAAGAATTAAGTATAACCGTAAATGAGACAGTATGAAATAAGTTGAGTAAAAATACTCACTCATATATAAATCCTAGCTTTGCATCCAAAATTGATAAGGAAAAGCATCCTAAAAGACTAGAAACTGATATGTGCATTAAAGTAAAATGAAGTGAAAGTAATACATGTTCAATAAAATTTATGCTAAGTAATCAATGAAATACAATGAAGCATTAAATGAAATTAAGCAACATATACTGTATTTAAATTTAACTGAAGTAAGCAATACACAATACTAAAAATAGAGAGTATAAAGCATATGAAATAAAGAAGTATTTTAGACTCTTGATCTAAGATAAATATAGCCTAGGACTATGAAAAGTAAGCATAACTAAATAGTTATGAAGAGATCTTACAATCAATAAGATTATAAAAGAACTCTTATATTATTAATTGAAGTTATATTTAGAACTTATCTCATTCTACGGGAGTATTTAACAGAATGGGATGAGGAGTTAAGCACGTCTGCCTAACTAGATATGGTAGGGAAGTCGAACATTCACATTTACCCTCTTTAAAATGTGAAGTCATATTATAAGTGTTATCTTTCTTATTCAAACTTGCGATAAGGCATTCCCCATAAAGTTTAATGAAACTTTTTATTTATGCACAATAATCTTGAATGAATGTTCAAGGAAAAAAGCTCAAAGCTAAGCAAGCATTTAATAAATTTCAATAATTATAAACTATGTGATATCTTTTTGTTATCTAAATTTTAATAATCTACTTAATGATTGGAGCTAATTGAGCACTAAATTAACTTATAGATATTGATCTTTAAATTAATTTTGATAAAAATAGAAGGAATATAAGTTTGGAAAAATAGTATTTCCATATAATGGAAGTTCATCCTATACTAGTCCTAAGCTAATCAAATTAAATAGATTTATGATTAAAGTTTAAGGAAACTAGTAAGGAAGAATAACGTTTATAGATTGCTAAGTTAATAAAAGTATAAGCTAAAGGATATTCTATAGCTTTACCTATTGTAGCGACCGGAAATCGAAGTTCGAGAGTCTCAAAAAATGATTTATACATTAAAAACATTTATGAAAATAAAGAAAATAAAATACATAAATATCCTTATTTACATTCAGAGCCATTCATATATGAATTTACAATAGTTTAATATATACAATAAAGTTTTAACCACTTCTCATATCTCACATCTATATCTTTTTCTTATATTTGGCAGATCTTCAAAGCTTTAATTTTCAAAATCTGAAAAATTCAGTTATCAATCAGGTAGGAGTACGTAAATTATTCTTATAAGAGTAATTCTAGCATCATTTAGTATGCATAAATCAAATGTGGAAATGAAGGGAATATCTGCATAACATATAGGAAAGAAAGGCAAATTTCTCAAATTTAAAATATTGTTGTGCATGTTAGCTTTGAAATTCAACATATATGAAAAGCATGAAATATATAAATTTTATTAAAAGCATTTGTAACAATAAGTCGAGTCCGTAGACACCTGAGCCCAAATGGGTAAACCCATAGGCATAACCTGTATGAAACTTTTCTCACTACCTGTCGGTAGTTTATTCAAATTAGGAATTGATGGTGTGTCTTTTCTCTGGATTTGCCCACTTCCTAATAAGGGCTAAATCCCTCTATATGACTCACAAGGGCTGCCAGCCGGCCCAATCTGTACAAATTCTCAGTGTTGCTTTCCATCCTTCAAAGACAAATACCACAATAATATATATATACCACATTTCACCTTTTTGTTACATGCTTATTTGATAACATTTTTTTGCAGGTTTATAAACGATAAGCAGTTTTGAAATAAATAATGCTAAAAAAAAATCCGTTTATAAACGGTAAGCTGTTTAATACCACAAATGGCATGTTTAGATGTTTTAATTTCTAAATACTTTCTCGATGATGACAATTTATTTTTTCTTATTTATAATTATCTTTTGGGATTTGAAGTTATTATACAGTTGTGATGAAGGTAGATGCTGAGATCTTCTTATGATAGAATTAAAGCCTCCTACTCAATCTGAGCTGTCTTCTCTTCAAAATGAACAAAATGATATCCATATTTAAATTAATTGTTATAAAAATGAATTTATATCTATGCATTGCCTAATTTTTTATATTTACAAAAAGGGATTTCATCTCCACATTTCTATGTTTTTATAATTAGGTTCTTTCTATGAATGTTTAATTATGGTGCAACTATGCTGTGAACTCAATTTATTTAAAATGAACAAAATGATATCCATATTTCAATTAATTATTATAAAAATGAGTTCATAGCTCTGCATTATTGATTAGCATTTATCTTAAAATATTATTACAGATTTTATTTCATCCAACACAACATAATTGAATTATTTTGATTACAATACAACTTGTATTAGGTGATTAAGTTAAGCTTTCTAATTCTATTTAATAATTGAGCTACCTGAAACCAAGATAGTCCTTGCTCAATATGCCATCAAATGGCTTGTAAGTTTATTAAAATTTGATTTCTTATAATACTTGTTTTCTTTAAATGGATAAATCTTACTTTTAAATTTTTAAATATTTCTCAATGATGACGAATTATGACAGATGACGAGCCCGAAGCAATTTCATTCTTTTCATCGTGTGGACAAACTTGAGGTATTTGTCTGTGAGAGATACTCTTTTTATGTCCAAATTTTTCTTTTTTTTTTTGTTGGAAATTTTTTAGGACGAGGCCTGTAAATTTCAATAAACGAACTGTACAAACTAAAGACGTTTCCATTACAATCTGCAGAAATATACAAAAAAAATTAACGGCCACATACAAAAGGTTTTTGTAAACGGCCAATATGATCGGCCTCCCATTCTTAGATGACAGTCTATTTGACTTCAAAATCAACTGTAGTTTTCTCTCTTGCCACTCTAGTTTTCTACCCATATGCATATATATTCTTAGTCTATTGTGCAAACTGTTGAGGTTAAGTGCATGAAGCTAATTCATGGTGCGGTTAACTGATAAAAGCCATCTTTGTGTTGAATATGATCCTAATTCATGGTGCGGTTAACGGATACTACGGAAGTCAATCTATCTAATGCATGAAAAGCTGCTCTTTAATTTTCAAGATTTGGATTGTAATTTCTTTTACCTTTTCGTGATTAATTACAGTTGTGTTTTTTCTTAATGAAATTCTTAAATCAGAGTTTCAGCTACTTTCTTTTTCTTTTAGACTCACGTGTTAATTTAGACGTTTATTTATCATACTTTTAATATAATTCGAGCTGCATCCACATTATTTAGAAAAAAAAGACAAGCAATGATCAAAATTATTTATAAATATATCCTACACTCTATTCTTTATCGTCTGTCCAAATGCATCGAATAACAAACAACCCGCAGACTTTATCGATTGACCTTGATAAGATTTATCAACTACGCATGAGTTGACTTTTTGATGCTTCAGGACATTCAAAATTATCACATTACTTGGAAAAGTAATAATGAGAGGCTTTTTCTTCCAATATGGCCAGTGAGCCGCCCATGATCTAAGCCATCGATATCACACAACTTCCCTCAGCGCCACAAAGAAACAATATGGCTGGCTGGTCAATAATAATTCAGTAGGAATCGTAATTTTTTCTCAACTGCCACATAACATTACAAGACTGTTTCGTTAAATAAGATAAGATAAAAAAGACGTATTTAAAAAGTCTCTACCTTATCTTACAGCTAACCTCTCAACTATGAAACTTTTGAATATTGGATATCGAAGTTCTGGAACATCTGATATAAGAATTTGTTTCACAGTTTTTTTTTTCGCAGATATTTTTTGTATTTGTTTTTAAATTGGAAGAAAAAGGAGGAGCCTTTTATTGCTGGCTGTTGGCGAAGTACGTAGCAACGGTGAGTGATATTACTTTACTGTTGAATGCGAAGGAGTCCTTTATAGTTTAAATGTTAATATATTATCATTTGCTTAGCTTTTTTGTTGATTCTTTTTACATACAAGCTTCATAGATTGTTTCTCTTATCCTTTCGTTCAATTCCTCTTCACTCTACCTTTCAAGCACTTAACTGCTAGATCGATGGACCTTCGTTGTGCCATGCTTTTTTGTTATATTTAACTATGAGAATTACCGCCAACATAAAAGTACTTGGTTGGATTTCGAGGCCTAAATATTTAAATTCTGCTAAGCAGGATCTATGAGTGATAGATATAGTTAAGAAAAGCGCCTGATAAATCCAAGTACTCTCAAGTAATACTGCTTAAATAAATATGACTGCTCTTTAAATATATATATATATATATATATATATATATATAAGACATTTGAGATTTTAGTAGACATATTTGAAACTTTAGTAGCATGCACTTCTGTTTCTTAAAAAATATTTTTTTACATGCAACTAAAAATCTTTAAATATTTTTATCTTTTTTATTTATAATCCAACACAAAATTTAAAACTATCGAACCGCTCTGTTCTTTTTAATCTTAAAAAAAAAAAATTATCTAGCTAGTAGATTCAAAAATTAAATACCCCCTTATAACTATGGTTTAGGATTAGGCCATGTTTTTCTTCATATTTGTTATGCATTCAAAGTTCCATCATCTTTATCTTCTATTTCTTCTCTAACTTATGCTTATAATCTTTTATGCATTACATGATTTTTGCAGTTCAATTAATCTGCTGGAATACTGACATAGATTCAAACGAGTCTAACCTCAAAGCACTTACAGAACAAGAAAAAAATTTTACACTCGGGAATAAATCTAAATTGGATTAGTAGTTTATATTTGATGCTAAATTTATTTAAAATAATTACTTGTAAAAATAATTATTAGAATACTAAATAAGGAAACAAACCATAAATTAAGACAAATTTTATAGCTACGAAATAGATTGATTTAAACTATTATAATTGCCAATTCATCCAATTACATAATAATTGTTCGTTAAGATTGCTCATGCTTGAAGTATTTGACATCTAAATATTTTCTCTTATTGTATTAGCAAATTCAAATTTAGTGAAATTTAATGGGCTGAATATATAAATTATAATATTTTATTTACCAGTATTGATTAAAAACTGTCCATTTAAGATATTTTCATCATTATATTTTTCTTATTACAAATTATACGAGCCAACCGATATAAAGATAATTATTGAAAGAAACATTGTAATAAAATAGAATGTTTATGCATCTAGTTCTGCTGGTTGTCAAAATTGTAAGATAATGTTTTTGTATATATATATTTTTAATTATAGAAATTGGTCCTCAAGGTTAGTAAGATGCAGTGCTCTATTCTCATTTCTGTTAATAAAGAAAGAAAATCATGATATTCTTACAGAAGCTACTTTCATTGCAAAAAAGATTTGAATTTTTTTTTTTTCAAATTTTTGAAAATAGATGTTAGATTGATTGGACATTAGAATGAATATTATCTCGCTTGCTACCATTATCCTAGAAATAAGTTTATTGCGGGTGATTTCGTCATATAGCGGATGCTTTCACTCTAAAAATTGATTTAATATCAGATGCACGCTGTTACTTAATGCTCAAAAATAGAAGGTACTGGAGTTATGTTTTGTGCAATCAAGACAGTTTCAAACTGTAAGTGTTGCTTAGAGAAAATGTACTAAAGTTCGATATATCTTTTGTGCAGTCAAAACAATTTCAAACTGTAAATATGAGCTTACGTTATTGGCATGTTGAAAATTACCTTCACCTTCACCGTAAATTTGAATAGGATGCTTTTTTGCTTCCAATATCATAGTGAGATTGAATGCCAGAGGAAAACAAAATCATGATGGCCTTTCTGATCCTTGGCCTAGTAGAACCTCCCATGGAGCAAAGAGCCGATTTGCGAAGGGAACAAGCAGGCAGAGGTGCTTACCGAGCTAGATAATGAAGTGAGGTGGCTGATCTGTTTAGCTTGAACTCGCTGTTGAATATAGCTATTACGGTCTTGTGAGGTCTGCCACCATGATGAACCGGTTGTTTAGGAATCTTTGCCACCACTCTATGTGGAAATATGCTGTTCTTTGGAAGTTCCATCACGAGAACAACAGGTATGTTGTTTAGGTTGCCATTTTTCAAGAGAATATATATTGAATGATTCATTTGAGATGATTTGAGATAAGATTTGCATCTTTTTGACACTTAGATTGGTATATGAAGGCGCCATGTTAACCGTGAAGCTATAAATAAATCTATTTGTTTGATTTCTTAAGCATATTACTTAATGATTACATTATAAGATCTTATACACATTGCTAGAAGAGAATTGTGAAGTAGATGATCAAAGATAGAATTTATTTAAACCTATTAGTGGTCACAAAGTTTAAACTACCAGAAGACCAACGGCAGCCACCTACCCTAAATAATTTGCCGTCGCAGAATATGATTCCTGCTGTTACCGTCGCAGCCACCTACCCTATTTACCGTCGCAGCCACCTACCCTAAATAATTTTCACTTTTTGCATTCCTTGCTGATTTTCAATGTGGGCACACTTTCTTCATTCCATGAGGGCCATCCACATTGCCACATTTGCTCCTTACCGATTAAACACTTAACCTTATATTTGTCATGGTTTTGTTATCCCTTGATCTTTGTTGGCCTTCAGAGGCCACCTTTTTACCGAGTTATAGCAGCTCTCATTGAGTTATAGGCATGTGCAAAATACGGATTTTTTCCCTTGACTTTTCTAAATGTATATTGTTTCCATTTCAGGCTATTGATCTGTGGAGATTCTTATGCGATTGATTCAAAGTCAGGCGTTGCCATGGAATATAATCCGTACAATGGGCTCATCAACAGCCAATCCTGGACTACCTCTTTCCTATGTGATTCTAACCCTCAATCTGGAAGCATTTTTGAGTGTTCAATTATTGTGGCAGTTTCAATCATGACAAGATTCTCATATTTACTTGGTGAAGGGTATTTTAACTTTTATTTTTGTTTTAATATAAACCCTTTTCTAGTAATTATAGGGTAATATTTAGTCTAGTTTAAGCAAACATTTGCAGTGAGTTTTTAGAGTAATATTTAGTATAGCGCAAGTAACCCTGCCTAAACTCAAAATTAATAGCTTCTACCTCATTTTGAGAAAGTTATAATTTGAGCTGAAAGTATTCAATTTTTAGTTGCTGTAGATGATTTTAGTCTTCATATTAATTTACTTTAAATTTTATTACTAATTGAGATTATTATATCTGTGCTTCTATTTTTATTTGCAAAGAATTTTTATTAATGCATTATGCATATGTAGATACAAGTTGGTAAGGTGTCTAGTGGTGGGTTAGGAATAATTTTTTGATGACCTGTTCATCGAGGGACATGGTTTGTCTTCTCTTGCTAGTGATAAATATTGGTGCTCCTCGAAGGAATCTTTGTCGGATTTGGACAGATTCGATTGTTGGAATAAGTGTTATTTAAACTCAGTCATTAGCTAGAGTGGTCAAAAAATGAGTTGATTACACTATTAGAAGGAAAGACTTACGGAAAAGTCAGACTAAAAATTTTTTCAAAGTGTTCAATTTGCATGATTAAGAAAAAATTTGGCACCCTAACCAAAAATGAGCATGCTCAGTTTATAAAGAATAGTTACAAAAAGGAAAACAGATCTTAGAAATTTAAGATTTGGTTTGTTTTATTTTTTGATATGCACCTTTGTGGTCTATGTTATCTTGCACCTCTTTATTATTATCAATTAATCTATTATATATATACGTACGGTATATATATATATATATATATATATATAGTGAGAGTGTGTATTGATGAATAAATAGAATTAGATGCAAAGAGATTGTGGTTGGGCGACTTATATTGAAGAAGAGGATATATTAGGCGTTGAAGATGTTAATGAGAGGAGTGATTAAGGTAACCTTGCTTGGTCATCTGTTGCTTTGATATTATATGGAAAGAAATTGGGATAAATTAAACTTTTTTATTTCTAAAAATTAATTAGTACATTTGCAAATGTTACTATTTATAATACAAGATCTATACATATAAAAGCATAAAAGAATCACATGATCGCTGGTTTGTATAATTTTATTTGGAAGGGAGAGAGCTATGAATCACTGTCTTTGGGTAAGTTGCAACTGTTAAGATTTTTTTTTTCTAAAGGGCTAGAGAGTTTAATTACCATGGCTAGGTAGCTTATCCAAATTTAGAGCATTTTTCTTGAGTTGGATTGCTCCTCATTATTTTCTTTGTTAAATATTCTCTTTCTTACGTTCCTAGAGGACGGGTAAAGAGGGAGGGAAAGATAAGTTATAGTTACCTTTCTTTATTGGAGTATTGATTGACATGTAAGAATCTCACTAAATTTTCATCCTCATCTTTATCGTTTTGGTTGGTTCTTGCATTGAAGGGAGTTGTGAGATTAAATACTTGATCTTCTCTTGCATTGATACTAATCCCACTTGTAGCTCCCATATAACCTGGTATGCAGTGTACAAGTCAGTTTTCACGAGTCTATTTTTGGCCTAATATGGCTAACCCTAAAGTTAGATGCTTTCCATTATGGCAAGCTCATTCTCCTTGTCCAAATGGCATTGAAGAGCTTTCTGATCAGGTATCAACTTAGTTACCTGCTATTTCTTGTAGGTGGGTGGAGTTTTTCATTTGTTTTCCTTTGAAGCACACATTGGGAACATAGAAAACCTATGAGTAGGCTTCAGATAGGCACTTCAATTTCTGATGTGATTCCATAGTTTGTATTTATTCAACTTGGCGGAATGGCCCAAATTTTCCTTTAGGTATGTGAATACTCTTTTTGCAATGGAAATTTAGAATTTAAAGGCATTACTCTTGCAGGATTGTTGGTAAGGTAGCATCCATGGAGAGGCATCAATGGATTTGTATTGGAGAGTTGAACTCTGTGCTATTTTTGGAGGTAAAGTAGCGTGTCTTGTTTTTTAGAAGATTTGTGTTACTTGATTTTGTGTTCATATTTGAGCCTATATGTTTACAGTGCCTTGAAGAGTTGGAACTTCAGGTAGCAGCAGGAATCAAGGTATTTAATAGTCCATAGAAGTTTCAAACATTTTTATTATTACACTTGAGGGGCAGTTTTCTTTCCATAAATGTTGATTTTGCTCGCTTGACGACAGACCATTATACTTCTACCTCTGCTTCCTTATGGACTTGTCCAGCTTGGGTCTCTGGATATGGTGCGTCAGTGTTCCCATTTTACTATTCTTCTAGCAGTCATACATTTTTGGTCATTTTATTGTGTGGTTACGGAAAATTTTCTTGTTTGATTAGTTTTGGCGTGTATGGATTGGGGCTGATTGGTGAATGGTTTATTTCAAAGATCTCGACAACATAAAATTTCTTAAACACGATTATCTGAAACTATAATTCAACATAAAAGTCTAGCAAATAGTTAATTTAAGTGGCAATAGGAATATTGTCTATTATGAGAACCCTTAAGCCCTAGATCTACCTGTGCAATTAAATGTACCAGCTAAGTGAGTAAACGTTTATTGACATTATGTCACAAATGTATGCAATGAATTCTCTAATATCACAATTAATATTGGTTGGAGCTATCAAAGTTGTGATCCCTATGCTAGTGGTGAAGCAACAAGAATATGATGATATTAATGATTCTACGATAAGCAGCACCTGTTCTACTATTTAAGCATAAATTAATTTGATTCACGTCGTTTAAGCACAAGAACAATATAATGTTTACCACGAAATGGCTGATCACTGCAATAATCAATCAAGTAAAAGAGCAATTGCAAGTATGTAAAAGATAAAGAACAACTACAAGACAGATCTTAGGTGGTTTAACCCTCTCTCCACTCCTTTCCACATTAATGAATTTAAGCCAACCCTACTTTCAACATAAAGGAAAAAATATTTGTTAGGCATCCTGATAGTGGTTAGTATGATGTATGATTTTGGCAGGAGTTATTTGCATATGTCAAGGTTTGTGTTTAAAATAAACCATAGAAATTTATCAATAATTAAAGGATATACTGATTTTTGGTCAGCATATTTTGATTTTTTATCTAACAAAAAAATTTGCCCAAGACTTTAATGTCTCTCAGTCCTATCAATCCTGAGCACTTCTTAATAATTCTATTAGCTTTAAGATTATGAAAGATTAATTTTTCCTAGTTCAAAGTTTTATTATAAAAGTGATTAGAAACATCAGTGTCTATTACACTTAATCCACATTTTTGCAACGGTGGTTCTCTTGCATTAAGTGCAATAGAAATTTACAAAATAAAATCATATAAAGTAGGTTAGTGTTTGCCATTACCAAGGAGAATCTTAAGAATTTTTACTAGAAGAATGAAAATCTCTAAGCCTTGATCTTCTCCAAAGGATATTTAAAACAGTTAGTAAACTATAATTTTAATGAATGATGATAATTATTTGCATTAAGGTAATGTGTATGTGTGTATGAACCTGTATGGCACACTTGAACCAACACCCATGTCCACACCTATTCAAACCCAAACTTACACTAACCCCACATTCATTGATGAACACTAGAAAATAAATGTGGTTCCTGACTGTTTTTAGGTCGCTCAACATTCTAGGTGATGATACCCTCATTTGCCATATTGTTTATTATTCATCACCCTAATCATCTCCACTGGGCCTAGTGAGGTCTCTTTCTTGTTGGAAAAGTCAGAGTTGGGTATCATCTCCCATGCTAGTTCTTAGTGTTACAGAAACTTTTTTGGTGTGCATTCTAGCGACCGTGGATATAGGGGGTGTTAACGTGGTGAAGGAATCTCCCTCTTTGATCTTATTGATGTTTCCATTCGGTTTCTGCTTGTGATTTGTTTGCCCCTTCTACATTGAAATCAATTTGTTTTGTTTGATGAGGGGTTCTATTGTGGATCGGCCCCAATCGTATGATTAATCACCAATTAGAGTGTTTGCATGTGATCATTTATTTCATGAACTCTTCATATACATTGAGCTAAGATTGCTGGCACCCAAGAACTTAAATGGGGCATCTTGACCCAAAATATTCATTGGCTAAAGCGTCACCAACAGAAGACGATGGGGGAACATCCTTTGGCAAACCTACACAAGCCAATGAGTATTATGAGTGTCACAACATTTGTCACCACTAAATAGCCCATAAATCCAATCTCTGAGTTTAGCTTTGTGATACATAGGCATGCTAGCCTCACAACTCTAGCCAACTAGCATGGGGAACTGTGATGGCCGCGGATCAAGGTCAAGAATTTTCAAGCAAAAATTTTCAAATAAATAACATCAAATGATAATTTTATTTATTGAACATAATTCATCATTCACAAAGCCAAAATAATATATATTTATATTTTAAAAGTGGATTCCAAAATTTATAAAAGAAACCAAAATTTCAATTTGAGCTTATCTCACTACTTACTAACATTCTTGTGTAGTGACTCCTCTTACTCGTTTTCAATTTTTGAAAAATACTTTTACCAATTCAAGTATGAGCACGTAGAAGTTCAATAAAAAATATATTCTAGCTTCCTATGAGGTATAAAATAAATAATAATATTATTCAATGAAACTTGTATCAAATAAAAATAAAAAATTGTTCAACTTTGTAATAATAAATATCATGAAAATGTGTTGCATACTTTGCTGAAATAATTAGTAATGAAATTTTATATATTTATTTTATCATTAGCTCTATGTGACGAACTCTTAATCGAACTGACTCTTCCGATAAGACCATGCATTTCTATTGTTGTTGGGCATTAAAAGCCCCAACCTTTTTGTATTTCTCATATCATAGGCCATTCTAAGAAGGTATCAATTATTTATTGGTAATTGTACTTAAATTTTTAGAATTTGGTGAGTCTTTCCTCTGGATCAACAACCCTTTCCTAGTTGGTTAGATCCCTTCTTATTTTAGTTTGAGTTACTAGCCAACCTTACTTATTAGCAAGTCAAATTTCAATTTCCTTCAAAGACTTTCACCATAGACATATGTCATAAAGCTTTCATGACAAAATTTTGCTATCATATAGTGGTTGAGCGTATGAATGTCATAATCAAATTTTTATACAAAAAGAAGTGTAGGCTCAAACATAGTTGCTTTGATGTAAAACTTCCAAAAATCTATATACCTTGAAATGTGAAATATTTAAGTTATCACTTGTGTTGACAAGTCCTAATGATTCTTGTTGTGATTGTTTTGGTGCTTCAACTATTGTTAGAGGAGGAGGTGTCGCCAACGGCCTGAGGCAATGGTGGTGGTTGGTCGAGACGACTTAAGGCAATGGTGGGGGTGAGGTAAGGAGGGGATTTGGGTTTGTTATGTAGAAAGAAGAGGGGGTTTGAATTTTATTTATAGAGAGAAAAAGAATTACTTTACTTAATGAGTAAGTAACTTAATGAGAAAGTAATTTAATGAGTAAGTACTTAAAAAATAACTTAATGAGAAAGTAACAATGATCAAATAACTTAATGATGAAATAATTTAATAAAGAAGTAGCCTAAACAGTAAATAACTTAATGAGGAAGTAACTAAATGAGTAACTTATGATGAAGTAATTAAATAAGGAAGTAATGAGCAGTAAGTAATTTAATGATAAAGTAACTAAATGAGTAAGTAGCTGATAAGAAAGTAACTTAATAAGGAAGCAACTAGATTTAGAGGGATTAGGGCTAATTAGGCAAACTAATTATCAAATCCAAATTTTTTTTGCAGTTTACTGATCTACACATTCCTTATCAAAATAGTCTATTGGATGACCTAATTTGAAACTTAATTGACTAAGTAATCAATTGAAAATCTAGAGTTTAATGGTGTAATTAGAGAAAGCCCTAAAAGTTATTATTCAAAATACTAGTCTAATAGCAAAAAGGATATCACCATAAAATTCATCGTAATTTTCTAAGCAAATGAGATATATATTTGCTATGTTTGAACTTGTGGATTAAAAGATATTGTTGTTTAAAGTTTTAGTAATTATTTGCATTAATTTAACTAACAAATTAATTACAGATCGAAATAAATAAATAAAACTAAGAACCCTTAATCAATCGGCAGTGGGAACCACGCTGAGACAGGCCCCATGGCTTCGATTGCAGAGCTGGCGGGACCCGCCTCTGCTACAGATACTGAAGAAGACCCGAGCTCAGACGTGCGGGTCGGGCTTGGCCAGACCCAGCCTGATACGAGCCCGAGCAAAGCTCAGCAAAACCAGGATGCCCACGGCTAGGGCATCCAAATGGACGGTCCTCTCGGCTACGCTGGAGGCAGGTCCGCATGCCACTGGAAGGGTCTCGGAGAGGCCTTTTCTTTTGTGTGCGGGACGTCACCGGAGGTAGCCTATATCACCAGTAAAGTCGAACCCTTTAGGCTAGGCTACTATACAAGATGGGAGCGGGCGGTCGAACTGTAGTTCCCTGTAGACACGATCAAATTGGCCATCGATGTACACCATTATGACTTTGATTAATTGCTAAATGCCTTACCACTTCCCGGAATAAGCATTGGAGATTAAAAAGGCATGAATTGAAATGAAGGAGGTAGGGATTTGGGGGGGTACGTTCAAGGTTTGACTCGGAAGAATGGAGCTTCAGGACGGAGCAGACGGGGCTGACACTTCGATCTTAGAGTTCAATTGATGGGAACCCCAAGCTACGCAGCGGAAATGAAGCTAAGATGGGCTCAGAAGCGGCAGCTAACAGCGACGGCAGGCCACACGCGGCGAGTTTTGCCGCGTGCATGCCACGCGCATGCCACGCGCCGCGAGTGCGAGCTTCATCTGGGAAGAAGCTCTCCAGTGGTCCGATCTAGACGGCTAAGACAATCGAATGGCGCAGGACTGCGATGCTCAATTTGACGGCAGAAGGAGATGTTAAACAGACGGCGTCGACCGAGTTAATTAAATGGATTATTTAATTAATGATACAAATTTAATTAATTCAAATTAAGATATCAAATGTGTTCAGAAAAGTTCTTATAATTCACTCATAGCTAATTGAAGGTTGAGGAACGCAACGGTGAAGTCAAATTTTTATTTGGATGAGTATTTATTTTTTCCTATTTTTCGAGGTATTTTAAATATATTAAAATAATCAACGAAAATCCAACGACTTCCAAAATATCACCCCCAAGTAATTTGGGAGTGATGAGCGAATAGCAAAGTCAAATTTTCAATTTGAGATCAAATTAATTAGTTTATTTTCCAATTTATTGGGATTTCCCATAATCAAGGTTTGATCCAATTGACTTTGATTTGGACCAAAATTTCACGGCTTGCTCTTAGCAAAGTCAAATTATCAATTTGAGATCAAATTAATTAGTTCATTTTCCAATTTATTGGGATTTCCCATAATCAAGGTTTGATCCAATTAACTTTGATTTGGACCAAAATTTCACGGCTTGTTCTTAATGGCTTATTAAGAGAATTAGAATCAAGATCAGAACTTGGTTAAGTCCTGATTGATTAGGGTAACAACTTTGGGTTGTTACAAGTCCTCATCCACACGTAGTTGTCTGATCGGCATTTGGCCCGCCATTTGATGCAAACGGCGGGAGGATGCCGTTTAGCTAGATAATTAAGGATTTAATTATTTAAATAAATATTAAATAATATCTATGTAATTTTGTTGTTAATTAAAATTAAATAACAAAGTGAGCTTCAAAAATTCCCAAAATTTCTCGTCTAGCTAACTTGAGATGAGAAACACAAAAATGAAGTCGGATTTTAATCGGTCAATTTAATTTTCTCATTATTTCTATTAATTTATATTTGAATATTCCAAAAATTTAAATGACCTCCGAATTGAACCAAATTTCAAGAGTTTGTTCCTAATGTTATTTGGAGTTTAATGATGAAGTTTTTAAGTTAATTAAGCTAATAAATGATGATTAACAATCATGAGTTGTTACAGTTACAGAGAACTTATCAAGCACTTGAGGAAGAGGGAATCTCTACCTTGAGATCTTCTCCTTTTAGATTTCTCCTTCTAATTCACACTCTAGGGCTTAGGATTTTTAGCCACTATGGAGCTCCCATAGAAAATATCATTAACTTAACCATAACATAGCACATTAGCTTTTATATGGGACACCAAGCAAGCCCCTAAATGTCCTAAATAGCCTTAGGACACATCGCTTCCCAAGCTGGGATTTTTGTAGGCGCCTGGGCTAATGCCTTATTATCTGCTGGGCACATTGCTGTCCGCAGGGAACTGGGCACATGCCTTATTATTTGCTGGGCACCTGGGCGCCAGGCTTGCTGTGTCTGAGTGCCTGGCTTGCTATCTGCTAATGTAGATTTGCCATAGAACTCATCGGGACTCCAATTGCACTTATCTTGATGATCCAATTAGTCTTCACGATAACATTTCCCTTCAGTATTCTTTTTAAGGAAAGATTAGCATTAGCATCATTGCCTCTTCCCAAATCGCTCGGGTTGACGACAATATAAACCTGTTTGCCACGCAAATTCATCTTCCACGGAGCTTTATTCGGATGATTCTCCCATCATTGAGACTCTTCATTACCCATATGTCCACAAAAATAGCATATTTCTGCTTGCTGATTGACATTGTCTTTCGGTCGTGGAACGTTTTGGACAGGTTAGGTAAAACTCGACTAATCTTCCTTGAGTTTCAATTTCCACTCCTTATTTTGTGTCTCTATCGCTAGATGAAGTCTTCTTTGGGATAATCCTTACTCCCTTCAGTTTCTAGTTACGATAGTGGCGAGTTTGGTAGTCTACTTAGTCTCAAACATTAAATAACGTAGTCTTTTTCAAATTACCCATTAACAATCTCGACTTATATTTTTGTTAGTAGGTGAGTATCCTTGAATGACGTTCATCATCATGGTCATTTTTCTAAACTTAGCTGTGTAGCTTTGCGTTGATTGATCCTTGCGTTGACAGTGAGTGCCAGTTGACAGTGAGTGCCACTTTCTCCGTCGATCATTTTTTCATTCCTTGGGATAAAACTCTCTTTGGAAGAGGGATTTGAATCCTCTCCATGTATAATTGTACCCTTGGTGCTTGAACCCAAGTTTACCATATCTTGGTATATTCCATCCATTTCAACTGATGGAAGATGATTTTGGAACTTGAAGTAGCTGCCAATCTAGTCTATCCAATTATCAACTAGTTCTGTGTCAGGAGTGTTCGTCATAAATCGGTAAATTGATCTTGTCTCTATCTTGTGAAGGATATGGCTATTTCTTCCTCTAGGCTGCTCGGCCTCCAATGCAACTTCTTGCAATTTATCATTTCCAAATTGAGATGAGTTCTCTAAAAGCTTGTCTGTCTTGCCTAGCCATGCCTTGCATCTGCCACTGTATTTGGTCAATTTGGCTTCAGTTTGAGTTTCAATCTTCATATGCATTGTCTCTATCATCATGCTCAACTTCCGCATAATCCCAATCATAAGTTTGTCCATCAAATATGTACATGATCTCGATGGTGACGCCAGTTTTGCACTTGGTTCCCAACCACACCAACTCATAAGAGTCAATTCCATTATCATATACCTGATTGTTAGATGAAGTCACTCAGAATCACTCCACCGATTCTCTGGCCGATTGATCTCTTGATAAAATACTTGGCTCAATATTTTAATAGTGTTAATTAATCCCTCTTCACATACATATTTGTTGTAATAATTGTCAAATTAGGCTCTATTGTGCATACTAATCATGATGGAACTATGTAGTCTCATTTTGGGGTCAGAATTTTTTGTACTTAAAATGCAATTATGATTTTTATATTTCTGTTTCTTTTTTATTGAAAAAACATGCTAGTAAAGGATTAATTTTGAGTGCAGCATTTTGTCTTTGTTCTTTAATTTATTTGGCCATTTCTCTCAATTTCATAAAATCGCATGTGATACGATGGAACATGAAGTTTATTCATGATCATAAATGCAATATGTTCTATATGGTTTTTGGATTCAGAAATTATAGCAAACAAACATTATGAACTGCAAAGTACATTGGTTGAATTTCTTGATTATCTTCTCATGTGCCAGAATTTCAACTATAAAATCATATTTTTATCTTTTTAAAAGCATTTTTTTTTTTAAATTTGTGCATTTACATGGATAGTTAAGTTTTTGTTTCATGTTGTTCATCAGCTGTCAGAGGATTTAACTATGGTGGCTCAACTCATTGATTTATTCTGCACCTATCTGCACAGTTTGGATACAAACCCTATTATTGATCTGAGAATAAAACATTTTGATTCTTACATGGCATTGAACAGATCTGTTTTAGAGAAATATCCCAATTCTTTGGAAATAAATGCCAAGTTGATTGATCCAATACAAACTCAGGCATTTGCAGTGCCTGATTCGATGACTCTTAGCTTTGATGAAGTGATGCTGAATGAGCATTTGTTGATGAATGATGCTTCTTCACCTCATCCCATGGATGATCAGGCCTATGATCCAAACAGCCATATAGTTTTGCATCAGACTGATGATCTGGATATAAATCTTTTAAGTGAAAAAAGATGGAATGCAATGTGTCGTGAGCTTTTGCATGATCATTCTGAGGAACAGGAACATATATTTCTTAACTCGTCTTCCTTTTCCGGTGGGATAATGAAAAACTATAAAATTTCAAATCTTCATGAGAATGAAGGTGAACCGAATTCACTCATCGGTCAGGGATTGGCTTTTAAAAATCCTACCATGTTTGATACCGGCATGAAAGATCCTCTCCTGCATTACAATGATATTTGTGATTTGAACAAGATGAATCTTAAATTTACGGAAGGGTTTGATGAGGATAACGATTTCACAACGGATGGCAAACATTTTAACTTCTCTGTAGAAGCTGGGATTCACAAAGTAATGGAATACAATTGCTTGATGGGTTTCAACAACGGAACGTGGATTGATGATGAATTAAAGTATCGCTTTACTAGTGAACTAATTCCTAATCTAAAAGCTGAATTGCCTGAAGCAATTCCATACTCGGCTGATGAACTTTGTGTTATAGATGGCCAAATAACAAAGTATTTAGCACAGATTGCAATGGAAGAAGAAGCACTACACGGTGTTTCAGATAACAGGGAATTGAACTCACGTGTACCTGCTAAATCTTGCTGCAATTTATCCGGAAGATGCGGAGACTCTTGCAAAAACGATGATGCATCGAATTCAGAGGATTTGGGCCTCTTGCCTCATCCAATGCCCTCATCATTTACCGATTTTGAAGGCTTTGCCACAACTTGTACCCAGAGAAGCTCTGTTCGAACGCCACAGAAAAGACAAGATCATCAGAAATTGCCATACTCATTTTGGAGAAGCTGCTTCAAGGAATCGCATAGCAACAACGAGCAAGCGAAAAATAGACATGACACTCAGAGGCCAAGGCCACGGGACAGGCAGTTGATCCAAGATCGCATACGGGAACTAAGGGATTTGATTCCCAATGCCTCAAAGGTAATGATGGATACAAGAAATTACTTGGTCGCATAGGCAACCTTATGCTGTCTAAATGAATTCATGATCTCCGTAATGCAGTGCAGCATTGAGGCGCTCTTGGAGCGAACCGTAAGGCACATGATGTTCCTTCAAAATGTTCCTATCCTCGCTGATAAGCTGAGCCAAGCTGTGAGGTTAAAGGTAAGCTACTGCTGCCTCATCTTCGCGAGGATTGTTAATGAAAGCGAAAAACTAAATTACATTTGATACAGGTTGGAGATGGGGATTCGAATATCTCGGAGACCCCGGTGAGCCTCCCTCTGGTTGTGGAGAATCTTGAACAGCCAGATCAAATGCTTGTGGAGATGCATTGCAGGAACCATGGGCTCTTCTTGGAGATAGCGCAGGCAATTAAATGCCAGGGAATAACCATACTGAAGGGTATCTTGGAAAGACGCTTACACCAGCAGCAACAACTTTGGGCACACTTCATTGTTGAGGTATATATGTTACATACTAAGAAAGAAAGAAAGAAAGAAAATAAAATGCATTGCACACTTCAGTGTTGCTATTATTTTTTATATGCTTGACTGTAATTGAAAATAAAATGCTGAACAGATACCTAAAGGATTCCACCGCATAGATATATTGTGGCCATTGATGCAATTGCTGCAGCTCAAATTGTGACCGTTTTGCAGCACAAGAGAGCTTGTGTCATTTGTGTGGAACATCCCAAATGTGGTGGTTCTCCATACCCATCAATAATTATGTGGGACTTTTGTCCCTTCAAGGCTCACACATTTGAATAGTTATCATAAAATGTGGGTAAGCGCCTAGTGATTGATATACCCGCTAATAGCCTAGCCTAGCTCATGGTACTTGAAATAATATGCTTTCAATGCTAGCGGAAGTAACAAAGCTCAGTGCAATGCCAAAGCATTAAAAATACTTTCTAAATAGATAATTTCTTTTGCTTTCTCTTTCATCTTTTAAATTTTTTGAAGTCATATATTAAGTGTTTCATATACTTATAAATAATTTATCAAAATTTTAGCTACACGCATAATTTTGACAAATTTAAGTTTGAGGAACCGCATATACATTATAAGTTTGGCTACTCTTTTGGCAACCACATTATTTATATATTAATCATTTTATTTATTATAGTATCTATTATGTTAGCGGAATCCGATTGCATAATTTTAAATTAGAATCATTTAATAGCTTTATTTACTTGTATTCGTCTATAATACGAAAACACTAGCTTGTTTGACACTATACTGGGGTATCGATGTAGCTTTATTTAAATTGAGGCTTTGGCGTGTCCCAGAGGCTCGTAATTTTACAAATTAGGGTGAAACCCTAATCGCAGAGGTCGGGAGAAAGGCGCACGAGGAAGAAGCACTGTGCGGGCCGGGTCGGACCCCGACTTGCGCGGTTTGGTAATTGGGCTGCCAATTTTAAATAAAAAAGGAATATATATATTTATTGTTCTTAAGAAAAATAAAACAGAAATTAAATCTTTAATTAAATTAATACAGAATAAATTAATTAAATAACTTTTGATTCATTGATTCAAATTATATGAAATTATATATCATTTTGTTCAAAAAATCATAAGGAATCTAAATATGAAATAAAATCAAACTTTCTGTGGTTGGATTTTTTGATTTTGCCTAATTATTCTAGAATTTGATTAAGGTGGATTAGTTTGTATACTTTACTAAATTGTATGATTCAAGTTTCATTATGCTTATTATGCATTGTAGAATGTATGTGCTAGGTGAAATAATTTTTTGATTATTATTTTAATAATTATGCTCTAATCTTAGAAATGCATGATTAGTAAAAATTAGGATTTACACTTAACCAAATTTAACAAACTAAGTCTCTGATTGTTCACATGGATAAGTAGAATATATTTGTTAAGTTTCATAGATTTTGAATGATTAGATTCATAATTAAGTGATAATTTTTTCTTGTTTAATTTAGGATTTGATTAGCCTTAATTACATTTTATTTTGCTTAATTAAATATGTATATGCTTCAATAACAATAATATGCATGTTAGAGAACTCAAACCCTTATTTGGACACTTTAAATGATTGATTTGATAATTATCAATCCTAAACCTTAAGAAATCTTAAGAATTGATTAAGTTAATCAATATAATCTTCAACTTGAAATTGATATCAATAATGCACTGATAATTCTTTGATTTTGTCATTGATCAATAAACTAAATAATTAATCTTGATTTGGTCATGTTAGGAGTTAAGCTTTAAATTATCTACATTAAGGTCTAAACCTTAATCACCTTAAATAAAATACTTAATTTGAACTATTAAAAAGCTTGCATGAATTATTTAAATCCATTTCTCCATTTCCTTTTCCTCTGGCTGGCCCCACTTCCCCTCCTATTCGGTGCTCCCTCTTCCTGGTGCACGCAAAGGGGCCTTAGCCTTTCTTCTTCTCCTCCATGCTGATGGGAAGGCTCATTGATAGAGCCATCCCCCTCTCTTCCTTTAATTTAGAACCTTAGTTCTCCTCCCTCTCCATTTGATCAACTGAAGTTCATTCTCCTTTTCTCAAGCTCCTTCCTCCCCAAGCTTCACCCTAAGCTGAAGAAGAAAAAGATATTCCCTCTCAAGCCTTAAGGAAAAATGAGACTCTTCTTCCATTTACAAGCCAAGGTATCTATTGATGTCACCTTCCTTGTGTTACTTATTTCTCCATTTTTTTTTGTAATAACCATAGGTTTTACTCTAGCTAAATTTATATTAATTAAGCCAAATTAAGTTTTAATTTTGATTCCATTAGACTCAATGAGTCATTTTAGCCTCACCCTAGAAGTATTTTGGTATTTTTGCCTATTTTTTGATCCTGAAAAATACATAAATAAATTTGATCTCCAAATTAAAATCTGAGTTCATTTTTGAATTTCTCATGTCTCAATTAACTAAGGATGAATTTTTAGAGCTAATTTGGTCCTAAATTAGATTTAGGAATTATTATAATTAATATTAATTAATTAAAAATTTAAATTATTAATTAAAATTAATAATTAATATTATTTAACCGTGGGATTCGCTGTCGGGACTACGACAGATCCGTTGCGGGGTCCCGATAGCGGTGCATAGGTATTAGCCAGTGGATGCATTAGCACGCATCCTAGCGCATTCCATCTGACGGCGGGATCTACACTGTGTCTAGATCAAATCCTAAGCGTCGGATCCATCGCACGCATCCGATAGCTATCGCTCGATCCACTTAAGTAATCCATCAGAATCGTCCGGAGCCAACGGTCGATCCATCAGACGGCAGGCGTAAGTCTGAGCACTGTGGATCATATCCCTCATCTCGCCCGTTCGTGCATGGTCCCCCCCGACATCCAAATCTCTCCAGCCCCCGTGGTAGTACGGGAAATACTCCATTCTTCCTCTTCTACTATCGACGCGATCTCTTGCCGGTAGTAGCTTCCCGGATTTACCCCTGATCGTTGAAGCGAGCCTCTCCTTCGGCTCGAGCCATGCCATGATTCCCGAGCTTTGGAATCCACCCCCAGTGCTCCTAATGCCTATACATACCCTCAAGACATCACAGTGAGTCCCTTTGCTCACTGTAATTGCTCAATTGCCCAACTGAAGTCCCATGGAGCTCCCAATCACTCTCGGCAAATTGCGGCATCGCCGCAGCTGTGTACCGCTGATAGAGGGTCTATCTGGTGTTCAGACTCCCTGTGAATCTGCGCCTGCTGCTTGGTGAGCTCAGAAGCCCCTCAGTACCTCTCTGCCATGCTTGCAATCCCGTCTTCAGGTACAACTTCTCCCCACTAAGTTGCGTAAGCTTGACCCATCAATTTAAGCTCCTAGTTATTGCCTCTGGATGTCATATAATAGCCTTAGCCCTGTAAGAACTTATCCCGATTATTTCCAAGGTCTAAGATAGCTCTGATCGATCGTATCGATCGATTGAGCTAGCAGCCAAGCCATGGCTGATGTCCAAGTAAGGACCCAGCGATCGGCTGCACCCCACGCTGCAAAATATTGAGGTTCGACTCGCCTCACCTCACTGATGGTGTAGGCATCAAGCCCCGTCCATTTAGTGGCTTCTGTTGTAGCGCCCTGCCTCGTCGCCGCGCGCAAAAGAGACAATTATAATCAATTTCGGCGGTGGAGTGGCGGGCCACTTGGGGAGGAACTACCCGTCTCCCCGAAGTAGCTGAGAACTGAACCCATCTAAAGGGACTGCTGACTCAACCTCAAGGAGGGCTGAGAGCTAATACTTAAGATAAGAGTAGTATCATTATCCTAAGCATTAAGCAAATACATATATTAGATTTAGAATATAATATGAATCTAATATATGTATAAGATATCAGCATTTTCAGTATACTGATCACATCACAATACTAAGTATATAACAAAGTGCGGAAGCTTAAAGCAAACATCTAGAAACATTCATCACAGAAGCTGTATGGAAATATTCATCTCAGAAAAAAAAATAAAATACATCTAGAATTATTACAAACATCTTACTGAAACAGATATAAAAATTAAGTACTGAATTGAAAATAAACTAAGCAGAAAGGTAGTAACACTGGAGGAGAGTCCACTAGTGCTACGCGGGCTCCTAAATCTCATGGGTGTCCTCCTGACCTGGCTCAATATAATGTTCAAGATCCAGTAAATTGTCGGATCCCAAAAGTATCCAGTGTTAGACAATAAGTCTAACATATCGAAATGAATCTAAATTATTATAGTTATTCATTTAACATTTATATAATATAAGTAAATTTATAGAAAAACTACAAAGGTAACTGAAAATATAAAACTGAATAAAATTGTAGGAAATTGAAGTAAAGTAATATAAAACTGAACTGTAAACTGAATACTAAAAGTAAACCAAAAATAGTAATAGATCTGAAACTCAGTAATGATCTGTAAAACTATGCTGTATGCCACTGAAACTATGCATATGAATATGCCACAATACCGTGTACCACTGGTATGCAACCGAAATATCACTGAACTGCTATGAGTTGTACGATCCAATGTCTACAAACATCCAGTTGGGAACTGCGATGCCGATGCATCCTGAAATTTCCCAGTCAATGTATGCAATATTCCGTAACCCATAAATCATCACTGATACTCATATGTCATCACTGATACTCAACATCATGCTTATGCTCATGCTCATGCTTCTATTTACATGAAATAAATAAAAAAAATACTTAGAAATCTGATAATGAATTCAAGGTCTCCATCGTGCAAAATCTTGCTAAAAGGATTCTAACTTCTACATTCTAATTCGATACTTTATTAAAGTTGAGAGTTTACTTAAAAATTATTAGATGGGATGATTGTATACACATATTTAGCACATTTGCAGGAAAGGTGGTTCTTAATACTTAGTTTGATTAAGCCACCCTAACGAAGCGATTTTCGATAAGAGGTATCACCTGATGGCAATTTGTATCTCAAGTTAAGTTATTAAGATGCCCAACTCACAATCACACTTAGTGTCCTAAAGAAGGTAACTCGAATTACTTAGTTTAGTTAAGCCACACCTACTGAAGAGATCTTCACTATGAGGCATCACTCGATGGTGATTTGTATTTTAATCAAATTAAGGAATGAGTCCCTATTTATAACACTCTTAGTCTTGGAAGATTTACTATAACGGGACTGAATTCGTCTAATCTCTCGGGATAGCACCTGATCATAAGTCCACATTGGAGTGAATCAATCAATCCTGAATACTACTGAAGTAATCTAGTACTATGGGTATACCATACTACACCAACCAATAATCTGGGTTCAGACAACTCTATTTAATCAACAAGGATTTTCAAAGCTATTAATCCTTACTCTACATGGGTGAGTCCTACATAATGCTTCTGGCACTGCAACGCGCTCTACAGCGCTTCTGGCACGCTGCAGCGCTTCTGGCACGCTGCAGCGGTCCAACTTGCGAAATTACTGTCCCATTAATTTATTTTTCTGATTTTCTAAAGTTTTCTTAAAATACCGCTACAGCCCGCTGCAGCGCGCTATGACGCACTGCAGCGGTACATTTGCGAATTTACTGTTCAAATAGTCTTAATAACTGATTTTATATGATTTTCCAAAATGCCGCTGCAACGGTTGTTTTCGCAACTTTGGGCGTTGCAGCGCGCTACAGTGCCAGACGGTGTTTTTTGCCTAAATTAAACTCGTAAGGCCTACTTTCGAGCTCAAATACTCCTAATCCAGAGTATTCCATGAGCGGTGTCATATATCAATGGAAAGGTCTTTCCGATACCTTTCCATTGACACCAAAATTGGCACAAATAGAGCATCCTAACTATATGAAAAATGATGATAAATACAGGGGTGTGCAGAATACAAGAAAAATATAGTAGTTTTCAGTGAAGCTTTTAAGAGCCTTAATGGCTTCCATACATGTTTATGGATTTCTAAAGATACATTCAAGCATTGTAGCAACATGAAAGAGACAAGAGGAATAAACAAAAGGGTACCTTTAGCCTTGCGAGAGAAGGAGGAAGAGCACACTCTGTTTTCTCCAAGAACTTGGTGAGGAACCGAACTCCTTCAGCATAACTTGGCAATGGAGGGGAAGGTGAGGGGCTTTAGATGGACAGCAAGGGGTGGAGGAGAGGAAACTAAGCTCCATTTATAGAGAAAAAGAAGATGGGATGGAGGTGTGGCTAAGAGGAGAGGGAGGGATAGTCTCAGCCATCCTTGCGTGCTAAGGAGGGAGAGGCGCCAAATGGAGGGGTTGCTATCAGGAGAATTAAGAAAATTCATTTTCTTAACTAAATATTTATTTATTAAATTATTTTAAAAATTTAGATTTTTGAAATGCATTATGAAAAATTCTAAAAATTTACCCATAGCTAATTTGGGGGTGAGGAATTCAACGACTAAGTTGGATTCCGATTCCGACGATTATTTAATTATTCTATTTTCGACGCATTTAATTATATTAAAATATTGACGAAAATTCGACGACTTCCAAACACGTCCAAAACATTACCCCTAGCTAATTTGAGGGTGACAATCGCAATGGCGAAGTCAGATTTCGATTTCGAGGTCAAAATAAATACCTCAATTTTCTAATTAATTAAATATTAAAATATTACAAAATAATCGATTGAGCTCTGAATTTCTCCAAATATTCGAGGTTTGATTCTAATGACTAGATGAACTTAATGGAATGATATTTACGATATGATTAGGCTAAAATTAAGTTGGGTAACTGTAACGACCCAGGTTGTTACCGTAGTTAATTAGGACAAATTATAAGTCTTAAATATAATTATAAGTGCTAATTAGGTCAATTGGAGTCAACCTCTGAGACCTAGTCCAAATCAGGAGTCAAATGGATCGAATCATAATTTCTGGAAATCCAGAAACTCTAAAATTTGACCTATCTAAATTGACCTTAGATCGAAAAACGGACACTGCCATTGCGTTTATTGACCTCAAATTAGCTTGAGGTGAAGTTTTCGTGTTAATCAGAAGTCGTCGAAATTTTGACGAATATTTTAATAATAAAAATACCCCGAAAATCCAACCTCGCTAATGCGTTCCTCACCCCTCAATTAGCTAGGAAAAACATGTTCAAAATTTTTTTTTTTGGAAAAAAAAAAATTTATTTTAATACTTAATGGCGTGCCGTTAAGTATTTAACTTACCGTCGACTGTAGCTGACGGCGCCGTCTATCCAGATGGCGCCATCGCAGCCGTTGGATCGGGCCTGGATCCAACGGCTACGGAGTTGTCGTCCTCGACGGCTCCGTCCCGCGTGCCACACGGCTCTCCACTGCCCCGTGCGACCAACCGGTGCCTCCCCCAGCCTCGGCGAGGTCGCCACCTCCTCCCTTAAATCCCCGGCAACTCGACGGGCTCCGAGTTAGCGAAACCGGAGCCCGAAGTGACCTCCCGACCCGAGCCGAGCCCCGGATCGTCCGCAGCCGTTCGAACCAGGTACCCTCTGATCCCCCCTCTTCCGTTCTTCTTTCACCGTCAGCATACCTTAAAATTGTAGAGTATGATCTAGATCGACGATCAACCGGACCCGATCGACCTCAATCCGGTCCGGTTGACTCAAATCAAGGCTTAAAGCCTCGAGCCAAAACCTCGTCGCGTTCGCCGAAACCCTAGGACCTAGGGTTAGCTCTAGCCACTGTCTTCGGCCACCTCCGGCGAGGGTCTGCCCGCCGACGTGGAGGCCCTCGACGAAGCGGGTGGCGTCCGGGTCGGGTCCGCGTAGCCCAGGTGGGTCCACCGAGCCATGTGGCGCCTTCAGGGCCTGGCATGTGTCAAGTGGGACACACCAGCCGAGCCCGCGTCGCTTCGGCTTCGGCCGTGGGGCCCACAGTGCCATGTGGCAGCCATCCGGCACGCCACGTGTCCAGTGGGACCCACCAGCCGAGCCCGCGTCGCTTCGGCTTCGGCTGTGGGGCCCACAGTGCCATGTGGCAGCCATCCGACACGCCACATGTCACGTGGGGCCCACAGCCCGAGCCCGCGCGGCTCTTCAGCTTCGGCAGTGGGGCATACTGTACCACATGGCAGCCAGCCGGCACTCCACGTGTCCCGTGGGGCCCACCGCCCGAGCTCGCGCGGCTCTTCGGCTCCTCCGTGGGGCCCACAGTGCTATGTGGCAGCCTCTGGGCCTGCCACGTGTCAAGTGGGACCCACTGCCCGGTCACCCGCTGCGTTTCGGCTCCCGTGGGGGCATTGTGCCATGTGGCAGCCTCTGATAGTGTCACGTGTCAGGTGGGGCCAACTGCCTAGTCACCTGAGCCTACGATGCGCCTATGTGGGGCCCACAGTGCCACGTGGCAACCTCTGGCAGTGCCACGTGTCATGTGGGCCCACTGCCTAGTCACCCGAGCCGACTCAGCCCTCCTGTGGGGTCCACAGTGCCACGTGGCAGCCTCTGGCAGTGTCACGTGTCCAGTGGGGCCCACTGTCTATTAATTTAAAATTAGTTAATTACTGTTAGTGATTAATTAAATATAGTTAGTGGTTAATTAAATTAGAGTTAGTGTTAATTACTTTTGAACAATAACTTTTATAATTAATTAACTGAATTTAGTAATTAAGAGATTAATTAGGGTTAATTAAATATTAATTTAACCTTAACAGTAATTAGAATAATTAATTATTATTAAACAGTAAAATATAATTAATTATTCTTAATTAGGTATTAATAGGTAATTAAAATTAATTAAATAGTAATTAACACTAATGACTTTGCTACAATAAAATAGTAATAATAAATATAATTTAATTAATTAATTAATGGATTAATTAATATTAATTAATAATTAAGCTTAATTAATCACAGATTAATTAAAGATTAATAAATTTAGAAATCATATAAATAAACTTTAGGAATGAACAGTAAAATCATTTCATTTGAATAAATGAATAGTAAATTAATTCAAATTGTATTTTTGAATTGTAAATCTTAAAAGCTTAACAACTTTTTATAGGATTATCCAAACATAGCCAATATAGGTCTCAAAATACTCAGAAAAATGTAAGGAATCAAATAACGTAATGTAAAAATTAATTTCGGGGTACATATAACGAGGTAGCATTTTAGGACCCCTTTAGGGCCCCATAACTTTTTACCCTATTATCGAAACATAGTCAATATGGGTCTTAAAATGCTCAGGTGAGCGGCCCCATCACTGTAGTAGTATTAGTTTTCTTATTTGGACATCAGGACAAAAAGTCAACCCTAGAATTCTTAGTGTAAAATGACCAAAATGCCCCTAGACTTCAAACAGCCATAACTTAGTCAAATCAACTCCAAATTGAAAAATTCAAGATACTAACTAGCTTAGAATTTTAATGTCATCAAATAACTAAAATAATATTTAGGATTTGAACCCTAGAAAGTTAGTTAAATGACCAAATTATCCCTGGCCTTATTTTGGTCATAACTTGACCGTTTCTCGTCCAATTTAGGCGTACTTATTGTCTATCTTCAAGTTAGAGAGTAAGGAATCGGTTGAAACTAAGAAAAATCAATTCTAGCCCATAAGTACAAATGTTGACTTTTTGATCGTTAGAGTTGGGGAAAATGATCATTTTGCCCTAAGTTTGGAATAGGCACACCTAACCTTTAATTAATAGTCCAAAATATTAAAACTAATGTTATAATCATATTATTGACATTTAAGTGAGTGAAATCAACCCTTAGATCAGATTTTAGGATTCTCTCTAAGTTAAACACTACACCTTAAGGACTTTTCCTGAGATTAGGACTAGATCATAGGTTAGAATTTATTCATTAGGTAAATTGGGTTACCTAATGGGTGAAACATTAGTTTTATTAGTTTTTAGACTTTTCTCTTATTTTATAACCCATTCTGATTATTTTGTCTTTTAACCTTAGATTTAAGATATGATATTCATCCTATTAAGCTTGATTACTTAATAGGATTTGCCTTAACTAGTAGATCACTTATAGAATAAAACCTAGAACTTAGGTCTTATCTTCTTTAGGTTATGTGATTAAACCTAAAATCTCATAGTGTTTAATCCATAATCTATATGGTTAGAAAATCTTGATCAGATCTTAGTTAGAATGTCTAAATTCATAAAACTAGGACATATGATTTATTGATTTAACTCGTAGTCGTCTATCTGATTGAGCTAGATTAGAACCTGATCAGTTCTAATCCTTTTTAACTTATAAGAAAGAATTTCTGAGTTAAACTCGATAGTAGGAAAATGGTGATCCTGAACTTGTGTAACTTGGAATAGTTAGAATGGTTAAGTAGAAAATAAATGATATCACCATGTTTAGTAGAGTCCCTTACTTACTTTGATATCTTGTTGCTACGCATTCCTTATATTTTTGTGCCTTAAATTTCTTGAGCATATCACATAAGATTTTTGATACATTAATAAAATGTTAGGAAAATATGGAGACTCCTTAGATTCCTTGTGAAAATATTAAAGTGATTAGTGAAAAGATGATAGTTATATGAGCTGTCTCTCAGATATGTTCTTATTGCCTAGCCTCCTTATGTCACAAGGGGAAGGACCTGTTTTGTTGTGTGCATAGTTTACTAGCCTCCTTATATCGCTAGGGGTACACCGTTGGTGCCTTAGCCGTGCTGGTGTAAGGTTGCCTTGTATGCTTAGTTTACTAGCCTTTTTATGTTGCTAGGGGAATACAGTTGGTGCCTTAGCCGTACTGGTGCTAAGACCCTTCGCTTGCTTTGTGTGCTTATTTGCCTAGCCTTCTTATGTTACTAGGGGTACACAGTTTTATGACTTAGCCGTGATGGTGCTAAGCTTCTTTGATATTCGATGGGCTAGATTAGCTCTTTTCTGTATGGCAGTTGATGCACGGATATCTATATGCAGTTATATCATTTTGCTTACTTTTCAGCCTTTTTATTCATTCAGCTTCTTCTTTGTACTGCTTTTATATGTATTTATATTAGAATGTTAGAACCTTGCTGCTATTTATACGTACCATTGCTGAGTTGTTTTCTTTTAATTGGCATGTTTCTTTTGATCACCAGTATGTTTAGGATATAGTATTTTTCTTACTGCACTCATTTGATTATGTATATTTATATGCCTTACCTTGTTTAGCTCGCATGTGAGGCATGTCTTAGCCTCTCCTTTGCTTAAGTTATAAATAATGATTTATAGATTTCCTTTTCTTTTATATTGCTTGCTGCTCCCTTATACACATTATTGCTTAGAAGTTATAGAATGGTGATATTACTTAACACGTATAAAACTTATCAGCTTAAAATGTACTTAGACAATTGTCTAACCAGATTTTCCTTTTTTTTGGCTGGGGCCCTACATTGTGAAACCGACAATGGCAGATCCTCTTCAGTTGGACGATCAGGATCTTGGAGTGGAGTCATATCCGGAGGAGGAGCCTGTGGAAGAACCAGCTATTTAACCCTCTATTTTAAGTGAGGATGAGTGCACTTTTATTTATATTATTTAAAACTTAAACTGATATAATAATACAGGTACTGATGACTACGTATTTGAATTTTATACTTATGTTCTGAGATGTATTTCTTTATACTTATGTTGTAATGCTTGGATGTTACATATTGAAAATCGCTTCCGCACTCTGTATGTTTACTTAGATAGTGACTGAATGTTTGATTCTATGCTTACTCCTTCCCTTATTAGGTGGATTATGGATTTCATCTTAATCCAATTATAAGTGAAGGGTTAGCTAGAGTGACACGCCACCACTTAACTTAATTTTTGTAGATTAAGGGGTGGGGTGTAACGGCCCCAATAATTGGATAGAAGATTAATCCAGATATTGGGGTGTTACCTTAGCACCCAACACTTGATTAGAAGAAAACAAATCAAGTGTCGATGCTAAGTGGCCAAGTCTCTTTATGAGCATTTGTAAAGTTAAAAATGAATGAAAAAGGAAAATACGAATACAAGCATTTACAAAATAGGCAATCCACTCATTCATCCAAGCAATTTTATATACATAGAAGATACAACACAGATTAATAACTTAAGTAATCTAATTATTACAAGGCTTTTTAATGTACATGGCAAATACAAGTGAATTATATCTATATGACTAAGCGGAAGCAGATTTCCTTAAAAGTTCTTCAAGTACTCGGACCTGCGTCACCTGAATAAAAGGGCTCTTGTTCTATCATATTTTGGTATTTAAATATGATAGGGCAAAGCTAAGAAAAAGAAAATGGTAGTTAGACTAAATAGTCTAAGCACAATTTAAAGTTGGCTATGTTTTTAGATTAACAAGATATCACAACTATGATTTACAATTGAAGTATGCAGTGGTGCTGAAAAAACTATATAGTATGGGAAAGTAATGAGTACAACTATAAGGAAAACAGTATGAAAATCATTGAGTAAAATACTCATTTTCTATTTAAAGTTCTAACCTTTATCTGAAAATTGGTAAAGGAGAGCATTTTAAAGGCTAGAAATTAATATGCGCATGAAATGTAAGCAATTTATATGATCAATTGGAAAGTATGCTAAGTAAGTAATTGACATATAGTGAAGTATAAATTAAAGTTAAGCAACATACACTGTATTCAAATTAACTGAAGCAAGCAATACACAAACTGAAAATAGATAGTATAAAGCTAAAGGAGATGAGGAAATATCTTAGATTCTTAATCTAAGATAATCATAGTCTAGGACTATGATATGAAATCATAACTAAACAGTTATGAAGAGATTTTACAATTTATAAGAAAATCTCTTATATCTTTAGTTAAAGTTATATTTAGAAATACCACATTCTGTAGGAGTACACAACAGAATGGGCGAGGAGTTAAGCACGTCTGCTTAACCAGATACAGTGGGGAAGTTGCACATTCACATTTACCCTCTCTAAAATGTGAAGTTCTAATGTAAACACTTTTATTTGTACTCTAATTTCCTTAAGGTATTTCCCTTTTAAAGTTTTAAGAAAATCTTTATTTATGCATAAGAGTCTTGAATATATGTTCAAGGATATGAGGCTCAAAGCTATGTAAGCATTCAATGGATTATAAAAATTATAAAGTATGTGATATCTTTTTGTTATCTAAATTTTTAATAATTTACTTTATCATTAGAGTTAATTAAACTCCAAAATGACTTATAGATATTTGATCTTAAGTCAATTTTGAATAAAAGTAGAATGAATTGCAAGTTTATTTTCATGAAATTTGAAAGATAATACAATTTGAAATAAAAAGGAAAGCTTATCTAAAGCTTAAAAAGAAAAGAAACTATTTAACTTTAATCAAGTTAATTGTGAATTATGAACCCTTGAAATAATGTTTTGAATTGAATATTAGAATTTTCTGAAATTTTTCTAAGTTATAAAATCCTTAAAAATTTCGGCAGAGCTTCTTTTGTTTTTGTTCAAATATACAATTTTCATAATCAATCTCCAGTTCTAAATTAGAGTTCAATCCCTTTTATAGGATTGCTCATTTCCAATTCTACATTTAAAGTTCAACCCTTTTTACAGGGTTGCTCGTTTCCAATTTTAAAATAGAGTTTAATTCTAGTTCTAAAATAGAGTTCAGTTCTTTTTATAGGACTGCTCATTTCCAATTCTAATAAAATATATAAAACTAAATTAAATAGTTTATACACTTTATATAAAATATCTAAAAAAATGCAGAAGTAAAATTTAGCATTTATAAGGGTAGCTTTATATGGTTTTTCACTCATAGCATTTATTTTAGCAATCCTATATTTACAACTTATCCTGCAAAGAATCATTATTAAAGTTAGCATTTTAATATAAAAGAAACAAGGGTTAAATTTACAAGCAACATTTAATTACATATAAAAGAAGGGCAGCATTTGAATTATAAAAATATTTGATTTATATTGAACTTAAATAACACAATATTAAAACACTTGAGTTTTTAAGAGATACTTGACAATATTAATTTTTATTGAGATAAGGCAACATTTGTTTCTTTTGACAGCAATTTGTATGAATATGTAACAAAGTAAACAACATAATTCTAATTATTATTCTACCTTCTTAACAACATCTCATAGTAGAAAGATATATGCAGCAATTAATTTTGTTTTCATGATATCATTCAAATCTCTTATCTAAAGGGTGGCAATAGATTCATTTATACAATTGATGGCAGCATATAATCTTTTTCCTCAATTAGTAGTAGCACCTATTTTCTTACACATTTTATTGTAACATGGGATCTTTCACATGATAGATGGTGATATTTGATCATTAATCTCTTATAAGAAATATCATGATGGTAGCATTTATATGATAGCATTTGAAACACCTAACAACTTATGAATTTCTCAACTAAAGTAGTAGCAATTTGAGTCCCTACTTTTCATGGCATCATTTATTCTCATAAATTTACAAATTAGCAATTGATTTCTTATGGCATTTGACTTTAAAATAATTGACAACAAACAGCTTAAATCTTTTAATGATGGCAGCTCTTGACTTATTTGATTTATGCTAACTTTAACTAGCAGCATATACTTTATTTTGAAAGCAACATTTGTCATATGGATTCACCTCATCTTTACAATAGAATTCGTGTGATTACATGTGGTTCTTCAGGAGATAGCAGCATATGATATCAACTTCTATACTCACATTTATTTCTCATTCATTTAATGGCAAGATATGATTATATATTCACATGGAAGCATTTAATAACATAAGTAAGCTTTGTAGTGTATGAACACATAAAAAAAATAAATGGCAGGAATCAATCCCTTATAAACATAAAATTCACATTTAAGTTCATATGGCTTTACTTTTTCAATCTTAAATTATAACTTATGATCCTTCCAACAACCTTCAACATTAATCAACTAGCAGCATTTAGATCTGAATTTAGATGGTAGCAAAATATTACACAGCAATTGTAAATAAAAAGGGTAGCAGTATTCTACTATATCAAGTGTAGAACTATATATTCTTAGCATGTAATGGATATCAGTTTAAATTCTGTAATTATAAAATAAAACTATAATGATTCAACATTTCTAGATATTTCCATTTTGCTTTCAGCATTTAATCATATTGATTTAATGGGCAGCATTTGATAATATTGCATTACTTATAATCTCATTAACTAAAGGTAGTAGTATTTGATCACATGTATAATGACAGCATATAACCTTATAAAAGATAGGCGTCATTTATGTATGAAAATGAAAGTATATAATTTTAATAAATATGTGATTTTCTTATTACATATGGCAATATTTAGATCACTTAACATTTGATTATTTTAACCGCAGCAAAATAAATCTAATGATGTGAAATTCAGCATTTAAACATTAATACCCATTTAATGTTATGTAGTTTTGCATCATCTATTGCAGCCTTCTATATTAATATCAACATTTAAAGCATAGTAGTTGTATTCAGTAAAGACAATATATTGAAATTGATAATAACAAATGTTCTTTCTTTACTCTGCTTTAGATATCAATAATTGAATCTCAATTAATACATTGTGGCATATAATACTAATAGCAGCATTTTGTCTTATAGTTTGAAAAGATAACTTTTGATTAAAATGAAATAAGTGACAGTATTCATAAGTCCTAAAACTCATAGCAGAATTTTGAACTTTATGATGGCAGCAACGATAGCATTTGTTTACTTTAGTTTAACTAGAGTAATGGAAGCATACTGAAATTAATGACAACAGTAGTATAGTATTATTTATTTACAGTATTTAACATTAATATTTAAAACTGAAGTACAGCATTAATATTCAGTATTTGTCCTCTTATGATTAATAACATGTATAACTATCCCTGCCTCATAAGGAAAATAAAAGCATTTAATTTCTCTAAATGTTGATGGCAACATATGAACTTATACATAGTGGATGGCAGCTTTGATTCTCATAGATTAACAACAATTGATTTACATTGTAAAGGATAGCACCATTATTTCAGAATTTCAAAGGAATATTTGATTTGATGAAGAAGAATTATTCTCAAAAGCTCCAAGTGATAACTCAAAATTTCTCTTTTGTATCTAATTGTGATGTATGAAATCTAATATTTCATTTTAGTCTATTTAAATAGCATTAATATAAAAATAAATAAGAAATGATTCAAGATAATAATAATACCAATAATTTTCTAAATCCAAATCGACTAAACGAAAGACTCTATCGTTCAGGAATGGGAACTGCAATACGCAGTAATTCTTTTAAACGAATCTATCAAGTAGTTTAAACTTATTTTGCCTCATGTCTAAGAAAATGCTATACCTAAATTTCATCTCTATTTTATTTATATTTGATATTTCTTTCAAATCCAAGAGTTCAATTGCAGCATATAATTACTAAACGTCTTGCCATATAAAAAAATAAGAAAACCAAGAACTTAAGTATCATGAAATTGACAAGGATGATTAAGCTTTTATTAATAATGTATAATATGTGACAATATAGTCAATCAAAGCAAAGAGTGTCTGACAACTAATTTTATATTTTCCTTAATATTGCTACTAAGGTTTGAATGATAAGAAGTAAAGAGCTTATTAACAAAAGAGGTATTGCTTTTTAAGTACAACAAAATGATAAGCATGATTAATACATTACTCTTAATAGAATTTCTGGAAAGTTCTAATATAAATTTAGACAACCACTAATTAAGAGTAAAGACATAACTTCTAAAATAAATATCTTATCACCAAGCCGTGAAGGTGCATTTTTACCTTTAGGAGTATTTCGATCGCCTTAAACATGTAATTGTACATAGGTAGATATAGTATCAAATATAAGCATCTTGATATTGATAGACTTTCATTGTATAAGAAATCACATACAGCAGCAACGTTATTATGTAAAAAAAATGAACTAACAATATGATAGAAATTCCAAAACTCATATAACAAACCTAGCATGCCATATGTTAGTGAAGTAATAAATCATGCTTTTAAAGATTATTAAATAAAGGTATAATACTTAGAATACATACTTCAATGACTTTAAGACAATATCACAAAGATCACCATACAAATAAATGTTTATCTGAATGGGATCAAACCTTTAACAATACTATTTTCTTTCTTAGATAATCTACTTGTAATTAATGAACTATAAGAAATCAAACCAATTATGTTTTAATTTCTCATTTGTCATCTTAAAAATCCTAAATTAACATTGACTATATAAGGAAGGTAAATCGGGTAGAGTTCCTTTTTTTTTCTTGAGATGTCGAGAAATAGACATAAGATTGATATTAGGTTTTCTAGGAAAGTTCGTCGGGATTTTGATCTTAACGATCTCCTTAAAAAAATAATCTGTACCTTTATGAACTCCCACCCTTCCTTTTTAAGATGCGAGAGGCATGGGTATCACCTGGTAAAACTTGCGATAAGTTGGCTGTCACTCGGCTCCTCCATTGGTACAAACAAGCGGTGATGGACACGCGTTGATGGCCGCTCGTCCCGATCGAGCGGCTTCATCAATGCTAGCCGATCGAAAGAAGATGGGAATGCGGATGAGGGTTTTCTCGGGATAGGAGAGGAGATCGCGTGCGGTCGGCTGAAGGATTTTAGGGTTTGCCGAAAAAATTTAGGATAAGAAGAGCATATTTGGATATAGGGTTTAGGGTTTAGGGTTTAGAAGTTTTATTTGATTAAACTTTCATGATAAGTTTTATTTGAAAAATTGCTTTTTAGCTAAAATGAGTGTTACAGACTCAAAAATGAAGTCGAATTTTAATTTGGAAGCTATCTTAATTATTTTAATTACCGAATTATGAAAAAATGTAATAAAATAATCAAGAAATTTTGACTTTCTTCAAAACTTACCAAAATTTCACCCCAAGCTAATTTAGGCGTGAGGAATGCAATGGCGAAGTTCATTTTTAATTCTGAATTCAATTTAAATTAGGTATTTTCAGAATTATCTGAAAATTAGGAAATGCTGGAAATCGACAAACGATCTCTAATTCGCATGAAATTTGAGGTGGAGACTTTTAACTCTATTATAAGAGTAATGAAAGATATTTAGAGTCAATTAAATTCACTAATTGACATGTAACAACTTCCGGGTTGTTACATGGGGCGCCACAGTAACAACATTGGGTTGTTACAGACTCCCCCACTTAAAAATGATGTCATCCTCGACATCATTACTTAGAAGGGAAAAAGTAAAATGCAGAAAATTAAGAATGGAAATTTTAAATCCTAACGGATACCTGAGTTATCAAAGAGGCTTGGATTTTTATGTTGCATATCGGCCTATTTTTCCCATGTATATTCTTCAATAGAGCGAGTAATCCACTGAACCTTTACCATGATAATAGAATGATTTCTTAGCTGCCTTTGATCATGAGCTAAGATTCTAATAGGCTCTTCCATATAAGAAAGATCCGACTGAAGGGATACCACTGGAAGTTGGATTAGGTGAGAAGGATTATGAAGACACCTTCACAGAGAGGAGATATTTAACAATATGAACTGCAAAGAAATCTTAAGAAAGTTTTAATCTATATGTTGCAGAACCAATTTTCTCTATTCCTTCGAATGGTCTGACGTAGCGAGGACTAAGCTTTCCGACTACACCGAAACGAAATACACTTTTCATTGGGCTAACTTTGAGATATGCAAAATCTCCAATGCTGAACTCCAAGGAATGATGATGAGCATCGTGATATTTGCTCTGGAGATCTTGAGCTGCTTTAATTCTCTGCTGGATCATTTGCACTTTCTTATTCGTTTCTTCAACTAAATCTGAACCATACAGCTGAATACTGCCTGTTTCAGACCACACTAAGGGTGTACTACATTTTTTGCCATACAAGGCTTCATACAGAGCCATGTTGATACTTGATTGAAAACTGTTGTTATATGCAAATTCAACTTAGGGAATATGATCATCCCAAAAACCTCTGAAATCCAAAATACATAGGTGAAGAAGGTCTTTAAGAGTTTGATTAACTCGCTCAGTTTGACCATCTGTTTGAGGGTGAAAAGCAGTGCTCATGGCTAGGGTAGTCCCAAGTCTTAATGCACAGCTTGCCAGAACTTAGAAGTGAATCGACTATCATGATCATATATAATGGACCTCGGAATCCCATGAAGTCTGACGATTTCCTTGATATACAGCTTCGCCAATTTCTCTACATAATCGGTTTGATACATTAGAATGAAATGTGCCGATTTGGTCAGTCGATCGACAATGACCTAAATTAAATCAGCACCATATCTTGATTTGGGTAAACCCATTATGAAGTCTATAGAAATATCAAACCACTTCTATTCAGGAATTGCTAGAGGATGGAGAAGTCCTCCCGGCTTCTGATGTTCAGCCTTGACTAGATTATAGGAATGACATTTTGATACGAACTCAGCCACACTTTTCTTAATTCTAGGCTACCAGAATGACTTCTTCAGATCTTGATACATCTCAGTACTACCAGTATGTACTTGGTAACCAAAATTATGGCCTTCCACGAAAATTTCTTGATGCATGGATTTAGGAATCCACAGGCGATCCCCCTAATAGATTACATTACCTTGCAACTACAGATCAAAGTGATGACCACTCTCGATCTCCATTTTAAATTTCAAGTAGTCTTCATTCTTCGTTTGAGAGACGGAGACATCATGGTGAAACATTGGTTCCATGGTACTCATATATATCAATTCACTTAGCATAGCACCATGAACTAGCCTGATATCAAGCCTTCTGAATTCTTCCTTTAAAGGGCCTGAAGCTATTAAGAAGGAGAGCGTAGCATGATGACTGAGTGCATCGGCTACAACATTCGCTTTCCCCGAATGATATTGGATCGATAAATCATAATCACTTATTAACTCGACCCATCTTCGCTGACGACAGTTGAGTTTGCGCTGAGTGAAAATATACTTTAAGCTCTGATGATCGGTAAATATGAAACATTGGATGCCATATAGATAATGACACCGAATTTTCAAGGCAAAGACTACGGCAGCTAATTCGAGATAATGAACGGGATAATTCTTCTCATGTGGTTTTAACTGATGAGATGCTGTAACAACCCAGGTTGTTATCTTGGTCAATTAGGACTAATCCTAGTCTTAAAAGTGATCATAAGCAATAATTATGTCAATTGGAATCAACCTCTAAGACCTAGTCCAAATCAGGAGTTAAATGGATTGAATCATGATTTCTCGAAAATTCAGAAACCCTAAAATTTGACATATCTAAATTGACCTCCGATCGAAAAATGGACTTCACCATTGTGCTCATTAACCCCAAATTAGCTAGGGGTGAAGTTTTCGCGTCAAACCGAAGTTGTCGAAAATTTGGCGAATAATTTAATAATATTTAATACCCCGAAAATCGAGGAATCAAAATACTCGTCAGATCAAAAATCCGACCTCCCCGTTGCGTTCCTCACCCCTCAAATAGCTAGGAAAAACATGTTTAAAATTTTGTTTAAAAAATATATATTTAATTAATTATTTAATGGCGTCGTTATCTATTTAACCCTGCCGTCAACTGTAGTCGACGGCGCCGTCTGATCAGACGGCGCCATCACGGCCGTTGGATCTGGAGGCGTTGGATCTGATCCAGATCCAACGGCTACGGAGCCGTCGTCCTCGATCGCTCTGTCCCGACGCCACGCGGCACGCCCGCCGTGGCTATGGCCAACCCGGCGCCTCCCCGGCCTCGTCGAGGTCGCCGGCACCATCCTATAAGACCTCGGCCGTGCGATGGGCTCCAAGTTTGCAAAACTGGAGCCTGAACCGATCCCGACCCGAGCCGAGCCGTCCCGAACCGTCGACCATCCGAACTTCCAGGTACTGGATCTTCCTCCTCTGTTCGTTTTTCACCATTGCTTTACCTAGATATTGTAGAATATAGGTTAGATTAGCAAACAACTGGACCTGATCGACCTCGATCAGGTCCGATCGACTCAAACCGAGCCTCGAAGCCTCGGGTTGAACGCATGCCTTCGTCCCCGTAACCCTAGGACCTATGGTTTCATTTTGCCGCCGCCTCCGGTCACCTCCGGCGAAGGTCCTCCCGCCGTCGTGTAGGCCCCGTCGTGGGCTACCGTCGGCCGTGCAGGCTGAGGTGGTCAGGCGCCGGGAAGGCTGGCAAAAGCCGTGCCCTAGCCCGGCGCCCTCGGGACGCCCCGCGAAGCGGGTGAAGTCCGGGTCGGGCCGGGTCCGCGTAAGCCCAGGGGGCCCGCAGCGCCACGTGGCAGCCTCCAGGCGTGCTACGTGTCACGTGGGGGGGCCACCGCCCGAAGCCTGCGCCTCTTTGGCTTCGGCCGTGGCGCCCACTGCGCCACATGGCACCCACTGGGCACGCCACGTGTCAGGTGGGGGGCACAGCCCGAGCCTCCGCGGCGTTTCGGCTCCCTGTGGGGCTCACTGCGCCACGTGGCAGTCTCATGACCCGCCACGTGTCAGGTGGGGGCCCACAGCCAGGTTTACCGAGACCCTTCGGCTTCCCCGTGGGACCCACAGTGCCACGTGGCAGCCACCGTGCATGCCACGTGTACCGTGGGGCTCACACACAGTGCAGCACCCAATCAGGCGCTGCCACGTGTCATAAGTGGGGCTCACTGTCATCTCAGATAGATAATTAATTAAATTAATTACTATTAGTTAGTAATTAATTATAGGTTAGTGGTTAATTAATTATAATTAGTACTAATTACCTTTCAACAGTAACCTTATAATTAATTAGCTATAATTAATAATTAAATGATTAATTAGGATTATTTTAATACTAATTAAATCTTAACAGTAATTAGAATAATTAATTATTATTAAACAGTAAATTGTAATTAATTATTCTTAATTAGGCATTAGCAGATAATTAAGGTTAATTAAAAAGTAATTAGACTTAATTACTTTTCAATAGTAAAATAATAATATTATATATTTAAATTAATTAATTATTGGATTAATTAATACTAATTGATAATTAAGTCATAATTAATTACAGATTAATTAAGAATTAATAATTTCAGAATTTATATATACAACTTTAGGGATGAACAGTAAAATAATTTAATTTGAATAAATGAACAGTAAAATAATACAAATTGTATTTTTGAATAGTAAAACTTAAAAGTTTAATAACTTTTTGTAGGATGATAATATAGCCAATATAGGTCTCAAAATACTCAAGAAAATAAATAGAATCAAATGGCATAATGTAAAAATTAATTTCAGGGTACGCATAATGATGTAACATTTGAGGACCTTTTTAGGATCCCATAACTCTTGACCTAGTTAACCAAATATAGTCAATATGGGTCTTAAAATGCTCAGGAGAGTGGCCCCATTACCGTGGTAGTATTAGTTTTCCCATTTGGGCATTAGGACAAAAAGTCAACCATAGAATTCATAGTTGACTTTAGGGAAAATTGACCAAAATGCCCTTAAAATTCAAATGACCATAACTTGGCCAAATCAACTCTAAATTCAAAAATTCAAGATGCTAACTAGTTCAGAATTTCAATGTCATCAATAAATTGAAATAATATTTAGGATCTAAACCCTAGAAATTTAGAATATGAGCAAAATACCCCTGGGCTCATTTTGGTAATAACTTGACCGTTTAAAGTCCAAATTGGGTGTACTTACTGTCTATCTTCAAGTTAGACAGTAAGGGATCATTTGGAATCAAGCAACTTCAATTTGGACCCTTAAAATAGTAGTTGACTTTTAGACCCTTAATAAAGGGGCAAAATAATTATTTTGCCTTAAGATTGGACTAAGTACTCTTAACCTGTAATTAACATTTCAAGACACTAAAACCAACATCATAATTACATTAGAACCATTTGAGTGAGTAAATCAATCTTTAGGTTAAATTTGTGAAATCCCTAAAAATCCTTCTAAGTCTCTTAGAATCTTAAGACTACACCTTAAGGACCCTTTCTAAGATTAGGACTAGATCATAGGTTAGAGTTCATTCATTGGATAAATGAGTTATCCGATGGGTGAAACCTTGGTTTATTAGTTTCTAGACTTTTCTTTTATTTTACGACTTATTTTGATTATTTTGTCTTTTAACTTTAGTTTTAAGATAGGAGATTCATCCTATTAAGTTTGATTATTTAATAGGATTGCCATTAACTGGTATATCACTTATAGAATAAAACTTAGAACTTAGTCTTACCCATCTTGGATTATGTGATTAAACCTAATTCTTGTAGTGTTTAATCCATAATCTATAGGTTTAGAAGATCTTGATTAGATCTTATATAGAACGTCTAAATCCACAAAATTAGGACATATGATTTATTGATTCAACTCATAGTCATCTATCTGATTGAACTAGATTAGAATATGATCAGTTCTAATCCTTTTTAACTTATAAGGATGAGTTTTTAAGTTACACTCGATAGTTAGAAAATAGTGATTCTGAACTTGTGTAAATTGGAATAGTTAGAATGGATAAATTAGAAAACAAATGATATCACCATGTTTAGTAGAGTTCCTTGCTTACTTTTAGTATTTTGTTGCTACACATTCCTTGTATTTTTATGCCTTAACTCATTGAGCATATCATATAAGATCTTTGATGCATAAATAAAATGTTAGAAAAATATAGAGACTCCTTAGATTCCTTGTGAAAATATTAAAGTGATTGATTAAAGATAATAATTTTATGTGTTAGAGCTGCCTCTCAGTTATGTCTTCTTTGGCTAGTCTCCTTGTTGAAACTAGGAGAAGACCTTGTTCATATCTTATTTGCCTAGTCTCCTTGATGACACTAGGAGAAGATCTTATTGATATCTTCTTTGCTTAGTCTCCTTGTTGACACTGAGAGAAGATTTGCTGTATTTTCTTTGCCTAGTTTCCTTGATGATACTAGGAGAAAACCCTATATATCTGCCTAGTCTCCTTGTATGACACTAGGGTTATATAGTTTTGCACCTAATCTCCTTGATGACACTAGGATCCTTTTGATATTCAGTTGGCTAGATTAGCTCTTTTCTGTATGGCAGTTAGTATGCAGATGTTTATAGATATGTTTATTTTTGATATGTTGTTTACTTTTCAGCATTTTTATTCAGTCAACTATTTTCTTAGTACTGCTTATATATTTTAAGGTTAGAATTTTACTGCTATTTATATGTATCGTTACTGAGTTCAGTTATTTTAATTGATATATTTCTTTTGATCACCATCATGTTTATGATGTAGTATTTCTCTTCCAGTACTTGTTTAGTTATTTATATTCATATGCCTTACCTTGTTTAGCTTGCATTTGAGGCATATCTTAGCCTCTCTTTTTGCTTAAGATATAACTGATTATTTATAGCTTTTTCCTTCCTTATTGTATTGCTTGTTGCTCCCTTATATAGTTGTTGCTTAGAGAATATAAATGGTGATATTATAAAACACATATAAAACTTATCAGCTTAAAATATACTTAGATAATTGTCTAACATAAGATTTTTCTTTTTTTGGCTGGGGCCCTACATTGTGAAACCGACAATGGCAGATCCTCTTCAGTTGGATGATAAAAATCTTGGTGTGGAGCCATATCCGGAGGAGGAGCCTGTGGAAGAAGCAGCTGTCTAGTTTTCCTTTATAAGTGAGATTGAGCGCACTTTACCTTTATTATTTAAAACTTAAATTGATGTAATAATACAGGTACTCATGACTATGTATTTAGATTCTGTGCTTATATTCTGAGTTGTATTTCATTATATTTATATTGTGATGCTTGGATGTTTCTTATTATAAATCGCTTCTGCACTATATAATGAATTTTTATTATGTGACTGAATGTTTGATTCTATGCTTACTCCTTCCCTTATTAGGTGGATTGTGGATTTTATCCTAATCCAATAATAAGTAAAGGGTTAGCTCGGGTGACACTACCCCTTAGCTTAATCTTGTGGATTAAGAGGTGGGGCGCCACTGTTGGTATCAGAGAATTCCATAAGGTGTCAGATTAGAATTTGCATTCTTATCCACCTAATGGAAGATTCTTCTGCCAGTTCAGTCACTATATTAGAATACATTAGAGTCACATCTAAGGGATCACAATATCACACTCAGAATAAGAAGTTGATGATCAAAATACACAAGCAATGGTATCAAGCAAGTTCTAAATGTTAACATAGTTAGATACGCCAGAATGACGATTGAAATGCATCACCGATGATTTGAAGAAAATTGGGGAAGTATTGTCCAATTCCATCGATGACACGACGTGTACATAGAAGGAATATCAGATCCTAAAATCAGGATGTTGACCCAACTGCTCCAGCAAAGCGCATTCAGAGGGTACGATCTCCTCACATTAGCCAAGAGATGGCTAATGATGACCGATACTGTGATGGGGATGATGAACATTACAGACAATGCCAAGATTGTCCTTGTGACATGCCTCATGAAGGATGGAGTGAGAGACTGGCTAGGCGCAGGTGTACGCTCTAATACCGACTGAGGCCACAGAAGATAATCATGTGGTATCAGGTACACGCTCCTGAACCAGTCTAGCATTTTATTCATACTTGCTTAGTAGTAATTAGTAAATCCTGCATCTATAATTAGGTACTATATATACAAATAGTAAGCCCTGCAACTCACCAAGTTCTGGGTAATCTTCTATCTGTCCAATACCACCATATATCGGCAGAACCTCCAAGCAGAAATCCCAAAATTTGGAGACTATAGTCGTCAGGACAAGCTGTCTCTTGAAATGCAGTTGTCACACGGTTCAACCACTCTTTGGCAAGAGCAGGGAGACTAGTTCTTCTGAAGGCCGGACAAACTAAAATCTTATCTAGCACTTCTACTCCATGAGGAGATACTCCTTATACGATCCTTCCATAGATTTTGCCATCTTGGAAATCATCTGCCCAATACTTGTCGAATAATCTAAGGTAGTAGAAGAAATCGAACTGCTGATATTCCATCCCTAAAATTTCATTCAATTATGTAGCAACCCGGTGTTGTTACTAGCATGTTTATCTCCAAATTCAGAAAGATTAAGTTGAAATTAGAATTTTCAATTTTAGTCAAATAAAAATTAAATAAAAATATCCTCAAATGAAGCATATCAAGGGGATCCTTCTACCAAAATTTGAGAGCAATCTGAGTTTTGGATCATCCTAAATAAATTAGAAAAGTTTTAACTTTCGGAGTCGATAAAAGATAAAATAAAAGTCGGATTTCATAAATTTTTATATATTTGAGTTAAGCATTATAAGAGGACTCTATGTTTTAAGTTTTGTAAATTTTCAGGCTCCGGATTAATCGTAGTGAATTTTTAAAGTTTTCACTTAAAAATTAATATAAAATGAAATACTCGTTTAAATTCAATAATTTTTAGATGCTTGCATTTGTCTCATTGAGATGGTAGTTTTGATACTAAGTTTGTAATTTTTGGGCATAAATTGACTTAGATCAAGGCTTGTGAAGTTTCAGCCATTGAATTTTTACTCAACGGTTGTGATAGTATTTAATTTTTTTGCCTCTTAAGTATATTTAGCTCTACCCTAAAGCAGCCATCTGAAAATATCCTCTCCTCGGCTGAAAAGTTCCCCTCTTCTCCTTTGCAAGCTGAGAGCCTCCACTCGCCCCTCCTTCTTCCTCCATGGCTGACGCCCCTCCTTCTTCCTCCATGGCCGACGCCTCTCCTTCTCCTCTTGGCCAGCCGAGCAGCAGCCCTTCTCCTCTTAGCTGGCCGAGCACCTCCTCCTCTTGGCCGACCAAGCTGCAGCCCTCTTCACCGATCGAGCTCCTCTTCCATGGCCAAAAACAACAGCTCTCGTCATCCTCCATTTCCCGAGTCTCCTCCATCGGCAAAGCAAGGAGTCTCCGAGTCTTTTTCTTGTTCTCCTGAATGCAACCCATCCATTGTGAGGATCTTGCTCGAGACAACATTAAAACCCCACTGTCCAGCTTGAGCTCGTCTTAGTTCGATCATTCTTGAGGAATGCGAGGAACCATCCCCCCATCGAGGATGCAAACCTTGTCGTGCCGGTAAGCAGCCACCTCTCCCATATAGTTGTCATTATATTTATTTCAGATTTGTTAATTAACTAATCTTAGCAAGAACCTTGAATTTAACTTGTCGATTTAGTTGAGATGAATGTATTTGGTTAGCATTGAGGTGGATTTTGCATTGATTGTAATATCGAGAATTCATGTGAATCATTTTAGATGATTAATAATATCACTGTTATAGAAGATTTTGTTAGTTTAGACTCCAAATAACTTTTGATTTGTGACTTTTAAGTGCTTCCAGCACGTGATGTTCATTATTCATCCAGTAATGCTTTATAATAACATGCGTTTCTAAATGAATTTTTAATGCTTATGTTCCACGCTCTCTTAGAGGAAATATAATGTGATTATATGTTAATTTGCTATGTAGATGAGTTCATTTTAGTGCTATGTGAAGGAGTGTTGTTGTAGATCATTTGCATCATGCTTATATCTTTTCTATCTTACTACAAGGAGATGCCGTGCACTATTGTTAAGAAGCATCTATTGCTGAATATATATTTTTAGTTTAATTTGATCTAGAAAGCACCTTTTAAATGAACTAACTTTTAAAATGTTAGATATAACAACAACACATGTTAAATAAAACACATTTTTTTTGGCCAATAATTATTTTGTGGCCAAGCCTACGAATTCAGATTGTGATCTTTATGAAGGTCATCTTTGGCAATCATAATTTATTCATCTTTTGTCTGCTCTTGATTTAAACTGAGACATACCTTATTTGAAACCATTCGTTACATCTTTTGAGATTTACCTTGCAACCTAGTAGTATTCTTTACTTCTTCAAGCTTTAATCCATAGATTACCTTAAACTTTTTATGTATGTCTAGCATTAATGATGCTAATAAGAGGATTTGGCTTTTGCATAATCTAAAGTGTTTTAGGCGGCATATTAATCTCTTAAGCCCTCTATAGGAATTGCTGCTATGTCTCTTATTAAGCAATTATGTTTCATTTAGCAAGTCCCTCTAAAGTATGTTATAGCAAATCTCTTCTCCTTAAGCTTTGGAAAATAAATTAAATAAAGTCCCTTCTAAGCAAAAGTAAGCAACACTTATAAAGGTAATCGTCATTTAGCTGCCTTACTTAAATAATACAGGTGTTATGAATGCTGCGTTGCCTCAACCAACCATCAAGCTTCAAGTTTGGATCATTTTAAAGGTACATTTCGTACTTAGAACTTTATTGAGTTCTGTATTCTTTTAATTATGTTATTTTTTTGAGCTTTATGTACAGTGCGTACACCACTTACATAGATCTTAGCATTATTAGGATTTGTTTGTTATTTAAAAACCATGACATTAGGATATATGAGCTATTGCTAACTAAGTTGTAATCATTAACTTAGTTGAAAACTGTAAATTATGCGAACATGGATTAGAATATAGAGTCAAACTAAGGTGCTTCCTTAGGATCTTCACTTCACCTTAGGCTCTTTCCTTAAGATTAGGATTAGACACTAAGTTAGATCTCATTCATTGAATAAGTGATTTATTCAATGAATGAAACTTTGGTTTTATTAGTTTCTAGATTTTTCATAGTTTCATTTTGATTATTTTGTCTTTCAATTTTAGATTAAGGATAGAGATCCATTCTATTAAACTTGATTTTACTTAATAGAATATGCCTTAATCATCAGTTCACTTCTAGATTGAACCATAGATCTTAAGCTGTAACAACCCAGATATTGTTACACGTTAATTAGTAATATAATTGACTCTAAATCTCATTCATTGCTCATAATAAAGTTAAAAGTCCATATTTCAAATTTCGTATGATTTGGAGACCGTTTAGTAATTTCCAATGTTTCCTGATTTTCAGGTAATCCTAAAGATACCTAAATTATTTAGACTTCAGAATAAAAAATGGAGTCCGCCATTGGATTCAATAACTTCAAATTAGTTAAGAGCGTTATTCTGGGAATTTTTGGAAATCGTTGATTTTCTCGGATTTCCTATTGTATTTCGATCGCTCAGAAAATTTCATCGAAATCAAGATTTCAATTTAAGTCAAATAAAAATTAAATAAAAATATCGTCTTATATTGCCTATTGAAAGGATCCTACTGTAAAAATTTGAGCATGTTTGAGATCCCGGATTGTCCTGAATAAATTCATAAAGTTTAAACTTCAAAGGCTAATAATATAAAAAATATAAATGGAAATTTGGAAATTTTTATATATCTAAGTTAAGCATCATATGAGGATGCTATATTTCAAGTTTCGTTAATTTTTGAGTTTCTGATTTATCATAATTAATTTTCCAAGTTTTTCACTTAAAAATTAATATAAAATAAAATACTGGTCCAAATTCACTAATTTTTAAATGCGTGCGTTTGTCTCATCGAGGCGGTCGTTTCGATACCAAGTTTGTAGTTTTTAGAGCTCAAATGACTCTAAGTCTTAGCTCAGAAATTCTAGCCATTTATTTTTGATCAAACGACTTAATTAGAACATAGACTTTCTTATACATATACCTCATCTAACCTAATTTATATAAATTTTCTTCAAACCTAATCTACCTCAGCCTAAATATCCCTCTACTCTCTCGCACGCAAGCCAACACTTCCTTTCCTCTCCCGTAAGAATCGCTCTCCTCCTTCCTCATGGAGCCGAGAGCTCCTTCTATCCCTCGGCCGCCCCTCCTTGCCGAGAGACTTCTGCTAGTCTCGGCAGGAGGCAGAAGGCAGCTAGCTTTCTCCCTCTCAGCTCTCCATTCCTAAGGTGGTCGGCGTGCTCAAGCATTAAGCGAAGGAGGCAAGGATCGGTCCTAATTGGCATAAGGAAGAATTCGTAAGCTTTAAGGTACTCCAACTGAATTCTATCTCCCATCATAACATCCCTTTATATTAAGCGAATGTTCTTTAGAGTTTCCAGCATATTCTTATTTATCCTTCATCCAACAATAATTATTATGTGTGAAATTAATTATGCTAAAGGATATTACAAACTGCATGAGCCAAATCAAGTTTGTTAGAACCCATTCACACCTTATTGCTCTTCAAAACTAAAAGAAATTTATATTCACATTACTTCTATGTTTTCTTTGATCCGCAATTTATGATATATTATGATTAGATAGAATATGCTATGCGTAAGAGTCAAACAGCGATGGATTGTGACTATTATCCTTCAAAAACACCATTTGCGTTTCTTCGTTTCTTCATAAAGGAAAACCATATTTGTCGTCGACTCTTCTTCTAATACGAGACAAGGAAAGAGCTAAGCGAATCCTAAAGGGGCCTTAATAAATGGTCTATTTAAGGGTTCGTAAAATTATAATAGAAGAAGAATTCTATCTGGACCTAATGGGCCACATGTAAAATACTTAAATGGACTTCAAGAGTTTCACCCAAAATAATTTCATTATAAGCTTGGTGGGCTGTTATTATTTAGCATTTAAGATAGAACTCTTATGTGATCTGTGATCTAAAGCTATCTTTAATAAATCACTTGTACATTCACAATCCTAATATTATATAACCCAAATTTCAATTGATTGAAATTGTTATCTTTCTAATTAAGATCTATGAAGGTCATGGTAATTTCCTTGTTCATGCTTTTATCAAAGTCATTATAAGAATGTATAGAAATTCCTTTATGAATACCTTTATATTGGAAGTATAAGGAATTAAGATTTGATAAGAAGGTATGTATGGTATTGATGATATGATTGATACTCTAATGTTTTAAACTTCTCTCTTTTCCTTGAGTTATAATACTAATGTTGTGAATCCCATCTCAGAATGCATAGTAACTAATGGTCTTCTTATTAGAAATGTATTTTGAATCTTTTAATTATTAGCACTACTAGGTTTAATATGCAGAATTAAATGCTATTGTTCTTATATGTTTTGTTTATTATCTTTCAATAATATTGAATTAAGTGTTGAGTAGTTGCATATTATAAACAAAGTGTGCTACCTGCTTATCCATGAATTACTACTTCTAGATTTCAAATCCAATTATTTCTTTACTATATCATTATGGTTAACGAAATTATTGAATTAGAATTTGAGTGAATTTGATTCTCTTCTCATTTTGTTTGATATTAGAAATCAAATTTCAGATTTAGAGATTTACTTAAGATTCTCTTTTTTAGTTTAGAGTAGCAATGTCAAATGTGACTCATTTGTGCTGAGCCCTATCGAACTACCAAATCTTCTCCATTTACATCGTCACTACTCATTTACCTTATTTTGTTAATTGTGATTTATGGAAAGGTTGCTAATGTATTATTAATATTCTTACGTGAAGATTTGAGTTCATCCAAAACCATAACTTTAGTTTTTCAAAAGCTAGTTCCGCACTAAGTTGAAATTGGTAGGATGATGTTTGAACCTTAAGTTTATTTATTGTGCTTGACTCTCCATATTGTATAAAGTTGTATTTTAAATTCCAGCTATTTTTTGAAATGCTGAGTCCAATGTTGCCTTTAATTTTAATAAGAGATCATAAGTGATCCACATGCTGCTAGATATCATAAGAGAATGTATGTTGCCATCTTTATATATGAAGTCAAATATAATTAAATGCTGTCATTTATTTCAATAAATTCAAATGCTACTATTGATTACGTGTGGGATCAATTGCTGTAATTAGTTGAGTGAAAGGTCAATTGCTGCCATCAATTACGAATGAGGTAAATTGCTACCAACAATTGTATAAGTGAATCAATTACTGCCATGTAATTATGAGATTTAAGTGATGTCATGTATCATATAAATAAATTCAAATGCTGCCATTCTTTTAAACGAATTCGTACGCTGCCCTTCATTCTAATGTGAGATCAATGGATTATATTAAATCAAATGTTGCCTTCTTCTTTAGGTGAATTCACATGTTGTCATCAATAGTTTAAAAGAATAGATGCTATCATTAAATATGAGTGAGATCATATGCTATCTCTAATTTTACATGAGATTATATATTGTCATTTTTCTTATTAGTATCACATGTTACCATCTAGTGTATGAGGACAAGTAATCAAATGTTATCATATCTCAATAAAACTAATGCTGCCATGTATTTCCAAAAAGAAGGTCAATGAGATCTTAAGTGTTTCAATGTCTCTATCAAAAGAAATGAGAGAACATTTGCCGTCATTAATTTCAATATATTATCTTTGCTGCCATTTAAATTAAGATCCAAACGTTGCTAAAAGATTAAATGAGAATCACTGTTGTCATTCATTTAAGGTAAATTAAATGTTGCTCTTATTTTCTTATAGCAAATTAAATGTAATAAGATTCAATGCTGTCATCTTTTGCTTATTTAGGATTAAAATAATCCAATGATGCCCTTTTTAATTCCAAAATGAAATCAAATGATCAAATACTGTTAGTCATCTTATTAAAACCATAAGTGATCAAATAAATATATGAAAGAATCATTGAATCTTGTCATTTAATTATGTTCCTTACATTACTTGTATTAAATTAACTCCTTTTATTAAATGCATTTAAAGAATCAAATGCTATTTTAGAATTCAATTTAAATGATTCTTGTTTCCTTTATATTTAAATGCTAACTTTAATGATGTTATTCTTTGCAGGTTGAGTTATAAATTAGTATCAAGAGAAATGCTGCGCTAAATGCTATTATCATATAGCAAAAATAAGCCAAATGATGCTGCCCCTATAAATTGCTGAATTAATTTCTGCATCTTCTAATATTTCATAAATGTTGAATTAGGATGTATAAAATTATAGGTTGGTAGATTATTTTGTTTAATTTTATGACTTATAAATTATTGTTCTTTATAATTGCCAAAACTATATTAGAATTGGAAATGAGCAATCTTTTAATGGATTGAACTCTATTTTAGAATTGGAAATGAGCAATCTTTTAATGGATTGAACTCTATTTTAGAATTGGAAATGAGCAATTCTTTAATGGATTTAACTCTATTTTAGAACTGGAAATAGTTAATGGAGTAACTTATATACTGATTTGTGAAATTGGTTTTTTGAACAAAAACAAAGGAGATTCTGCCGAAATTTCTAAGAATTTTAGGACTTAGAAATTTCAAGGAAAATATTAGATATTTTCACATGTTAGATACTTATAATACATCTAGAGTTTCATATCTAGGGTTATAAGTATTAACTTCAATTGAAATTATTCACTTCAATTATAAGTATTCATTTCAATTATTCAATTAAAAGTATTAACCCTCAATCAATTAGATTAAGGTGATAGCTTCCTTTCAAAACTTAGATAAGTTCTTAGACTCCTAATTCCCTACAATCATAAGTTAAATTGTTTCAAGTAGGGTATAATCTATCTTTTTTCGTAACTTCAATTATTCAATATCAATTAATCTTAGATAACTTCATGATTTAATCGAGTTGATAATTTATGTTTATGAGTTAAATAAGTAAGTTACTAGAATCTCTTATAACTTACACTTTCATTAACTTAGAAATCTTTAAATATTCTTTCTTCCTTACTAGTTTCCTTAAACTTAAATTATAAATCTCTTTGATTTGAGTAGTTTAGAACTAGTATAAGATGAACTTTAATTCATGGAATTATTGATTTCCAAACTTATCTTCCTTCTACTTATATTAAAATTGACTTAAAGATCAATATCTATTAGTCAATTTGGAGCTCAATTAGCTCTAATCATTAAGTAGATTATTAAAGTTTAGATAATAAAAGAATATCACATAGTTATAATTATTGACATTTATTGAATTCTTGCATAGCTTTGAGCATTTTCCTTGAACATTCATTCAAGATCATTGTGCATGAATAAAGAATTTCATAAGACTTTAAGGGGAATGCCTTATGGCAAATTGAGTATTAAGATGGTGCTTATAAAAAGGACTTCACATTTTAGAGAGGGTAAATGTGAATGTTCGACCTCCCCATTATATCTAGTTAGGCAGACGTGCTTAACTCCTCACCCCATTCTATAGTGTACTCCTACAAATGAGGTAGCTCCTAAATATAACTTTAATTAAAGATATAAGAGTTCTTTTACAATCTTATTGATTGTAAGATCTCTTCATAACTGTTTAGTTATGCTTACATTTCATAGTCCTAGGCTATGTTTATCTTAGATCAAGAATCTAAGATACTTCTTTATTTCATATGCCTTACACTCTCTATCTCCAGTATTGTGTATTGGTTACTTCAGTTCAATTTAAATACATTGTATGCTACTTAATTCCAATTAATGCTTCACTATATTTCATTTGCTTACTTAGCATAAATTTCATTGAACTTGTTTTGCTTTCATTTAAATGCACATAGTAGTTTCTAGCCTTTAGGATACTTTTCCTTACCAATTTTGGATTCAGGCTAGGACTTATATAAAAGTGAATATTTTTACTGAACTTATTTCATACTGTCTTCTTTACAGTTATGCTTAGTTCATTTTCCATACTTTACAGTTATTATAGTTCCACTGCTTACTTTAAATTATAAATTGTAATTGTGATGTCTTATTAATTTAAACACTTAACAAATCTTAAAATGTGCTTAGACTGTTTAGTCTAACTACACCTTTTCTTTTCTTTTCTTTGGCTTTTACCCTATCATATTTAAATATCAAAATATTATAGATCAAGACCCCTTTGATTCAGATAATACATGTGCGAATACTTGAAGGACTTATAAGGAATTATGCTTCCGCTTAATTTTACAATTCACTTGTATTTTGTTTTGAGTGAGTGAGTGATCTGTTTACTATCCTCTACTCTTACTGTTAAAAGGTTTGTAATAATTAAATTATAAACTGCTTGAGTTTACTTAAGTTACTTTTGCTTACACTTATTTTTCTATATTTGTAACTACTTGGGATGAATGAGTCAATTATTCAAATTGCTTGTGTTAGAATTAACTGCAATGTTATATCTACATGTATCTCCTTATCATGTATTTCTGATTGCATTCAAATTATATAAATTTATTTTAACTTAACAACTACTCATAAAGTGACTTGGCCACTTAGCATCTACACTTGATTTGCTTTCTTCTAATCGAGTGTTGGGTGCTAAGGTAACATCCCAATGTTTGGATTAATCTCCTATCCAAATTATTGGGGTCGTTACATAAGCTTACCCTTGGATCATGTGATTGAACCCAAGGTTGTGGTGTTCAATTCATAATTATTAGCTTAGTAGATTTAGATCAGATCTTAGCTGAGAATGTCTCAAATCATCAATTAGGATGTGATGATTTATTATTTAACTTATAGTCAATTTTGATTGAACTAAATTGGGACCTAATCAGTCCTGATTATTTTTAACTTATAAGGCCGTGCTTCTAAGTTGTATGACTTGGGATAGTTAGAACGACTTAATTAGACAACAATAGGTATTACATAGTCTAGATTGAGTCTCTTGCTTACTTTGACTAGATTGCTTTGCATACCTTGGATATTGAGCTTTATTCCTTGAGCATAATAGGAGAACTTAGGATATGAATGATTCATCCTAAGTTAGTATTTGAATTTTATATCATTCAGTTATTGTAATGTTTGCAGTTAGTAGAATATGTCCTAGCTTAGTCTGCCTCTTCAGTAGTAGTATTGTATAGACTAGACTCAGACCTAGCATATTTGGATGGCTAGGCTGGGGATTAATTGATTGATATTGGAGGCCCTGGATAGCCTATTGGCTAGTATGGCAGTACTATGTCTTAGGCTTATTGCTACTTTAGCTGGATTGTTTAGTATTATTTTCTGTCTTGCTTGGCCACATGTTTCAGTGGTTTTATTTTCAGCATTTGCTTGCTTTGCCACATGTCTCAGTGGCTTTACATTGCACTTTATTGTTTTGCTTTTTGCCACATGTCTCAGTGGTTTTTCTTTACCTTTTCTTAATTAGCATGTTATATGTATACTCATATATTTACTTATATATATTGACATATTTAGGATGCTAGAATTGTATATTTTCAGTACTTGTATTTCTTTTATATACTCAACATGTGTTAATATGATCATAACCATGTTAGGAGTGGAATTATCATAGTAGTTGCAATTCTTTTGCTTTTAGCTTTACCTTGCTTCCTTTCATGTCTTAGTATGTTATTTCACATACATATTGAATGCTATAAATGGATAGTTTATAGTTATCCTTTCATTATAGCTTGTTGCACCTATTTATTTTGCTCGCTTAGTAGTATCAGTAAAATGGTGATATCTTTAAATTCATGCAATTTTAATAGCATAAATTTGTACTTAGACTTATTAAAGTCTAACCAGATTTTTTTCTTTTTTGGATGTGCCTTGTCATATATGTACATATGGCAGATCAGGAGAATAGGTCAGATCCAGCGCTTGAGGATTTAGCTGCTAGCAGGTTAAAGTAAAGTGCGGCTCATTGAAGGAGATATGCTTCCACCTTCTTGACCTGCCTTTGTTAAAAATATAATAGCTATGTTTTCTTATTCTTACTGTTCTGTATTTAAATGTATTGTATGTGAATGAATTAATATGGACTGTGTCTGAATGCTTCCTTTCTACCTATTTTGCAGTGCTATACTATATGTATGTTTCTATTAAGTCTTGCTCAGCTCTTGATTAGTATCACGGATATGTTATTAGTGTAATGTCCGTAGTACTAGTAACAACCACCTCTTAACACTTATTTAATTAAGGGGCGGCCGCCAAAGTTGGTATCAGAGAGATCCATAGGGTGTCAGATAGAAGCTATCCTTCCATCTACCTAATGGTTCGTTCTTATGTTGAGCATGATTAAAAAAATAACAGTATAGTAGTTTCAGATAGAAGCTATCCTTCCATCTACCTAATGGTTCGTTCTTATGTTGAGCATGATTAAAAAAATAATAGTATAGTAGTTTTGGGATCCACAGTTCATTCAATATAAAATTGAAATGTTAGAATGATGAGAATACTATGAAAGGAACCATAGAAATTATAGGGCCTAGAAAAGAGTCAAGTTAAAGATGATTAGAAAAATAAAATGTTAGGAAAATAATGTGATACGTGCAAGACATATTTAACTAACCTTAACCACGTTATCATTTTGTTGAATCATTTCTTAAGTTATATGTAGACTCAATTTCAACTTAAATAGGTTAAGTAAATTTTGATTTATAAAATAATTTGTGGAGATAAGATGAAGAAGTTAGGAGTTAAGCCTAAGAATATCTCTAGGCTAATAATTAGATCACCAATAATATAAAAGAAAATGATAAAATGCAGAATTTGTGAATTCGGCTGCAGACGAACTTACTGAAACTGCATTTGTATCCATTTCTTTGATATTAAATTGGCAAACCTTCAAACTACCTCTTGAACTCTTGCGAATGGAGTCCACCTTGATTAAGATAATTATTTTAGCATTCTCATCTTAGCTTGATGTTATCTTAGATCTCAGGCTCTAGAATGGTAGGATTCAAATTTTCATAATCCAAATTCATTAACCTTGTTTGATTCCTAATTATTTGATCGAATTTAGTTTGTGATTTGAATCTAAATCTGAAATTAAATTTGCCAATCTCAAAAATGAATTGAGAATTGCTTGAGAAATAGAATTACCGAAATAGGAATGGTTGGAAACTAAATCAATATGTGTGTGGCAATTAAACCAATGAAGAGATTATGAAGAAGGTGAAACACATACTCATGGGTGTTTCGGAAAAATCTGAATGCTGAATAATAAAATGACAAATGCCTTATATATGATTTTTTTTGTAGTAAAGATTGCATGGAATATTAAGTTTTGATTAGTATTCTTTTGAATTATCTCGTTGAATTACCTGTGCAAGGAGTATTTGGCTTGCATCGATAATTCTTTTGAGTTGAGTAACATCTATCATATTCACCGATCATTTTTATTCATCATTGTGCAAGAAGAAACCATTAGAAAGGACATTCTCTATTTGAAACTTAGGGAATGGACTATTGCATTGGATCCTTAAGCTTTTGAGTTTACTATGCTGCTATATGATTTTCTAAGTTAATTCACTAATTGTGAAATTAAATGGGGCTTTGAGAATTAGATTGTGCACTTGCCCAGTACATGCTACCTCAATGATGCTTAGTGTTTTATTTGTTGAGATAATTAGGAAAATTGTGTCCCTTCTTTTGTTCTCCATACAAATGCAAGTTTAATGATGTATTAAAAATGTTGTTACTCTTTGAGTTGTATTATGGGGATTTCTTTAACATAGTAATGCATGCTTAGAGAGTTTCAGTAAGTGATTTTCAATACGTTCTCTCGAGCTTCAGATTTCTAATTTGTCGACGGTCTTCTAGGCCAAATATATATGGCACAAACATCGTAAACTCAAATTCTCATCTTTTATGGCATGAGATTCATAAGATGTTCTTAAAAGTAGAGGTCATTTTAAGAGCTCCACTTGTGTGTTATGTCATGGGAAAAAAAAAAAAAAGATTCACATACTCATTTTTTTTTATTTTATTATTTTACATGCCCTTTTAGCTTCAGCTTAGTTCATAATATTTCTCCCTAATGATGACTTATTTCTTTTCCTCATAGCTTACTGCAATGTTTGTATGTTGCTGAAAATAACATGGGTAAATGACTTCAAAGAAGTTATCTCATTGCTCACGATTCTTGTTTATAAAATAATTATAAGATTTGTGGAACTACTGTAGTCATTGCCATTAGTTTTAGTGTGATTGAAATTGTGTCACTATAAAGTCTTCATCACTTAGTGCTGCGTCAAAATCTTGTCCTTTCACTTGATCGCCATAGCTGCATTGAATGAAACATTGTGCTCTTATGGACACTTGTTCCTTGCAATTATCGAACTTTAATATGTCAAGAATGTATTCTTTTCATTTCAAATTTATTGAAGCGTTTCCTTGATTCAAGTTGCAAGTTTTCTCGACCTCATTGATATTCTAGCTCTTTTTCTTTCTTTTCAGAAGTATGGCAACAGTTTAAGTACTTGTTGAAAGATTAACACCAAAGCCACCTAGTATGCAATATGATGAAGTCGGTAGTGTATCACCTTTCCCTTGCCAACATCTTTTTCTAGCTTGTACCTGTTCTTCCTGATGTCTGCTTCAACGTCAGGATTATTCTTTTCGAGTGTAGCACAATGGTAACTCAGTGGAGTGAGTAGTGACGTTTGTTGCTGGTTTGTTTCCTAGTTCTTAGAGGAAAAGCTAGTGGTAGCATACCCTACTACGTCACTCGACCCGGTTGTCGGTGTTAAACTCTCCATAATTTTCTCAACTACATACCTCTCTTTCAGATACTTTATTCAGCATATTCTAGAACTTGCAAATATATAATACAATGATTATGAAGTTAGCATAATTGAGTTTCATGGCATACTCTAAGTTTAAAGGAAATTAATTATTGTAATATTGAATCAAATACAAATGGTAATATAGAATCAGATGCTATCATTTATTTAAAGTAAATCAAATGTTAAATTCCTTATTAAGTAAATTCATATATTGTTATCAATATGAATAAAAGCTAAATTCTTGTTAATAGCTTTGATAAATCCTTGTTAATTAAATAGAGTTATCTGAACTCAGATTATTGTTGAGTATAATAGGGCATGCCCATAATACTGGATTATTTCAGTAGTGTTCGGGAATGGCTGAGTCACTCTAAGTAAGATTTATCTTTGTGCTATTTTGCGGGCTTATGTGGATATAATCTTGCTTAGAGTAAATCAATCAATCCTAAGAGTGTTATAAATAAAAACTCATTCCTTAGTTTAATTAAAATACAAGTCACCATCGGGTGATGCCTCCTAGCAAAGATCGCTTCAATAGGTGTGGCTTAAACAAACTAATTAATTTGAGTCACCCTCTTTAAGACACTAAGTGTGATTGTGAGTTGGGCATCTTAATGACTTAGCTTGAGATATAAATAACCATCTGGTGATGCCACTTATCGAAGATCGCTTCGCTAGGGTGGCTTAATAAAATTAAGTGTTAGGAACCACCTTTAATGCAGAAAAGCTAAATATGTGTATATAATATTCCCATCTAATGATTTTTAAGTAAACTCTCAACTTTAACTAATTATCAAAACTAGAATTTAGGAGTCAGAATCCTTTTAGCAGAATCCTGCACAATGGAGACCTTGAATTCATTTCAGATTTTAAAGTATTTTTTAGATTTTTGAATTTATCTAATGTAGCTTAGAAGCATGAGCATGAGCATAAGCAAGATGTTCAAGTATCAATAATGATGTATGAGTATCAGTGATGATTTATGAGCTACGGAATATTGCATACATTGATTGGGGAATTTCAGGATGCATCAATATCGCAGTTCCCAACTGGATGTATGTATACATTGGACCGTATGACTCATAGCAGTTCAGTAATATTTTGGTTGCATATCAGTAGCATGCAATATTGTGGCACTAACTTTATTTTAATATACTTTAATTCATACCGCATTTGACATGACCCAAAAAAGTAACTAAGTCAAGCTAGAATTTACACTTATAATATTTAACATATAATTCGTGGTTTCTGAGTTCTTGCAGAACTAATCTCAAGTGCTTCTCATGATCATCACTACTTTTTGAATAAATCAGGATATCATCAATGAAGGCGATGATAAATTTATCTAAATATGCTTTTAGTACTCGCTACATCAAATCCATGAAAATGGATGGGGTGTTTGTTAGGCCAAAAGTTATCACCAAAAACTCATAATGTCCATAGCGGGTTCTGAATGCTGTCTTTTCTATATCCTCATCCTTAACTCTTAGCTGATGATAACCAGATCACAGTTCGATATTGGAAAATACCTTAGCTCCAGATAACTGATCAAATAAATCATCGATTCGCGGTAATGGGTATTTATTCTTGATAGTTACATTGTTCAATTCTATATAATTGATGCACATTCTCATCAATCCATCTTTCTTTTCACGAATAAAATGAGCGCTCCCCAAGGAGATGAACTCGGCCGAATAAGACCTTTATCTAGCAGCTCATGAAGTTGCTTGTTCAACTCTTCCAGCTCCTTAGGCACCATACGATATGGAACTTTTGATAATGGTTGGGTTCTTGGAATTAGTTCTATAGCAAATTCCACTTCTCTAATGGGAGGGAGACCGGGTAGGTCTTCTGGAAAAACATAGAGAAATTCACAAACTATTTGGTTCTCAAAAATAGGCATGACTTAAGAACTAATTCATGCTCATGCTTCTAAGCTACACGAGATAAATCCAGAATTCCAGAAAATGGGTTGAAATCAGATAATAAATCAAATATCTCCATTGTGCAGAATCCTTTCAAACAGATTCTGACTCATAGTTCTAATTTCAATAATTATCTTTACTTAGGATAATACTTAAGATCATTAGTTGGAAAGGTTGTATACACATAGTTGTATGTTTCTAAGAAATGTGGATTTAACCCTTAGCTTGTTTTAAACTGCACTTATCGAAGTGCACTATGATAGGAGGCAAAACTCAGTCACAATTTGTATCTCAAGCTAAATTGTTAAATAACCTAATTACAAACGTACTTAGTGTTCTATGCAACGTGACTTGAGATACTTAGTTTGTTTAAACTGCACTTATCGAAGCGCACTACTATAGGAGGCAGAACCCGGTCGTAGTTTATATCTCAAACTAAGGCTCTTGTTTACTAATTGTAACACTCTTAGTCTTTTAAGATTTACTCTAACAGGATTGTATTCGTCTAATCCCTTGGGATAGCACCTAATCATAAGTCCACATTAGAGTGACTCAACCAATCATAAATATTGCTGAAGTAACTCAATACTAAGGATATACATAATCATACCCAACTAATAATTTGGGTTATAGCAATTCTATTTAATAACTAAGGATTTACCAAAACTATAAATACTGACTCTAATTGGGTGAATCCTACACAAAGTTCCAAGTATGTGATTGATTATAAGTACTTTAGGTGATTTTACCATAAGGATTTAAGATCAAGTTTCTAGGGTTAAAAAGGAGCATTTAAGTTCTTATCTCAATAAGTTACAAAAGTTCTTCCTAACTCAATGTATTAATATCTAAGGTCTTTTAGCATTTCAAGAATAATCCTAAAGCAAAATCTTTGGGATCTCACTCTTCTATCTCTTAAGTTAATATTCAAAATTTACTTAATATACTTGGATTAAAGTGATCAGATCAGATGAATAAAATCCATTTGATCATACTCTATTTTATTATTATGGGATGAAATTAAAAATATTATTAGAGTTAGATCATTTCATAAATCATTATAATATTATTATCCATCTTATGATAATAGTCTTATATTAGAGAAAATCAAAGATCCAAAGTTTAGATTCAGATGATTCAATAACATAGATTTAATATTAACATTAGCACTTCTAATTCAATGATTTAAGATCAATGTTAAATCATATGCATTATTAAAATCATGTCAATTAAATTATCTTTCAATCAAAATTACTTGATTAAGGTGATTAAGATTTAGATCTTAATCAAAATAAGTTAGGGTTTAACCCCTAGCCTTGCCAAAATTAAGACCAATAGTTGATTTAAAGATCAATGACAAGTCAATGTATTATTGGTGTATTATTGATGTCAAATTTCAGATTTAGATTAAGTATCATTTACTAAATCAAGTTCTTAAGATTCTTATATTCCATTATAATTTAATGTCAATTAAGCACAATTTGGTGTCCAAATAAATATTAAAGTTCTCTAACATACATCCTAATATCATGAAAATACAGGGATATAAAGATGCTTAAAATAGAAGGTAATTAAGGCTAACCAAATTCTAAATCAAATCAAAGGGGTTAGCACTAGATTACAACTCTAAAAGAATTAAGTTTCATGCAATTTGATTATTAAGACCTACTTAGCAAATACAAGCATTTAAAGATTTTATTATTTAGTATTTGGCACAAAAATACTTAAGATACATAAGAGGTTTTTGCACAATTCATAAAAGGGGAAACTTTCAAATTTAATTTTCACAAAAAATTTTATGCAATGCTCAATTTTAATTAAATTACATTCAAATTTGATATAACTCAGTCCCACTAGGGCCCTAGGGACCTTAAAATACAAAAACAGTGAAGTTTTGGCCATTTCAGCCAATTCTGCGCACTTTCAAAAAGTTTTGGGCGCTACGGCGCGCTGCAACGGTTTAACTTTTGGGTGACTGTTCTATTAGTTTATTTATGGATTTCATATGATTTTTTTTGAAATGGCGTTGCAGCCCGCTGCGGCACGCTGCGGCACGCTGTGGCGTGCTGCAGAGGAAACTATTTGAGTTTCGGGCGCTACGGTGCGCTGTAGCGCCTGATGGTGATTTTGCCTGTGCAAAAACTGTGAATGGTCACATTTCAAGCTCAAATACTCTCAATTTTATGAGCGGTGCTATATATCAATGAAAAGGTCTTTCCGATACCTTTCTATCAATACTAAAATCGGCATAAATGGATTATCCTAACTATACGAATAATGGGGTTAAAGGTTTGGGTATACAAAATGGACGAAAAATAGAGCATGATATTTTCAAGTAATATGATGCCTTAATGAGCCTCAATGGCTTCCAAATACAATCATGGATTTCTAAGGATACAAGCTAGCATAATAGCAATATGAAGTAGACAAGGAAGAGGAGCAAATGAGTATCTTAGCCTTTTAAAAGAGGAGGAAGAAGACTTGGAAAGCTTGGAGGAACTTCTTCTTCTTCTTCTTCAACACCAAGCTCAACAATGGCGGAAAAGAGGAGAGGAGCTCCCAAATTTTGCAAATGGAGAGGATGAAGGATCTGAGCTCCTTTTTAAAAGAGAGAAGAGGAAAGGTGAAAGTATGGCCTAAGGGAGAGGGGAGGCATGGGAGGTCCTCTGCCTTTTTGCGTGCAAAGGAGATGGGATGCTGAAAGGGGGTAAGGGAGGAAGCTAGGTAGAAAAATAGAAATAGAAAAATAGGAAAAAATTAGAAATAAATAAATATTTATTTCTTTAATTATTTAAAAAAAAATCAGATTTTAAAAATGTGCTCTGAAAAATCCCAAAAATTCACCCCTAACTAATTTGGGGGTGAGGAATTCAACGACGAAGTCGGATTTCGATTCCGACGATTATTTAATTATCCTATTTTTCTAGGGTATTTAATTATATTGAAATATTCACAAAAATCTGACGACTTCCAAATGCGTCCAAAACATCACCCCTAGCTAATTTGGGGGTGATGATTGCAATGGCGAAGTTGAATTTTGATTCCGAGGTCAAATTAAAAAGCTCAATTTTCTGATTAATTAAATATTAAAATATTCCAGAATATTTGATTTAGCTCCGAATCACACCAAATCTTTAGGGATTGATTCTAATGGTTAGATAAACTAAATTAAGATACGGTTAAGCTAAAATCAAGCTGGGTAATAACCTTAGGTTGTTACAGGGAGGTACCATGGCTTTTAAATGGAAGGAGATGGAGGAAGAAGCTCTGTTTTCTACAGGAAATTGGAAGCTTGAGGGCTTCTACAATAGCTCAGCAATGGAGGAAGGATGAGAGGCTTGGGAGGAGGAGAAGAGACTTCAGTTTGAGAGCAAAGGGGAGGAAGGAGAGGCTAAGCTTTGGATGGGATGGGAAGAAGTTATCCCATCCAAAGCATGGAGGAGAACATGGGCAAGAAGAGAAGGAGAGGGGCTCTGCCCCTTTTGCGTGAGTAGGGGAGAGGGAGGCATTGAATGGGAAAGAAAAGGGGGGTGTCAGCAAGGAGAGAGAAAAAGGAAAAAGGAGAGAATAAAAATGAATTTTAAATTAATTAATTAATCTCTAAAATTTAATTTTATAAATACGCTCCGAAAATCCAAAAATTCACCCCTAGCTAATTTGGGAGTGAGGAATTTAACGACGAAGTCGGAATTCGATTCCGACAAGTATTTAATTCCCCTATTTGTTAAGGTATTTATTTATATTAAAATATTCGATAAAATCCGACGACTTCCAAATGAGTCCAAAATATCACCCCAAGCTAATTTGAGGGTGACGATTGAAATGGTGAAGTTGAATTTTGATTTCAAGGTCAATTTAAATATCTTAATTTTCCATTGAATATTATTAAAATATTTAATGAAATTTTGACGACTTCCGATTGCTACCAAAACATCACCCCTAGCTAATTTGGAGGCAATAAGGGTAATGACAATGTTCAATTTTTAATCTGAGGTCAAAATAATTATGTCAAATTTTAGGGTTCTTGAAATTTCCAAAATCAGAGTTTGATCCATTTGGCCTCTAATTTGAACTAGGTCCTGGTGGTGAACTACTAATGACTTAATTAGTGTACTAAGATTAAAATTAGGACTTAGATTAGTCATAATATGCTAGGATAACAACTTGGGTTGTTATATGAAGACCCCTCTCCATTCTCCATTATTATGCTCAAATCCTCCTTTCTCCCCCATGCCTTGGATGGGATGGCTCCTTCTCATCCCATCCCATGGCTCAATACTGGAGCCATCATCCCCTCTTCCTATAAGAAGAAATCTCAGTCTCTATAACAACCCAGGTTATTACTAGGGTCAATTAAGACTAATCTAAGTCTTAATTAAGGATCTAGTACACTAACTAAGTTTTTTAGAACTCATCTCTAAGATCTAGGTCAAATCAAGAATCAATTAGATCAAATCGTAATTTCTAGAAAATTCTAAAATCCTAAAAATTGACTTTTTATCTTGACCTCAGATTGAAAATCTGACTTCGTCATTGCATTCAGAACACCCAAATTAGCTAAGGGTGAAGTTTTGGAGGCATTTGAAAGTCGTTGGATTTTTGTCGAATATTTTAATAATATTTAAATACCTGAAAATTCAAATAAATAAATACTCATCGAAACAAAAATCCAAGTGCGTCGTTGCGTTCCTCACCCCTCAATTAGCTAGGGGTGATTTATTGGGAATTTTTGGGATACATTTAAGCAATTAAATTTAACTAATAAAATGAATATAATTTAATTAAATAATAATATAATTTTATTTAAGAAATTAACGGCGCCGTCCACTTGACCCTAACGTCGTCCCTATTTTTTTTATTCTGGCTGTTGGATTTGACGAAGCACCCGTGCCGTATGATCGCTCGATTAGACGGCCGAGAAGCTTCGTCTCCCCGGAACGAACATGTGGCGCAGAAACCCTGCGCCTGTTGGCCAGAGCTCACGCGTCGACTCCTCGCGCGAAGCAAGTGGCAACCGCCGCTTTAACTCCTCCATTTCTATACTTAAGAATCATTAGGCTTCGCGGGAATCTTTTTTCTTATCTCAATCAAAGTCGAACACTCGGGGAGCATCATTCGATCAAAACCCTAAAGCCTTTCGAGCCATCGTCAGGTACGTCCTTACTTAGTTCGATTCTTCCATTTACTTTCATCGTCAATCATTGCAAGCTTTATTTCTTATCCCGTTCGATCAAAACCTAAATTGATCGAACGGGATCGATGCGTAGAATTTTAGGGTTTCGTCTCGTATGAGGATCCGAGAAGATGAACCGTTTTTTTTTGGTCGGGCCGGTGTGTCGGGCCAGACCTGTAGGGCTGTCTGCGTGGCGAGTCCGTGGAGCCAGGTGACTGAGTTGGCACGAGCCTGGTACGCCGCGTGGCGGTCCTGGATCGCGTGCGTACTGGCGGGACCCACTTGTCCCGCCGTTATGACCGGTGGGGCCTACCTGGCAGCCCAGGCGAGTCGCATCTGGACACGTCGTTGTAGGGCCCACCGCTGTCGTGTCCTGCAGACAAAAAGAAATTATAAAATTAATAAAAATTAATATATATAATTATTATAATTCATATAATACTTATATATACATTAATCTACCTAAAGTTATATATATATATATATATATATATATAAACAGAATAATGAATAATTAATTAATAAATATAATAATGTATTAGTTAAATCAATCAAACATAATTAAATTTCAGAGTATAAAATCTAAACAGAAAATATTTATCATATATATATATATATTATTAATTAATTAAATGCAAATAATATCAAACTTTGGACTTTCATAATTCACAAAATACTCATCCAAATATTGCAATTAAATATACCATTTTAATAAGCAAAATTAGAGGAATGTTATGAAACAGTCAAATTTCCATTTGGACTTATATTTTTCTTAGTGACATTTTAGGTATTTAATAAATTTCCAAAAATTACCCTTTCATTCATTTAGCCATAACTTTATATCCCTTAGCCCAAACATACCCAATATGGGTCTTAAAGTGATCAGCAAATCCTAAGAATAAATCTGAAAATATTTATTTTGCTGTTTGGATTAATTTGAGACTAATCACTTTTAGGACCTAACCCTAATTAGGCCATTTAACCCTAGAACTTCAATTGACCATAAGTTGGTCAATTAAACTCCAAATTAGATGATCCAAATATTAATTTAGATTAGAAAATTTTAATTTACAGTAATCTGTAAAAATATTTTAGATCAAACAATTAAATTTGCTAATCATCCTTAATCACTCTAAATATTGATTAGTAAATATTAGTAAGTCTATTAATCTAAATTGAGTGATTTAAGTTTTAGAGAACTCATTGAGTCATTTAAAACCTAGCTGTAAGGTTGGATTAGTGTTTGAGTGATTAATTTTATTAATCACTCACTAATTATCCTAAACTCTAATTAGGTCATAACTTGGTCAAATTAGATCCAAATTGAGCCTACCACATGTCATTATGATCAGTGGACTATTTGTAAACCATAGCCACTGATTTTACTCAATTTGGACACTAATTTACAAAGTTAAGATTTTGACCCTTAATTAAGGATTCCTTAATTCCCCTTTTTAACCCTAAGTATTGTATTGGCCATAACTTGGCCAATACTTATCAGAATTTAGCAAATTTAGGTTCTATGAAAAGCTTAGACAGTAAATAACAGTAATCTAAAAGAAAATTTAGATTTTATTTAGCCAAATTACCAAAATGCCCCTATGAGTTAAATTTTTTAATTTGACCTCATAAGGCTTAATAATCACTCAAATTTAGTGTAGTTGCTATCTAATCCTACATTAGACAGTAAGAAACTCATTCCAACAGAAAAATTCAGATTTAGAACTCTATATCAAAATTTGATCTTTTGAAACCCTTAAGTAGGGGCAAAATGGTAATTTTGCCCAATTTTAGGGTTTAACTTTCTAAAGCCCTAAAAACATTTTATAATCATTAGAATTAGTAAATAAAATGATTTATAATAGAAATTAATCAAGTTCAAGCCTAAATTAAATTTTAATTAAAATCCCAATTTTAGCTCTTAAAAGAAATTTCTAAGTCTTAAGTGAGTGAATCTTCTTCCTTAAATCATTCTTAAATCTTCCTTAGGTTTTATAACATTAGTTAGGATGTGTGTCTTGAGAGATACTCTTAAAAATTAAGAGCCTTAATTCCTAGGATTATGAATAGATCTTAAGTTAGAATTCATTTGTTGAGTAAATTGGGTTACTCAATAGATGAAGCCTTGAGTTTACTAGTTTATAGATTTTTCTTAGTTTATTTAATGATTATTTAATCTTTAGATTTTAGAAATAAGAATATAGATCTATCCTAATGAGTTGATTAATCATTAGGATTTGCCTTAACTTGATTAGTGAGATTTGGGTTCTAAACCTTAGACCTTTAAATATATCTTTGGATTGAGTAATTAGACCCCATCATTTATAGTTTAATTCTTAATTATTCCATCTTGATTTGGCTAATCAAGATGGCTTGGGATGGTTTAAATTATCATACTAGGTCGATGATTTGTTTATTTAAATCAAGTAGTCATCTTTTGATTATATATAGTTAGGACTTGGTCAGTCCTAATTATCTTTAACTTATATGTACGTGATTCTAAGTTACAGACTGTGTAAGAATTGATGATTCTGAAACTTATGTAACTTAGAGTAGATAGAATGAATAAAATAGACAACAATGGGTATCACCTGTGTCCTAGTTGTGTCTTTTGCTCACTTTGATTTGATGCTTCGCATACCTTATAATTGAGCTTTATACCTTGAACATATATTAGGTACATAGGATATTTGATGAGTATCTTGTGTCAATTTTGATCCAGCATAAATATCATTTTCATTTCATTATTATTTTATGACCTAATTAGTCTGCCTCTTCAGTTGGTTCGGCCTAGTAGTGGAAACACTAGTTTGTTGGTGAAGCCACCTAGTGTTTCACTTACTAGTTTGTCAGAGAGAGATAATAGTTTTGATTCAACCTAGTAGAATGAAAACTAGTTTGTAGGTGAAGCCACCTAGCATTTCATTTACTAGTTGTTGAATAAAGAGAATATATTGAATTTGTTGTGACTTGAAGAGTTATTTGTTCTGATATGGCAGTACTAATTTTAGGTATACATCTACTTTTATCCTTCTGCCTTAGCCCATTAGGCTAAGAGAGTTGATATTTTCTTTCAGCTGGTTAGCTTAAGTAGCCAGTATAATTTCAGTTTACTACTTTTAATTTATTTTCCTGCATATATGTACTACTTTACTTCTAGTCATTTCTGCATTCTCTAGCCTTGTTTATTTATAGGGTGCTAGATTGTGATGACCCACTTAAGTAGTAATAATAAGTGAAACTCTTAAACATCGAGACATTTTTTCAGATAATGGTGGAGTTCCTGATAAGAACTCCAAAGTTAAGCGTGCTCAGGTGGGAGCACTCCCATGATGGGTGACCTACTGGGAAGTTATCTTCTGAGGGCAAAACCGTGAGGCCTTTCTGGCCAAAGCGGACAATACCTTGGTGCTTAAGAGTTTGGGCTGTTATAAATGATATCAGAGCAAACCATAGGGTGTCAAATAGGAGCTACGTGCCATACATGGCAGGGTACCACTTCATGTGAGCAGCCTCTTGAACCCATGATGGTTAAGGTGCTATATGGTTGTGGGTACCTCTTGCGCCTATAAGGGTCACCTCTAGTCTTATCTACCCAATGGATGGTTCTTGAATCTGTGTGTGGATACTGACGAGGACGTCAGTTACTTAAGTTGGGGAGATTGTGATGACCCACTTAAGTAGTAATAATAAGTGAAACTCTTAAATATCGAGGCACCTTTTCAGATAACGATAGCGTTCCTGATAAGAACTCCAAAGTTAAGCGTGCTCAGGTGGAAGCACTCCTAGGATGGGTGACCTACTGGGAAGTTATATTCTGAGGGCAAAATCGTGAGGTCTTTCTGGACAAAGCGGACAATACCTTGGTGTTTAAGAGTTTGGGCTGTTACTGTGGCGGCCCTGCCCCGCCGTGGTCCTGTTAACCCTTAAGTTAACATGATTACGGTGGAGGGGTCACCAAATGACAAGGTCCCCACTTAAGATTGGATTAGACACACATCCTAATCCAATTTAAATAAAAACTTTGCCATTCAATCTAGAAATACTATCACTAAACGATTATACATGAACTCAGAGTGCGGAAGCATAAAACATAACATCCATCCAATACAGTATAAATACAACAATACAAAATAAGTAAAGTACTGAAAAAGAAAAATAATCATGTATTATTACAACATTTAATGAGTTTTAAAAGAACTAAAAGAAAAACTCTCAACCTCACTGAAGATAGAAACCTAAGCTACAGATCCTCAGGAACGGGCTCCTCCTCCAATGGCAAACTCTCCACTGGATCTGCTAAACCAACAAACTCAGAACCTACCATTATCAGTTTCATAATGGTAGGGCCCCAGCCAACAAAAGAAAAACTGGTTAGATAATAAGTCTAAGTACATTTTAGGGCAGAAGTTTATTTAAGTTAACTGAATATCACCATAAAAACAGAACTGAGCAAAAATAGGTGCAGAAAAGCGTACAAAAGAGCTGTAATAAGTTATAAACCATAGTTTATAACTAAACAAAAAGGAAGTAAAACATACCTCCTCCAAGCAACTACAACACAAAACAGGTAAGTAAAAGAAGAGTAAAACTGTAAGAAAATACAACCTAAATATGCATATGATCAAACTGATTATGCCAAGTGACATACAAAATTCAAATAGTATAAAACTGAGTACACTAACATCCTAAGTAAGCATATGAAAATAGTAAGTAAATCTAGCATCCTATATAAAAACACGTGCAGGAAAGCTGTAAGTAAAACAGTGCTGAAATGCAGAATATACTAGTAAAATAGTAACTGTAAACTGAAACTATAGCAACTGTACAAGTCATCTGAACTGAGTATGAATTCAGCAATTCTTAGCCTGATAAGCTAAGAAACTCTGAACTGAACATCACTGAAACTCTTAGCCTGATGAGCTAAGACAGAACTGTATGTAAGTGTACTTGAATTAGTATATCCATATCAGAATCCTGACTCTATAGTCAGTAGGGCGAGAGTCTATCCATCCTATCACTCGGACTAGGCATGGCCAATAGACTGTCGGACATTAAACCCTCGAAAGGTTGCCGACCCCGAACGAATTGATCGAAGAGGTATACTGATCAAGCTACACCTTACAAACCACTTGTGAAACGAACACAATGCCTTTTATGAATGTTCAAAATTGACATAAGATATTCATCAAATATCTTAAGTACATAATATATGTTCAAGGTATAAGGCTCAAAATCAAGGAATGCGAAGCATCAAAATCAAAGTGCAAGAAAACTCTATCTAAAACACAGGTGATATCCTTTTTTGTCTACTTTATTCATTCTATCTACTCTAAGTTACATAAGTTTCAGAATCAACAACTCTTACACATTCTGTAACTTAGAATCACGAATCCTACTTGTTGAAGATAATTAGGACTGGCCAAGTCCTAATTATAACTTAATCAAAAGACGACTATTTGGTTAAAATGAATAAATCAGCGACCTAATTTTGTAATTTAATTCATCCCAACCTCATCTTGATTAGCCAAATCAAGATGAAAAGATTAAGAATTAGACTCCAGATGATGGGGTCTAATCACTTAATCTAAAAGTATAACTAAGGGTCTAAGGTTTAGAACCCAAACTCACAGATTAGGTTAAGGCAAATCCTAATGATAAATTAAATTCATTAGGATAGATCTCTATTCTTAGTTCTAAAGTTTAAAGATCAAATAATTATTTAATAAACTAAGAAAATCTATAAACTAGAAAACTCAAGGTTTCACCTATTTGAGTAACCCAATTTACTCAATAGATGAATACTAACTTAAGATCTATTCCTAATCTTAAGAACTAAGGCTCTTAATTACTAAGAGTATCTCTCAAGATACACATCCTAACTAATGTTATAAGACCTAAGGGTGGATCTAAGAATAATTAAGGAAAGAGAACTCTTCTTAAGACTTAGAAATTTTCTTAAAGAGCAAATTCTGAGATTTTAATCAAAACTTAATTTAGACTTAAATTTGATTAATTTTCAACTATGAATCATTCTATTTACTGAATTTAGTGATTTGAAATTAAAATTAGGGCTTTTAAAGGCTAAACCCTAAATTTGGACAAAATGACCATTTTGCCTCTACTTAAGGGTTCAAAAGATCAAATTTTGATCTAGGGCTTAAATTCTGAAATTTTCTTTTGGAAAGTGTTTCTTATTGTCTAATATAAGATTAGACAACAACTAAGTTAATTTTGGGTGATTAATAAGCTATATGAGATCAAATTAGTGATTTTAACTCATAAGGGTAATTTAGTAATTTGACTAAGTGAAAGCTAAATTTTCTTTTAGATTAATGTTCTTTACTGCCTAAGCTTTCCATAGAACCTAAATTTGCTGAATTCTGATAAGTATTGGCCAAGTTATGGCCAATACAAGATCTAGGGTTTAAGGGTTAATTAAGGAATTCTTAATTATAGGTCAAAAATCCTAATTTTGCCAATTAATATCCAAATTAAGCAAAATCAATGACTATGAACTACAAATAGCTCACTGATCATAATGATATGTGGTAGGCTCAATTTGGACCTAATTTGACTAAGTTAAGACCTAATTAGGGTTTAAGGTGATTAGTGAGTGATTAACAAAATTAATCACTCAAAAACTAATCCAACCTTATGGATTGATTTTAAATGGATCTATGAGTCCTCTGAAACTCAAATCATTCAATTTGGGATACTAAATTTGCTAAAATTCACTAATCAAGGTTTAAAGCAATTAAGGGTGATTAGCAAATCTAACCGTTGGATCTAAAATATTTTTATAGATTACTGTTAATTAGATTCTTCTGATCTAAATGGACCTATGGATCATCAAATTTGGAGCTCAATTGACCAAGTTATGGTCAATTGAAGTTCTAGGGTTAATTAACCTAATTAGGGTTTAGTCCTAAATGTGATTAGGCTCAAACTAATCCAAACAGCAAAATAAACACTATCAAATTAATCCTTAGGGTTTTCTGATCACTTTAAGACCCATATTGGGTATGTTTGGATCATTGGGTACAAATTTATGAGCTAAATAAGATTTGTAACATTTAATTTAACTTAACTTAAACCCTAAAAATCACTTTGCTAAATATAAGTTCAAATGTAAAATTGATAGTACCAAAACATTCCTCTATTTTTACTGAATCTAATGATATATAATTTTGCATAATTTGGATGTATATTTTCCAAGATATTAAGGTTTAAATAATTAGATTTAATTGTTTAATTTATTCTGTTAATTATTTTAATAAATCTGATATTATTTATATATATATATATATATTCATTTATATTAATTAAAACATTTATATATATATATATATATATATAATTTGTTATTTTATTCTTTCTTCAGGACACGTGGCGAGCCGCTGTTGGCTGGTCTGACGACCGCGGGCCCCACGGGTGCAGACGGCTGCAGGACCAGCCACGTGGAGCCATCTAATTCACGTGGCAGCTTATGTGGGCCCCGCGCACTTGAATGGCTGTCGAAAGCCGACAAGACCCGAGCCGAGACGGGTCGGGCCCGGGTTGACCCGGCCCGATACCAAAGCTCTTCTTCCTCAACGCTTACCCGAGAGGACTAGATTAGGGTTTCCATTTCATGACTCCTCTGGCGACGGTAAGGCTCAACCCGCATGGCTGCGAGAAGAGGAGATCGAGACCTTTCTAATGGCAGGTGAATCGAAGCTCAAGACGACCTGGATCGGCGACAGGATCTAACCCTAGATTCATATAGACGGCGAAACACTGTATACTACTGTGGATGAAATTGAAATTAAAACGCATATGAGTTTGATCAACCCAATCAAATCCGATAGATGATCGATCTATAGTGCGGAATAAGATAACGAAATTGAAGAAATCCAAAATGATTAAGGATTGAGAGATGGAAGTGTACCTAGTTTCGACGGCTGACGACTAACTGGATCAATCCGAGCGTCCCTGATCTCTGCAAAAGGGTCGATTCGAGCGAAAACATGCAGTGGAGTCGATCTGGAATTTTATCTTGAGCTTAGAACGGTGGGATCGACGTGTGGCGAGGCGACGTGGAGGAACGGCGACGCGCGACCCTCCCTCGCGATATGCGTGGCCTTCGCGGAGAAGATGACTCCGCTGCCGTCTGATCGAATGATCAGACGGCCACGATTCTTTCGCCCCGATTGACGGATGGACCCGACGGCGTCTAATGCAGGTAACGGCGTTTTAAGTAAACGGACGGTTACCGTTAACCTATTTAATTTAATTATTTTTAAATCTATTTCATTAATTAAAATTAGCTAACTAAAAGCATTCCAAAAATTTCCAATAAATCACCCCTAGCTATTTGAAGGGTGAGGAACGCAACGGCGCACTCGGATTTTTGTTTCGACGAGTATTTAATTATTTAATTATTTAGGGTATTTAAATAATATTAAAATATTTGACGAAAAGTCAACGACTTCCAAATGCCTCCAAAATTTCACTCCTAGCTAATTTGGGTGTTCTGAATGCAATGGCGAAGTCAGATTTTCAATCTGAGGTCTAAACAAAAAGTCAAATTTCCAGGTTTTGGGATTTTCCAGAATTCCTACTTTGACTTTGTTGACTTCTTGGTTTGACCTAGGTTTCAAAGATTTGCTTCAAATCACTTAATTAGTGACTTAGAAACTTAATTAAGATTCAGATTAGTCTTAATTGAGCAAAGTAACAACCTGGGTTGTTACAGTTACATAGATTTACTTGTTGTTATTTATATAGGATGCTAGTCTTGTTCACATATTTTCTTACTTTATGTCGATTAGCATATAATTGTATTGATCATAAGCATATTTAGGATGTATTTTCTTTACAGTTTTGTTTAGTCTTTCTTTTGCTTATTTGACCTTGTTGCAGTTACTTGGAGGAGGTATGTGCTTACTTCCTAGTTGATTTAGTTATAAACTATTATTTATAGCTTATTACTGTTCTTTTCTTACGCGTTCCGCTCCTATTATGCTTTTGTACTTAGTTGTTTATGGTGATATCTAATTAACATAATCAATTGATTACCCTAAAATGTACTTAGACAATAGTCTAACTAAGTTTTTTTTTCTCTTTTGTTGGCTGGGGCCCTATCATTATGAAACCGATAATGATATGTTCTGAGTTTCTTGGTGCAGTAAATCTAGTGTAGGGCTTACCATTAGAAGAGGAGTCTGTACCAGAAGATTTGTAGACTTAGCTCTCTTTCTGTATTTGTGAGGATGAGTGTTTTACTTTTCAACTCTTTTAAAATGTTTAAAGTTTGTAATAATACAAGCTATCTTTACTTTACTGCTTTACTTACTCTGAGTAGGATGCTTAGTTCCTTTTATATTGTGATGAATGGATGTTATATTTTTATGCTTCCGCACTCTGTTTACTTATATTTACATTTGGTGATGAATTCAATTGGAGAAATGGCAAAGTCCTCAGTTAGGTTGGATTAGAATATGTGTCTAATCCAATTCTAAGTGGGAACCTTGTCATTTAGATGACCCATCCACCGTAATCATATTAACTTAAGAGTTAACAGGACAATAGCGGGGCAGGGCCTTCACAGTCTCCTCCCTCCTTCCTTTACTATCAAGCTGTAGCGCCCCACCCCGTCGCCGTGCGCAAGAGAAATAGTCATAATTAAGTTCGGCGATGGAACGGTGCGCCACTCAGGGAGGAATAACCCATCTCCCTGAATAGCTGAGAACCAAGCCCATCTGAAGGGCTGCTGACTCAACCTTAAGGAGGGTTGAGAGCTAATACTTAAGATAAGAGTAGTATCCTTATCCTAAGTATTAGACAGATACATACATTGGATTTAGAATGCAATATAAATCCAATATATGTATAGTATATCAACATTTCCGGTATACTGATCACATCACAATACTAAGTATAAGTAGTATATAACAGAGTGCGGAAGCTGAAAGCAAACATCCAGAACATTCATCATAGAAGCTGCATGAAATTATTCATCTCAGAAAAGAAAAGAAAACACATCCAGAATTATTACAAACATTTTACTGAAATATTGAACTAAAACTAAGTACTGAACTGAAAATACTAAGTAGAAAGTAGAACTAGGGAGAGTCCACTAGTGCTCCACAGGCTCCTCCTGAATCTCCTGGGCGTCCTCCTGGCATTTCTCAATATACTGCTCAAAACCTAGCAAATTGCCGGATCCCAAAAGTACCCCGTATTAACAATAAGTCTAACACATCGAAACTAGTCTAAACAATTCTAGTTATTTATTTGATATTTACATAATACAAGTAAATCTGAAGAAATACTGTAAATATGACTGAAAGCATAAAACTGTATAAAGTTGTACAAAACTGAAGCAAGGTAAAGTAAAACTAAACTGTAACTGAATACCAAAATATATCAAAATAATACTGAATCTAAAACTGAATAATCATAGGTAAAACTATGTTATATGTCATTAAAATTGTGTATCTGAATATGCCTCAACACTGTGTACTACTGATATGCAACTAAAATATCACTGAACTGTTATGAGAAGTACGGTCCAATGTATACATACATTCAGTTGGGAATACTGCTTACTGATGATGCTGATGCATCCTGAAATTCCCCAGTCTATGTATGCAATATTCCGTAACTCATAAATTATCATTGATACTTATACATCATTATATTACTCCCACATCATTCTAATACTCACACATCATGCTTATGCTCATGCTCATATTTCTAAACTACATGAGATAAATCTATAAAATGCTTTAAAATTTGATAATGAATCCAAAGTCTCCATTATTCAGAATCCTACTAAAAGGATTCTGACTCTTAAATTATGATTTTGATAATTAGTTAAAGTTAAGAGTTTACTTAAAAATCATTAGCTGGGGAGAATGTATATACATATTTAGTATGGTTGCAAGAAAGGTGATCCTTAACACTTAGTTTGATTAAGCCACCCTAACGAAGCGATCTTCGATAGGAGGCATCACCTGATGGCGATTTGTATCTCAAGTTAAGTCATTAAGATGCCCAACTCACAATCACACTTAGTGTTTTAAAGAAGGTGACTCGAATGACTTAGTTTATTTAAACCACACCTATTGAAGCGATTTTCGCTAGGATGCATCACCCGATAGCAACTTGTATTTTAATCAAACTAAGGAATGAGTCCCTATTTATAACACTATTAAGATCAATTGATTTACTTTGAGCGAGATTATATCCTCCTAAGCCCGCAGGATAGCACAAAGATAAATCTCACTTATAGTGACTCAACCATTCCTGGATACTACTGAAATAATTCAGTACTATAGGTATACCATACTACACCAATCAATGACCTAGGATCAGACAACTCTATTTAATCATAAGGATTTATCAAATCTATTTTTCCTTACTCTAAATGGGTGAGTCCTACACAAGGTCCCAAGAATGTGATCAAAGGATCACTCAATAGAGGCTGCTACTATAAGGAATGAGTCCCAATTTAAGTACTTTAGATGATTCCTACCACAAGGTGTCAAGTTCAATTTCTAAAGTTATGAAGGATCATCTAAGATTCCAACCTCAATAAGTTACAAAAGTCCTTCCTACCTCAATGTATCAATAATTAAAGTTTTTAAATATTTCAAGATGATCCTAAAGTAAGACCCTTAAGATCTCACACTTCTACTTCATAAGTTAACATTCAAGTGGTCATATCAAATGATTGAAATTCATTTGATCCTTTTCTATTCTATAATTATGGGATAAAATCAAGAATATTATTAGAGTTAGGTCATTTCATCAATCATTATAGTTTTATTATTCATCTTATGCTAATAGTCTTATATAAGAGAAAATCAAGGATCTAAAGTTCAGATTCAAATGGTCCAATCACACATATTCAATATTAACCCTAGCACTTCTAATTCAATAATTTAAGATCCATATTAAATTATGTGCATTATTGGAATAATGTCAATTGAATTATATTTCAATCAAGTTAATTAATTAAATAATTAAGTTTAGATCTTAATCAAGATAAGCTAGGGTTTAACCCCTAACCTTACTAGCATTAAGACCGATGTTAATTTAAAGGTCAATGACAAATCAATGTATTATTAGTATATTATTGATGTCAAACTTAGGTTTGGATTAAGTACCATCTACTTAATCAAGTTATCAAGATTCTTATGTTCAAGTTTAGTTAAATATCAATTTCATACAATTAGGTATTCTAAGTAAATGTTAAGGTTCTCTCATATATCCTAAAATCATAAAAGCATAAAATAGAAGGTAATTAAGGCTAATCAAATTCTAAAATCAAACCAAAAAGATTAGCACTTAATCACAATTCCAAATGACTTAAGTTTCATGCCATTTGGTTGTTAAACTATACCTAATTAATACAAGCAATTAAGATTCTAATACTTATTCTTTGGCATAGCACATATTTAAGATCCATAGTAGATATAAGGGTTAATTTATAAGTGGCAAGTTTCAAATTTAACTTTGATATAAAATTTTATGCAATATTCAATTTTGATATAACTTAGCCCCACTAGGGTCCTAGGGACCTTAAAATATCAAAACAGTGAAGTTTTAGTCACTTCAGCCACAACTGGGCAGTTTTATAAAATCTATGCAGTTTTTTAAAATTCTGGGAAGTTTAGCAAATTCGGGCGCTGCAGTGCGCTGTAACACACTGGAGCGCGCTGTAGCGCCTTTCGCGCGGCAGCGCCTTTCATGCGGCAGCGTGCTATAGCGCTTTTCGCGCAGCAGCACTGGGACCCGCTGTCATCCGCTGCGGTGTGCTATGGCACGCCACAGCGGTTCACTTTGCAAAATCACTGTTCAATTAAATCATTTTCATATTTTCTAAAGTTCTAAAAATATTTCCGCTGCAGCGCGCTGTAGCGGTATATTTTGCGAGTTTACTATTCAATTACTATATTATATGTTTGTATAAATTTATGCTGAAATACTATTGTATCCCGCTGCAGCGTGCTATAGGCGCTGCAGACGGTGATTTCGCCAGGTGCGAAACCCATAAGGGCCTACTTTCGAGCTTAATTACTTCCAATTCAGAGCGTTCTATGAGTGGTGCCATGTATCAATGGAAAGGTCTTTTTAATACCTTTCCATTGACACTAAAATTGGCATAAACGAAGCATTCTAACTATACTAAAAATGGTGATAAATGCAAGGGAGTGCAGATTAAATGAAAAATAGAGCAGTTTTCCTTTAATAAATAAGATACTTTTAAGAGCCTTAATGGCTTCCATACATGTTTATAGACTTCCAAAGCTACGATTCAACATTATAACAGCATGAGAAAGATAAGGAGAGGAACAAAGGGGTACCTTTAGTCCTTGGGAAGGGAGGAAGAGAGCTTTGTTTTCTTCAGAAGCCTTGGTGGTAAAGAGCTGGGCCTCTTCTTCTTCAACACTTCAGTAATGAAGGGGGGGAGATGAGGAAATTTCAGTAAGGAGAAGAAGATGGGCTGAGCTCTCCTTTTAAATGAGGAGAGGGAGAGTAGGGAGCCATCATAAGCTAGAGGCTAGGATGTGAAGAGGCATGGGAGGAAGGACATGGAAGGGATGGCCAGCTAATTTTTGTGAGGATGGCCAGCCGAAAATGCCAAGGAGGGAAGAGAAGGTAAATGCAAAATTAAGAATAATTAATTATTATTCATAATATTTAATTATTAAAAAATTTGGATTAATTAAAGTGCTCCAAAAAATCTTAAAAATTCACCCCTAGCTAATTTGGGGGTGAGGAATTCAACGGTGAAGTCGGAATTCGATTCTGACGATTATTTAATTATGCTAATTTTCAGGGTATTTAATTATTTTAAAATATTGACGAAAATTCGACGACTTTCAAATGCGTCCAAAACATCACCCTAGCTAATTTAGGGGTGACGATCGCAATGGCGAAGTCGGATTTTGATTTCGAGGTCAAAATAAATACCTCAATTTTCTAATTAATTAAATATTAAAAATAATCCATGATATTGGATTTAGCTTTGAATTGCTTCAAACCTTCAGAGTTTGATTCTAATGACTAAGCAAACTCAATGGAATGATAATTATGATATGATTAGGCTAAAGTTAAGCTGGGTAACAACCTTGGGTTGTTACACAAGCTGGAGCATCTCCTCCCTTCCCCTTTTACTTATTATGCTTGCTACTAAAGTAGCTCCTTCCTCCAAGCTTCTATATAAATTTGATTTCTCTTCCTCCATTCATCCAAGGTTAAGGTACCCATTTATTACACTTTTCCTTGGCTACTCTTTTCATCTGATTCATCAAAGTATTGTGAATGGCATTTTTATTAGCTATTGTATGGAGTTTATGAGTCTATGCGTGATCGTCGAGCCTCAATCAGACTAAAATGAGTTCAATTGAAGCTCGTTTCTCCATTAAAAATGCTGTTAAAAGCTGTGAGGTTTTTGTATATATACAGTTATGGCATCATTTTATGCTCGTTAGAATGATCCTTTCATGATGATTTTGGTATCAATGGAAAGGTCTCAAAAAAAATCTTTTTATCGATATATGGCACCACACGAGAGATGTCATAAATTAAGAGTATTTGAGTGCAAAAGGGGGTTTTCGCACAAGTAAAATCACCGTCGACCGCTACAGCACGCCGTAGCGCCCGCGCTCTCAGATTAATTACGCCGTAGCGAGCAATTCCTCGAATTAAATCCCTCGTGGCACGCCATAAAAAACTATAGCTCCTGAAAGTGTTGTCGCACCCGTAGCACTTAGCTCTCAGGAGATCTTGCGTTGAAGCGGGCCGCAACGCTTTCAAGCGTTGCGGCGCGCCACAACGTTGAAATTCGCCACATCGCCTGTAACGGTCGCCCCTTGACTGTTGTCGAGTAACACTAACTCAACTACGATCAAGCGGTGGTCGTCACTAACACCACAAATAATAAGCAATGTATCCATGGTGTTAATCTGAAGGTGAGCACAGTATTATGCAGAAACACAAGTAAAGCAGTGCAAAAACTAAGGAAAAAGGCATTCAACAGTATCTACATCCATCTATTCATATATAATATAAAAAATGTAGAATAATAAGAAATGAACTTCTTTATTACATTAAATTAAATAAGAGCAACATAAATTTTAATAATCGAGCAAGATCTCCTTCCTTGCAGCCTATCAATCTCACCCGACCTTCTATCACCAGCGCACCCCCAAGCACAAAGTCTGAGCTAATACCTGATGCTGCCATATGTACATATATGACAGGGCCAAGCCAACAAAGGAAAAAAATATAATATTAGACTTATAAAGTCTAAGTACAATAAAGCTGCAACATAGCATATATTTATATTTAAAAGATGTTATTTAAAATAATAGTAAGATAAAAATTAAGCTGCAGAGATACTGTAAAATAAATAAAAGTATAAAATTGTATAAAATTGAAGCAAAGTAAAGTAAGAGTGCAGAAAAACTGTAAAGGCGCTAAATAACTGAACTGTAAAGACTAAGCAAAGTAAAAATGTATCAAAACTAAATACTGAAAGTAAATGAAGATATCAAATGCTCAGAAATCAATGTGAAAGGAATGTCAAATAATGTACTACATGTCACTGAAATGATGCACCCAAATATGTCACGGTATGGTATGCCATGAATATACAACAGAATGATCACTGAAAGACTGTGAGTAGTACGGTCCAATGTACACATACACCCAATTGGGAAGACAGTACGGTGACGCAGATGCACCCTGAAATTCTCCAGTATGTGTATGTAACATTCTGTAACCCATAATTTATCACTGATAATCACGCGTCACTACTGAAATGATGCTTCAAGCTCATGCTTATGCTTATGCCCATGCTCCTATTCTATATGAGTAAAAATCCAGAAAGTGCAGATAATGAATTCTAAGTCTCCACTGTGCAGAATCCTGCTAAAAGGATTTTGGCTCCTAACTTCTGGATTGGTAATTAGTTAAAGTTGCGAATTTACTTAAAGATTATTAGATAGAATGATGGTATATACATACTTAGTGTCCTTGCAAGGAAGGTGACTCTCGCCACTTAGTTTGATTAAGCCACCTTAACGAAGCGATCTTCGATAAGAGGCATCACCTGTTGGTGATTTGTATCTCAAGCTAAGTTATTAAGATGCACTACTCACAATTACACTTAGTGTCTCAAAGAAGGTAACTTCAAGTACTTAGTTTGTCTGAGCCACGCCTGTTGAAGCGGTCTTCGCCAGGATTGCCCGTTGGCAAATTGTATTTCAATCAAACTAAGGAATGAGTACCCATTTAATATACTCATAATCTTGGGTGATTTACTCTAATGGGACTGTATTTGTCTAATCACATGGGATAGAACCTGCTCATAAGTCTCCATTAGAGTGAATCAACCAATCCTGAATACTACTGAAGAACTAGTAATATGGGTATACCATACTACACCAACTAATAATCGGGGTTCAAACAAGTCTATTTAATAAATCAAGGAATTATCAAGACTATAAAGGCCTATGCTAAATAGGTAAGTCCTATACAAGGTTCCACTAAAGTGTGATCAAGGATCACTTAGCATGGATTCTACCACAAGAAGAAGTATCATTCTAATGTCTTAAGTGATTCCTATCATGATGGGTTAAGATCAATTTCTAAGGTTATGGGATCTTCTAAGCTTCTACCTCAATGCATCATACAAGTGCTTCTACCTCGAAGTATATGTAATTTAGATTTTTTAAATATTTCAATATGATCTTATGAAGAGATGCTTAAGATCTCCCATTCTAAGTTCTGATATTAACATTTTAGATTTTATTTCATAATTAGGTTTAGAATGATCAGATCAGATGATTAAGTCATCTGATCACAACTTAATCTACGATTATGGGATTTAAATCAAGGATGTTGTTAAAATTTTAGATCACTTGTTCAATCAATATGATTTTATTAATATTATATGCTAATAGTTTTATTTAGAAGAAAATCAAAGATCTAAAATTTAGATTCAGATCAAGCAATCATATAGATTTATTATTAACCTTAATATGTCTAATTCAAATGCTTAAGATCAATACCAAATCGGATACATTATTGGAAAATGTTATGTTCCTTATCTTATAATCAAGTCGATTATTTAAGTGATTAAGAGTTTGGGTCTAAGTCCGACAGATTAGGTGTTAACCCCTAACCTTATCAATTTAAGACCAATAGTTGCATTACAAATCAATGACAAATCAAATGAATTATTGATGAATTATTGATGGCGATCTAAGATCCAGATTAAGTGTAATTCACTTGATCAAGCCCTTAAGACCTCTTAAGTTTAATTAGGGATAAATGAGAGTTTATTGAAATTTAGCATTCAAGACATAATCAAGACACCTCAATCCTTAAACACAACTTGTAAAGACACGCTCCAAACAATACCGTGGCCGCTTCTAATACTATGGATGAAATAACCTCTCTAAGAAATATGGTTACTGCAATGCTAGAGAATCAAAATCAGCAGGCTCTAGCTATTCAAAAGTTAGTATCTGTAATACCCGCCACTAATGCTAGCACTTCTTCAGCATATCCCGCCCTCAAGTTTTCAATACCTTTCGACAGCCCGCAGATGGGATACTTCACAGTTTCCTAAGACTAAGGCCTCCTACCTTTGAAGGATCTGAATCACCAATGGACACTCTGGCATGGCTGAAGACAGTAGAGAAAAACATCACTAGCTTGGGTTGTTCAAGCAACCAATCTGTAAGATTAGCCACTCACCTTCTGCAAGGAGAAGCAGAACATTGGTGGGAGCAAGAAATAAATACGCGTTTCGAGGAATTTGAACTGGATGAAATAGAATGGAGCTGGTTTGTCCAAGCATTCAAGGAATCATTTATTCCACCATCCACAAAAAACATCATTGGCGAATCATTATTGAGATTAACCCAAGGAAATCGATCAGTAGCTGAATATACTTCAGAATTTTGGAAGCTCATCTGATTTTCACCTCACTTGGTTCCTACTGAAGCAGATAGATATTTCAGATTTGAGAATGGACTTCGAGAATCCATTAAAGATCACATAATTCCCCTACAACACACCTAGTTCGAGAAATTGATTGAGACAGCGCGAGTTGTGGAACATCATCAATCAGTCAAGGACATGAAGAGAAAGGCTTTCAACATGAACAAATACCCTCAGAACTTCAAGCAACAACGAACAAACCAAGGAAGGGTATATCAGATGGAGACCACTGAAACATCAAACCAAACTGTCGCCTGTAATAGGCCACATCCTTATGGAAAATGTTATCATTTTGGCAGAGTATGTTTTACTTGTGGAAGGCAAGGTCACGCGTATAGGGATTGTCGATCAAATAAAACTATTGATGGAGTAACTTGTAACAACCTAGGTTGTTACTTTGCTCAATTAAGACTAATCTAAGTCTTAATTAAGGTTCTAAGTCACTAATTAAGTAATTTAGAACTCGCCTCTGAAACCTAGGTCAAACCAGAAGTCAATAAAGTCAAATCAAGAATTCTGGAAAATTCCAAACCCTGGAAAATTGACTTTTTATCTAGACCTCAAATTGAAAATCTGACTTCGTCATTGCATTCAGAACACCCAAATTAGTTAGAGGTGAAGTTTTGAAGTCATTTGGAAGTAATTGATTTTTCGTCAAATATTTTAATAATATTTAAATACCTTAAAATTCAAATAAATAAATACTCGTCAAATCAAAAATCCGATCGCACCATTGCGTTCAGAACCCCTCAATTAGTTAGTGGTGATTTATTGGAAATTTTTGGAATTTCACTTATGCGATTAAAATTAATCATTAAATAGATTTAAGATAATTAAATAATATTATTATTTATTTAAATTTAACGATTTCTGTCAAAATAATAGACGCACCGTTCTTTCTTACTCACGGCATCCCCATTCCGTTTGAACCAAAGGCAAATCCATCTCAACTGTTTGATCTAATCTCGGCGTGAGATCAGACGGCTGAAAACCCATCGTCCCCGTCGCTCAGCGCGTGTCGCGCTGAGCCTTCGTTTCTTCCACGCGGCATTTGCCAGTCGCGTGACAATCCCTTCGCCGCTTTCGAGCCATCCTCAAAGGATGGATTGATTGTTATAGGATCGAATCTTCAAAAGCTTCACCATCAAAATCTATCGCAAAAACTCCAGACCCTTGTCGATCCAAACCCTAAAAAAATCGCAAGTCGTTAATCAGGTACCCCATTCATCCTATTACATTTATAATTTGCTTTCATTCAAAAACCTATTATCTATTTCATAACCATCTATTGCTAAATCGAGTGTTAAGATCAATCTGAGAAAGATTCATTTGGAAGAATTTTATTAATTCGTATTCAAACCTAGAATTCTAGGGCTAGCCATAGTAAGTGATTTCAGTCATCTCTACTCTTGCTTCTATCGTTGTCATGAAATACTCACCGAGCTCTACCTGCATCCATGCGGGTCAGTCTCAAGTAAAGCCGATTGAACCTCTGAACCGCGTGCCTAGGTATGCCATTGGCTTCGATCGCGGGATACCTCCGTCGCGGAAGAAGAAGATGCGGGCCCCACCCTATGCCGCGTGTCTTCCTCTAAATACAAGGCTGTGGGACCCGCCTCTATTTTTCTTTGTCAACTATCGTAGGTCCCGTTTGCTGAGTAGTGAGGTCAGCGTGTCGTATGATTTAATTATTACACAGAAATATAATTTCAATAATTAAAAAATATATTTAAGCTTAATAAATCATAATAGTTTTAAACCCCCACAAGTTGCAAATTAATAATCCAAATATAATAAAATTATATACCATTGTGATCAGCAAAAATAGAGGATCACAATGGTGTTAGTCAAATCCCAGTAGGATCAATATATTACATAGTGAAATTTGAGAATATTAAATGATTCAAAATTGGCACAAACCTTCATTTAACCATAACTTTGTGTATGGTTACCCAAATCTATTGAATATGGGTCTTAAAATACTCACAAAACCCTAAGGAACATTTTAATAGGGTTAATCTTGTTGTTTGAATTAATTTCAGCCTAATGACATTTAGGACCTAACCTTATTTAGCTTAATTTGACCTAGAACTTCAAATGACCATAAGTTGGTTATCTTAGTTCCAAATTAGGTGATCCAAATATCAATTTAGATCAAAAAAACCTAATTAACAGTAATCTGTAAAAATATTTAGGATCCAGCGGTTAGATTTGCTAATCACCCTTAATTACCCTAAATATTGATTAGTGAATATTAGCAAATCTAATAATCTAAATTGAGTGATTTAAGTTTTAGAGGACTCATAGAGTCATTTAAAACTTAGCTGTAAGGTTTGATTAGTGTTTGAGTGATTAATTTCACTAATCACTCACTAATCACTCTTAACCCTAATTAGGTCTTAACTTAGTCAAATTAGATCCAAATTGAGCCTACTTCATGTCATTATGATCAATGAAATATTTGTAAACCATAGCCACTGATTTTACTCAATTTAGACACTAATTGACAAAGTTAGGTTTCTGACCTATAATTAAGGATTCCTTAATCACCTTTTAAACCCTAGAACTTGTATTGGCCATAACTTGGCCAATACTTATCAGAATTTAGCAAATTTAAATTTTATGGAAAGCTTAGTCAGTAAAGAACAATAATCTGAAGGAAAATTTAACTTTCACTTAGTCAAATTACCAATTTACCCTTATGAGTCAAATTCACTAATTTGATCTCATTTGGCTTAATAATAACTCAAAATTAATTTAGTTGCTGTCTAATCTTACATTAGACAGTAAGAATCACTTTCCAAAAGAAAATTTTAGAATTTAAGTCTTAGATCAAAATTTGATCTTTTGAACCCTTGAGTAGGGGCAAAAATGGTCATTTTGCCCAAATTTAGGATTTAACATTTAAAAGCCCTAAATTCAATTTCTAATCACTAAAATCAGTAAATAGAATGATTTAGAACTGAAATTAATTAAATTCAAGTCTAAATTAGGTTTTGATTAAAATGATCAAAATATGCTCCTTAAGAAAATTCCTAAGTAAATTGTGAGTGTTCTTCTTTCCTTAATCACTCTTAGATCTTACCTTAGGTCCTTATAACATTAGTTAGGATGTGTGTCTTGAGAGATATTCTTAGTAATTAAGAGCTTTAATTCCTAAGATTATGAATAGATCTTAAGTTAGAATTCATCTATTGAGTAAATTGGGTTACTCAATAGGTGAAACCTTGAGTTTACTAGTTTCTAGATTTTTTCTTAATTTATTAAATGATTATTTGATCTTTAAACTTTAGAACTAAGAATAGGGATCTATCCTAATGAATTTAATTTATCATTAGGATTTACCCTAACTTAATCTGTGAGGTGGGATTTTAAACCTTAGACCCTTAGTTTTACCTTTAGATTAAGTGATTAGACCCCATCATATGGAGTCTAATTCTTAATCTTTTCATCTTGATTTGGCTAATCAAGATGAGGTTGGGATGAATTAAATTACAAAACTAGGTCAATGATTTATTCACTTTAACCAAATAGTCGTCTTTTGATTAAGTTATAATTAGGACTTGGCCAGTCCTAATTATCTTTAACTAGTAGGATTCATGATTCTAAGTTACAGAATGTGTAAGAATTGATAATTCTGAAACTTATATAACTTAGAGTAGATAGAACGAATAAAGTAGATAATAATGGATATCACCTATGTCTTAGATAGGGTTTCTTGCTTATTTTGATTTTGATGCTTCGCATACCTTAATTTTGAGCCTTATACCTTGAACATATATTATGTACTTAAGATATTTGATAAATATCTTATGTTATTTTGGAATATTCATAAGCAGCATTATGTTTTCATTTCATAAGTGATTGGTAAGGTATAGCTTGATTAGTATACCTCTTCGATCAACTCGTTCGGGGTCGGCAACCTTTCGAGGGTTTAATGTTCGACAGTCTATTGGCCATGCCTAGTCCGAGTGATAGGATGGATAGACTCTCGCCCTACTGACTATAGAGTCAGGATTCTGATATGGATATACTAATTTAAGTACACTTACATTCAGTTCAGAGTTTCTTAACTCATCAGGCTAAGATTTACTATGTATGTGTTCAGTTTGAGTGACTTAGATAGTCACTACAGTTTCCGTTTTCAGTTACTGTTTTACTTATATATTCTGCATTGTAGCACTATTTTATTTACAGCTTTCCTACACGTGTTATATATAGGATGCTAGTTTTACTTACTGTTTTCTTATGCTCACTTAGGATGTTAGTCGCTTTCAGTTTTATACTGTTCAAATTATGTATGTCACCTAGCATATTCTGTTTGATCATAAGCATATTTAAGTTGTACTTTTCTTACAGTTTTATTTAGTCTTTGCTTACCTGTCTTTGTTGCAGTTGCTTGGAGGAGGTATGTATTACTTCCTAGCTGCTTTAGTTATAAACTGTTTGTTTATAACTTTATACTGCCCTTTTGTATGCTTTTCTGCATCTATTTTGCTCAGTTCTGTTCTTATGGTGATATCTATTTAACTTAATAAAATTGTTTGTCCTAAAATGTACTTAGACATATTGTCTAACCAATTTTTCTTTTGTTGGCTGGGGCCCTACCATTATGAAACTGATAATGGTAGGTTCTAAATTTGTTGGAGCATCAAATCCAGTGGAGACCTTGCCTTTGGGAGAGGAGCCCGTTCTTGAAGATTTATAGCTTTAGTTTTCTTTCTTTCAGTGAGATTGAGAGTTCCTTTCAGTTCTTTTAAACTTATTAAATGATGTAATAATACAGGTCTAACTTTTCTTTCCAGCTCTTTACTTATTCTGTATTGTTGTATTTATACTGTATTGGATGGATGTTATATTTTATGCTTCCGCACTCTGAGTTCATGTATAGTCATTTAGTGATAGTTCTTATGGATTGAATGGCAAAGTTCTTATTTAAGTTGAATTAGAACACGTGTCTAATTCAACTATAAGTGGGGACTTTGTCATTTGGTGACCCCTCCACCGTAATCATGTTAACTTAAGGGTTAACATGACCACGGCGGGGCAGGGCCGCCACATAACTATTGAACGGAATCGTACGAATAAAATATTCCGTGCCACTCCCATCAATTTCAGAGAGCCTCAGAGGACTCTTATGCCACCTCCTGCTCAAGAGCAAACCCTTGCAAAGGTTCAATATACTGCAAAACCTTCAAACCCAAATCAATCAACAGCTCAGACATCTGACAGCAGACCTGCTGGAAAGGCAAGAGTGTACAATCTCACTCCTGTAGAAGCAGCAGAAGACAACAACGTAGTCTCAAGTACAATTCGCAACTTTTGTCTTTCTTTCTGAATTAGAACTTCCTAAAATTTGTATTTTTATTAGGCACCCTATACTTTAAAGATGAGCCCTGCAGTATATTATTTGATACTAGGGCTAGTCATTCATTTATCTCTGAAAATTTTGCTAAGAGATTAGGACTACCCTGCTATAAACTTGCGAAGATCTTAAGTGTTGGACTTCCTTCTGGAGCCCAACTTAGTGCGAACAAATTCTGTGACGTTCAAATACCAATCAATAACCATACCTTCCAAGCCAAATTAATTATGCTACCTATAGTAAATTTCAATATCATACTAGGCATGAATTGGCTTAGTATGCATAACGCTACTATTAACTATCAAAAGAAGAAGGTTATCTTGCAAACTCCAGGAGCTTCAACAACATTTATTGGGAAGTTCAGCACTAGTAGCTCCTTAATCAACGCAATTCAAGCAGAAAAAATGGTGTGCAAAGGTTATAGTTGTATTCTAATGGTGATGATGGGTAGTAGCAAAAAAGTAACCCCAATCTCTAAAATAAAAGTTGTTAGAGATTTTGAAGATGTTTTTCCTGAAGATCTGCCTAGTTTACCACCAACTAGAGAAGTAGAATTTGAAATAAATATAGTTCCGGGGACACAACCTCTATCAAAAGCACCATATAGAATGACCCCGAAAGAACTGTAAGAGTTAAATGAGCAATTACAAGAACTGCTAAATAAGGGGTTTATTAAACCAAGTATGTCCCCGTGGGGAGCTTCGGTATTATTTATAAAGAAGAAAGATGGGTCTATGAGAATGTGCATAGACTACAGGGAGCTGAATAAAGTCACTATTAAAAATAGATACCCACTTCCTCGTATCGATGATCTATTCGATCAACTTGCCGGTGCTGTAGTGTTCTCTAAAATTGATTTAAGGTCAGGGTATCACCAAGTGAAGGTAAAGGACTCAGATGTAGAGAAGACAGCGTTCAGAATGCGATATGGGCATTTCGAGTTTCTTGTAATGTCATTTGGTCTCACTAATGCCCCATCTCTGTTCATGGACTTAATGCAGAGAGTTCTGAAACCTTATCTAGATAAATTTGTTATAGTTTTTATTGATGATATTTTAATTTACTCAAAGATAGAAAAAGATCATGAGGAACATTTGAGAATGGTTCTGGAGAAGCTTAGAGAGCATGAGTTATATGCTAAGTTCTCAAAATGTGAATTCTGGTTGAATTATGTATCATTTCTTGGCCATGTGATTGATGCTTGTGGAATCCAAGTAGACTAGAGCAAGATTAGTGCTATTCAGGATTAGGTTTAGCCCAAGACAGTTACTAAAATTCGTAGTTTTCTGGGTCTAGCCGGATACTACAGACACTTTGTTAAAGGCTTCTCCCAGCTTGCCGCACCACTTACGAAATTAACCCAGAAGGCAGTTCCATTTGTTTGGTCAGAAGAATGTGAAAATGCATTTCAGTCTATAAAGGACGCATTAACTTCTGCTCCAGTTTTAGTTCTTCCAAAAGAAGGAGTCAATTATCAGGTGTATACAGACGCATCTGGAATTGGGTTAGGATGCGTATTAATGCAAGAAGGCAAAGTTATAACATACGCATCTCGCCAGCTTAAAACTCATGAAAGGAACTATGCTATACATGATTTAGAATTGGCAGCATTAGTTTTTGCACTAAAAATATGGCGCCATTATTTGTACGGAGTTCAATGCTCTATATTCACAGACCACCAAAGTCTGAAATACATCTTTACCCAGAGAGAATTGAACTGTAGGCAAAGAAGATGGCTGGAATTAATTAGTGATTATGACTTAGATATTCAGTACCATCCAAGAAAAGCTAATGTGGTAGCTGATGCGTTAAGCTGTCACACTGCTCTTAATAGCATAATTTCAGAAAGTCCATTGATGAATGAGTTTCGTAAAATGGAAATTTTGCTTGCTATGGGTAATTCAGTCAGTACCATGATATCCATGAGTAATATAGAATCTACTTTTCATAGAGATGTTTCAATTTCTTAGAGTAAGGATGATGAATTTTTAAACCTTAAAGTGGCAATTGAAAGTGGTCGTCATCCAGAATTGCAGTTTAAGAAAGGTGCTATTTATATGGATAATCGTCTATGGATTCCTAAGTCCATGCAGAAAGAGATCTTGATTGAAAGTCACAATTCAGGATATCAAATTCATCCAGAAAATTCTAAGATGTATCAAGACCTAAAACAATCATTCTGGTGGCCAGGAATGAAGAAAAGTGTTGTAGAATTTGTTGCAAAATGCCACGCATGTTGCTTAATAAAAGCAGAGCATCAAAAGCCTGGTGGCTTATTGCACCCACTAGAAATCCCATAATGGAAATGGACAGATATTTATGGATTTTGTCATGGGTTTGCCTCATTCAAGATCTGGAGCTGATTCAATATGGGTTATAGTATATCATCTTACAAAATCTGCCCATTTTATTCCAATCTGTCAAACTGACTCGATGGAGAAGTTGGCCAAATTATATATTAAGAAAATAGTCAGATTGCATGGAATTCCTAAAACAATTGTATCCGATAGAGACAGTCATTTTACTTCTAAATTTTGGCAGGCTGTCCATCAAGGTTTAGGCACAACTCTGGCCATGAGTACAGCAATATATCCCCAAACAGATGGCCAAACAGAACGAGTAAATCAAGTCTTAGAAGATCTCCTGCATTTATGTATGTTGGATTTTTCAGGATCTTGGGAAGAGCATATTCCTTTAGTGGAAATTGCATACAATAACAGTTTTCAGTCAAGTATTAATATGGCACCATATGAAGCCTTATATGGGAGGAAATGTTCATCCCCACTAGCATGGTCTGAGACAGGAGATACTCAATTATATGGATCTGAGTTAGTGGAAGAAACAAATAAGAAAGTTAAACTCATTCAGCGAAGAATTAGAACAGCTCAAGACAGACAAAGTAAATATCATGATAATCGTCATCATCCTCTGGAGTTCAAAGAAGGAGATTTTGTATATTTAAAAGTGAGCCCGATGAAAGGAGTTTATCATTTTAAAATTTTTGGAAAGCTCAGTCCAAGGTACGTTGGACCTTTTAAAATTTTGCAGAAGATTGGATCAGCGGCTTATAAATTAGAGCTACCAAAAGGCTTTGCTACTGTTCATAATGTATTCCATGTTTCATTACTAAGAAAGTGTCTTCGAGATCCTTCTCATCTTATTGAACATCCTGCAATTGAAATTCAGCCTGATCTTTCTTACACTGAAGAACCAATTAAAATCTTAGATCGTGATCTGAAGAAATTAAGGAATCGATCTATTCCAATGATAAAAATTCAGTGGAAGAACCGGTCTTGTAATGAAGCCACCTGGGAGAAAGAGGTGGATATGCGTCAAAAGTACCCAAACTTTTTTAATTAAGGTGATTCTTCAACTCTATCTTATTTCAATTCGTTTCTTTATATCTGCTTAAATTCTTTTTCTCACTTGAGTGATGTCGAGGACGACATCATTCTTAAGTTGGGGAGTTTGTAACAACCCAAGTTGTTACTTGGCTCAATTAAGACTAATCTAAGTCTTAATTAAGGTTCTAAGTCACTAATTAAGTAATTTAGAACTCATCTCTGAAATCAGGTCAAACTAGAAGTCAACAAAGTCAAAATCAGAAATTTTGGAAAATCCCAAACCCTAGAAAATTAACTTTTTATTTATACCTCAGATTGAAAATCTGACTTCGCCATTGCGTTCAGAACACCCAAATTAGCTAGGGATGAAGTTTTGGAGGCATTTGGAAGTCGTTAGATTTTCGTCGAATATTTTAATAATATTTAAATACCCCAAATAATCAAATAATTAAATACTTGTCGAAATGAAAATCCAAGTACGCCGTTGCATTCCTCACCCTTCAATTAGCTAGGGTGATTTATTGGAAATTTTTGGGATGCATTTAATAGGTTAAAATTTATTAATTAAAACTGTATATTTTAATTTAAATAATTATTTAATTATTTTAAAAGATAACGGCGTCGTCCACTTAAAATTAACGCCGTCCCAATTCTTTTATTTTTGCAATCGAACAGCTATCTCTTCGTCTCCTTCGCTGCCTCCCACGCGTCGCCCTACGCCAGCACCCGAGCTCCGCGAACGCCAGATGGCCGCTGCCGCTTCTTCCCACCGCTCGTACCACCGCTTTAGGACCTGTATAAGACCCCAGGAGCTGTAGCTTCACTCGGTTTTCAATCCCAAAGTTCAGGACCTAAGATCGAGCCTCGACCCTCTTCAGCCGTCCGTTTAAGGTACGCACCACACCTCCAATACTCATCAAAGATTGCATCTAAAGTTTTGTTTCTTAATTTCATATGCTTGATTGTTCATCTACCGGTTCCGATTGAGTCGATCAGGTCGGGTTAGCTCAGACATGCAAAATTCTAAACATTACAAACCGTTAGCCGAACTTAAGGATTTTAGGGTTGACGTTTGCCGGAGTTGTATGCCTTCTCCGGTGGCGTTTAGGGTAGCAAATGAAAGGTCTTGACCAGACCTTTCGATTGGCATACGGCTAGGCATCTGGTACCGTCGTCTTCGCCGCCGTTTTCCTAACCCTAACTCCCTGTTGGCGGACCACTCGCGCGGAGAAGAAGCTCGATTCGGGTTGGGCCGGGTCGGCCCGAGGCCCAGACCCGTGACGCTTCGGCTGCCGTGGCGGGACCCACCTCGCGACGCGCTGCCAGTCGCAGTGCGATGCGTGGAACACAGGTCAGCTGCCTGACATGTGGGGCCCGTCATCTGCTGCCCACCCAATGGTTCGTTGCCACGTGGCCTGACCTCTCTGTCATCTGAGCAGTGGGTCCCGCCGCGCTCTCCTCAGCCAATGAGGCTCCGCCACGTGTCCTGCAGTATTAATAATAAAATTTATATATATATATATAAATAACAGTTAAAATTAAAAATGTAATTATAATTATATATATATATATATATATAAATAACAAAATTATTAGCTAAATTAAAACTGTATTAAATAACTAATTAAATTCAAATTTCCAAACTTAATAACTTGCAATTTATACATCCAAATTATGCAATTGAATATATCAAATTGATCAGAAAAATATAAGGAATTTAATAATGCTATTTATTTTACTGTAGAATCAATATTTAGCAAAGTGATTATTTAGGGTTTAATTAAGTTCAAATTCATGTCTCAAAATTTATTTAGCTCATAACTTTGTATCCAATAATCCAAACATACCCAATATGGGCCTTAAAATGATCAGAAAACCCTAAGGATTAATTTGATACTATTCATTTCTGTTTAGATTAGCATTTGCCTAATCACTTTTAGAACCTAACCCTAATTAGGCTATTAAACCCTAGAACTTCAATTGACCATAACTTGGTCAATTGAGCTCCAAATTGGATGATCTAAATATCTATGTAGATCAGAAAAACCTGATTAACAGTAATCTGTAAAAATATTTTAGATCCAACAGTTAGATTTGCCAATCACCTCTAATTATCCTAAATATTGATTAGTAAATTTTAGCAAATCTAGTAACCCAAATTGAGTGATTTAAGTTTCAAAGGACTCATAGAACCATTTAGAATCAATCTGTAAGGTTGGATTAGTGTTTGAGTGATTTATTTTGCTAATCACTTACTAATTACTCTTAACTCTAATTAGGTCTTAACTTAGTCAAATTAGATCCAAATTGAGCCTACCACATGTCATTATAAAAAAAAGTGGACTAATTGTAAACCATAGCCACTGATTTTGCTCAATTTGGACACTAATTATCAAAGTTGGGATTTTTGACCCATAATTAAGAATTCCTTAATCACCTTTTAACCATAACTTTTGTATTGGCCATAACTTGGTCAATACTTATCAGAATTTAGCAAATCTAGATTCTATAGAAAGCTTAGACAGTAAAGAACAATAATCTGAAGGAAAAATTTAATTTTCACTTAATTAAATTACTAATTTGCCCTTATGAGTCAAATTCACTAATTTGATCTCATATGGCTTAATAATCACTTAAAATTAATTTAGTTGCTATCTAATCTTACATTAGACAGTAAGAAATACTTTCCAAAAGGAAATTTTAGAATTTAAGCCATAGATCAAAATTTGATCTTTTGAATCCTTAATTATGGGCAAAATGGCCATTTTGCCCAAATTTAGGGTTTAGCCTTTAAAAGCCCTAAATTTCAGTTTCTAATCACAAAAATGAGTAAATAGAATGATTTAGAACTGAAATTAATCAAATACAAGCTTAAATTAGATTTTGATTAAAATTTCAAAATTTGCTCCTTAAGAAAATTCCTAAGTGAGTGTTCTAATTCTTTAATCATTCTTAGATCTATCCTTAGGTCCTTATAACATTAGTTAGGATGTATGTCTTGAGAGATACTCTTAGTAATTAAAAGCTTTAATTCCTAAGATTAAGAATAGATCTTAAGTTAGAATTCATCTATTGAGTAAATTGGGTTACTCAAATAGGTGAAACCTTGAGTTTTTTAGTTTATAGATTCTCTTAGTTTATTAAATGATTATTTGATCTTTAAACCCTAGAATTAAGAATAGAGATCTATCCTAATAAATTGATTTATCATTACTTGTCTTAACTTAATCTGTGAGATTTGGGTTCTAAACCTTAGATCTTTAGTTATACCTTTGGATTAAGTGATTATACCCCATCATCTGGAGTCTAATTCTTAATCTTTTCATCTTGATTTGGCTAATCAAGATGAGGTTTTGGGGTAAATTAAATTACAAAATTAGGTCGATGATTTATACATTTTAACCAAATAGTCATCTTTTGATTAAGTTATACTTAGGACTTGGCCAGTCCTAATTATCTTCAACTAGTAGGATTCGTGATTCTAAGTTACAGAATATGTAAGAATTGATAATTCTGAAACTTATGTAACTTAGAGTAGATAGAATGAATAAAGTAGATAACAACGGATATCACCTGTCTTTTAGATAGAGTTTCTTGCTCATTTTGATTTTGATGCTTCGCATTCATTGATTTTGAGCCTTATACCTTGAACATATATTATGTACTTAAGATATTTGATAAATATCTTATGTTAATTTGGAACATTCATAAGCAGCATTATATTTTCATTTCACAAGTGGTTTGTAAGGTGTAGCTTGATTAGTATACCTCTTCGATCAACCTGTTCGGGTTGACAACCTTTTGAGGGTTTAATGTCTGACAGTCTATGGCCATGCCTAATTCGAGTGATAGGATGGATAGACACTTGCCATACTGACTATAGAGTCAGGATTCTGATATGGTTATACTAATTCAAGTACACTTACATTCGGTTCTGTCTTAGCTCATCAGGCTAAGAGTTTTCAGTGATGTTCAGTTCAGAGTTTCTTAGCTCATCGGGCTAAGATTTGCTGAGTATGTTTTCAGTTTGAGTGACTTAGATGATCACTGCAGTTTCCATTTTCAGTTACTGTTTTACTTACATATTCTGTATTGTAGCACTGTTTTACTTATAGTTTTCCTGCACATGTTTTTATATAGGATGCTAGTTTTACTTACTATTTTTCATATGCTCACCTAGGATGTTAGTGTTTTCAGTTTTATACTGTTCAAATTCTGTATGTCACCTAGCTTAATTTGTTTGATCATAAGCATATTTAGGTTGTACTTTTCTTATATTTTTGTTTAGTCTTTTGCTTACCTGTCTTTGTTGCAGTTGCTTGGAGGAGGTATGTGCTTACTTCCTATTTGCTTAGTTATAAACTGTAGTTTATAACTTATTACTGTTTTTTTGTATGCTTTCTGCACCTTTTTGCTTCATTACTGGTTTATGGTGATATTCAAGTAATTTAATAAAATTGTTTACCCTAAAATGTGCTTAGACAATAGGCTAACCAGTTTTTCTTTTGTTGGCTGGGGCCCTACCATTATGAAACCGATAATGATAGGTTCTGAGTTTGTTGGAGCAGCTGATCCAGTGGAGTGCTTACCATTAGAGGAGGAGCCCGTTCCTGAAGATCTTTAGCTTTAGTTTCTTTTGCTTGTGAGATCGAGAGTTTCCTTTTTCATTTCTCTTAAACTTATTAAATATTGTAATAATACAGGTTTAACTTTTCTTTTCAGCTCTTTACTTATTCTGTATTGTTGTATTTATACTGTATTGATGGATGTTATATTTTTATTGCTTCCGCACTCTGAGATCATGTATAATCATTTAGTGATGGTATTTTGGGTTGAATGGCAAAGTCCTTATTTAAGTTGGATTAGAACATGTGTCTAATTCAATTCTAAATGGGGACCTTGTCATTTGGTGACCCCTCCACCGTAATCATGTTAACTTAAGGATTAACAGGATCACGGCGGGGCAGGGCCGCCACAGTTAATGATTTGGTTGGGAGGCGGCAGCACTCACAACACCTGAAGCAATTGGGCAAAGTACTATTAGATGATAGTTTCTTTAATAACTTTGCTTACTCCTTCATGAACATGGATTATGACTAATTTATTTCTAATACTAAAGATAGAATGCTAAACTACAACATGCTAAAAGAAAAGGAGTTACAAGATGGAATACAATGCTTTGACCATAATCAAACCCTAGTAGATGGATGGAAGAATAAGGATATGATCCCTTATGATAAACTCAAGAACATTATTGTGCCATTATTAAAGATGATCAATATTACTTCGCAGATATTTGATTAATTATTTTCGAAGACATGCAAGGAGCTCATTAAGCTAATTATATAAGCCACTATAGAAAATTTATTTGATATCTAAGAAATTCTAATTAACATTAACATAAGCCTTACTAACCTTCTAAAATGATTCAAGATGTTGGCAATAATAAATAATTAATAGCCATCATATAGAATAAATTGACTATTGAGCTATGAACATAATATAACCTACGTGATTTAACTTAGCTATTCACATAATTTTACTAAGCTCTTTATATGGATAATAATAGTTAACATATTAATGCATCAATATTACAACATCAAGTTTGCCGATCAACACACATGCAATCTCCCTTAACAGCTATAGTTACTCAAACATATATAGCTTTATCTAGCTCAGTATTATTTCAAAAAAAAATGCAGATTTCATGATAAATAAAAATCAACATAATTCATGCAAATATAATATCCACCTAAGTTGCTAATACAAATTTGATTAGCTACTACACAGAAGGCTACATGTATACGGATTTATAAGGATATTGGTTAACAATCTAAACAAGCATTAATATTGATTATATGAGCAAATCAAAGAAATTGTACTCAAACATATGAATTTCTACACCTTTGCTGAAATTAAATCAATCCCATAATTAGAGTTAATTCAAGCTTGACTGTACAATACCATGAGTGATGCATAGCCTTACTTAAATTGATTACATATTGGACAAAGCACATGTAGGATGACTTACTCAATATTGCTGATAATAACAATACGATCTAAGCTATTATTATGATATTTATTTGATATCACTCATGCATGCATTTGATGTTAAATACAAGAGACAATAAAGTCAGATCCAAAGCATTTAGGTTTATATCCAAGCATCAGAATTATTTAAGAACATGAAATACTTACTCACAACCAATAAAAATCTTAAGCATGAATTTGTACCTCCAAAATGTCGAGAGGATCGATCGATGAGGTACTGATTGGCTTTCCAAGGAGAGGGGAAAGCAAGGTTCAACCATGCAGGGTTCAGCTAGGATGAAGGAGTGAAGAGGTGGCCAGCTGGCCGACGCCTCTCGGCCTCCTACCGAGAGGGATGTGCTGCGACACAGCCATAAGTCGATGAGAGGCGCTCGGCCATATAGAGGAGGACTTTGGCCAAGAGAAAAGGAGAGCTTCTCGGCCATGGAGAATAAGAGATCTGCTGTTCTCTTATGGAAGGAGAGAGCTGCTATTGCTTGGTCATGGAGGAGAAGAGGCTCTCTTAACCGCTCAGCCATGGAAGAAGAGGAAGGAGGAGATGCGAAGGGGAGGAGGAGTTCGGCGCCTCATTGCATCGGATGGGAGAAATGAAAAATCGGCTGGAAGGAATATATTAGGTCTAAAAAAAACTTAGGTTAGAATGAGGCAGTTATATGTTTATAAGGCAAGCTATGCTCCATCGCAGCCATAGATTACCAATCCAACGACTGAAAATTTTCGAGCTCTGATTTATAACTATTTGAACTCCAAAAATTACAAACTTAGTATCAAAACGACCGTCTTGATGAGATAAACGCAAGCATCCAAAAATTATTAAATTTAGACGCGTATTTTATTTTATATTAATTTTTAAATGAAAAACTTTAAAAATTCGCTACAATTAATCCGGAGCCTAAAAAATCACGAAACTTAAAACATAGCGCCCTCATATAATTCTTAACTCAAATCTACATAAATTTTTGAAATCCAACTTTTATTTTATTTATTATCAACTCCGGAAGTTTAAACTTCCCAAATTTATTTAAGACAATCCGGGACCCCGATTGCGCTCAAATTTTCGCAGGTGGATCCCCTCAATATACTTTATTTGAGGATATTTTTATTAAATTTTTATTTGACTAAAATCAAAATTCTAATGTCAACTTAATTCTCCTAAATTTGGGATTAATTACTCCAGTAACAACCTCGTGTTATTACATCGCCTGAAAGCGCTGCTGCGCGCCATAGCACTCGTGCTTCATAAAAACTAGCGCCATAGATCACTGTAGCATTTGGCTCGTGTCCAGTAGGCACTACAGTGAGCCGAAGCGCCCAAAACTGTCTAAAATTGCCTATATTTAGGATTTTTTGCATTTGGCTGACTTTAGGACCCTAATGGGGCCAAACTATATCAAAACTAAAACTCAATTTTGTAAAATCAAGTATTGTGTGAATTTGGAGGTGAACTTCAATGGGGAATTTACCACTTACTATGAATATGAATATAAAGTTATATAAAACAGAAAGTAATTAAGGTCAATCAAATCCTTGGAACCTTGTGTAGGATTCCCCTCAATAGAGTAAAGAGTCTTAATTTTGATACTCCTCAGTTATTAAATAGAATTATTAGAGCCCAAATTATTAGTTGGATATAATAGTGCATGTCTATAGTGCTGAGTCACTTCAGCAAAATTTTAGGATTTGTTGAATCACTCTAAGCAGGATTATAAGGTCTCGATCTTATCCTATATGATAAGATAAGTGAAGTTCAGCTTAGAGTAAATCTTCCAATCTTAAGAGTATTATAATTAAGGAGATGAAATCCATAATTTGAGGAAATAAACAGTGACCGTGTTCTACCTCCTATCATCGTGCACATCGATAAGTACAGTTTTAAACAAACTAAGTAACTCAAGCCACCCTTCTTGCAACAATTAGTATATTTGTAGTTAAGGTATTTAACAGCTCAGTTTAAGAAAATAAACAGTGTTTAGATTTTGCCTCCTATTGTCATGCGCCTCGATAAGCGTAGTTTTAAACAAACTGAGTGTTAAATTCACTCTTCTTGGAAACATAACAATTATATGTATACAACCTTTTAAACTGATGATTTTAACTAAAATACTAAGTAAAACCACATAATAATCTAGAGTTAGGAGTCATAATCCAATTAGATGGATTCTACATAATGGGGATAATAGAATCATTTTAGTAATTTTCTAGATTATTAGATTTAAAGCATACAGTCAAAAAAGCCTTAGCATAAGCATAAGCATAAATATCAATGATTATTTATGGATTACAAGATGTAGCATACACTAATGAAGGAATTACATGATGCAATAGGCATCAAGGTATCAAAATTCCTAAGGGGATGTATGTGAGCATCAAAATGTATATTCATGGTAATTCAATGATATTCCAGATGTATACATAGTGGCATACAGTATAATGGCATATTCAAATGCATCATCTCAGTGGCATACAACACAATTTTACAGTATTACTTGCTCAGATTCAGATCATTTACTATTTTACTTACATTTAGTATTTAGTTTACAACTTGATTTTACTTTACTTTTGCTTTATACTATTTTTAGATTTTAGCTATTGTACAGTTTTTTTTGCAGTTTTATTTAAACTATTCAAATGTTAAGTTTTAGATAATTGTAACTATTTAGAATAGCTTTTGATGTGTTAGACTTATTGTCTAATATGTGGTACTTTTAGGATCTGATAATTTGCTAGATCCAAAGCAGCTAGTGGAGCCATATTAGGTGGATACTCAGGAGATCCATGAGGAGTTTGTGGAGCACTAGTGGACTCTTCTCCAGCCTTTACTATTTTGCTTAGTTATTTTTTTCAGTTCAGTATTTATATTCTATTTCCGTATTCCAGTAAATTGTTTTCCTTTTCTTTTCTGAGATGAATATTTTATTCAGCTTTTGTGATGAATGTTTCTAAATGCTTGCTTTTAGCTTCTGCACTGTCTTTATATTACTTATACTTAAAATTGTGATGTGATCAATATACTAGAAATGCTAATATTACTATACATATATTGGGTTTCTCTTTCTTGTACTCATAATCCAATGTATGTATTAGCTTAATGCATATGATAAGGATATCACTCTTATCTTAAGTATTAGCTCTCAACCCTTCTTAAGGTTGAGTCAGTAGCCTTCATCTATCTAAGGAGATGCGAAATCCCTTCCCGAGTAGCGCTCCGCTCCGCCGCCAATAGATTATCTCTTTTGTGCGCGGTGATGGGGTGGGTCGTCACAAGGTTAAACCCTAAGAGTACTCATTCATACTATAATGGGGACGACGTTAGTTCAAACTGGTGTGCATGTGTCTTGGATAAGTTAACTGGACTGGGCGGTTCAATAAATTTGGACCACGGGCCTGCACCGTCAGCGTGGAGGGCCCCGTCTAGACATGCGACTAAGTATTAGGTTGCCGCGTGTCCGACTATCTCATCTTCCATGCCACCTTTTATTCCTAAGTAAATTATGCGCTCTTTTCTATATTTGCATGGTATTTAGCACCTGGCGGTTATGAGATGTGTGGAGATTTATTAACTGGTTAATAATTAATTCTTAATAACTAATTCATAAAGCTTCATTTGCATATAATTCCAAAACTATCTAATCAATTTATGCAATATAATATACTATTTCGATCACAAAAATATGTAGATTAATAATATGATATTTAATTTTTGGGTTGATGAATATTCATTTAATCATTATTTTAGATTAATTAATTAATTTTAATTTAATTTCAATTTGTATATGGCATAATTTGATAAATTGATGTCCAAACTTGTTGATCAAATAATCCATTTCACTCATAAAAATGTGTCGGACATTAATATGAAATTAGATTTAGGTTTTGAACTATAAATCTCTTAATAATATTTTAATCCTGATTAGGGGTATTCCAAACTATATAATTTTAATATTGTCCAAATTTAACTTAGTTAGTGTTATTTACTCCTTATATTATAAAGATTTTATTGATATGTATATCATTTCATTTGGACAACAATAGAGATTTTAAGTATTAGACTCCTTAAATCAGGAAATTTTTGTAATTTCATATTTTTCATTTATGCTTATTTTAGGTATTTGAACTCTAGGACAATAAACATATCTCACTTTACTTATTTCACATATACTCTTAATTATATATATGAGACATGAATTTTCATAATTTGATGATTAGAATAATTGGTAATTTACTTAAATTAATCTTCATTATTATTATAATTAATATAAGATTGGATTGCATTCAGAAATTGCATGTGATCTTTTGAGATAGATTATTTCTAATTAAGATTGATAACTTTCACACTCATGTAATTGCAATGCATTAAATTTAGTGAGACTATTTACATAGCATATTCTAAACTCAGCTTTTCCTATTCTTAGAATGCTTCATATTAAATTTAGAAACTTAGCTTGTATGAATTGCTAATAAAATCTTTATTAATTTATCCCATGCAAGTTGTATGCTATTTAAAAGTCATAAGTTCTTTAAGAGAACCAATTATAATTAGTATATTACCACTTAGAATGAGGTTTAATAATAGTCTCATAACCTATAATTCTTATATTAAGCCTATTAGCAAGTTAACAATTACTACGCTAGTAGTATACTTCATTTCATTATCCTCCCATACATTTACATATCTTTTATCATATAATTTTAATTAAATTAGTGATTAATTTGATTTTAAACTTTTCATTCTATAAACTAATTTGATAAAGTAGTAGGTTGTACATTAACCTTCACTTCAATTAGTTTAGTAACCTTTAATTTCATTCCCCCTTATTAGTTTTTTAGACTTTAATCATTAATCAAATTGATTTTATTAGTTTATGATTAGTGTAGAATAAGTTTCAACTACTTAAATATAATTATAAATTATTTTGTCACTTCATAAATTATATTAAAATATATTATTTTCCAAACTTCTTTCACTTCTATTATTATTAAAAAATTTGACTTAAAAATCAATATCTGTAAGTCAATTAGGAGTTCAATTAACACCAATCATTAAGTATATCATTAAAATTAGATAATTCTAAATATCACATAATTTACAATTATTTAAATTTCTTTAATTGCTTGCTTAGCTTTGAGCCTCTTCCTTTGAATATACATACAAGATATTGTTCATATATAAAACTTTCACAAAAAAATATAGGGATTTATATTATGGTGAATAGCCAAGGATAAGCTATAGGAGAAATAAGAAGACCTCACATTCTCAAAGGGTGAATGTGAGTGTTTATTTTCATTGAAGCCCCTCTTTTTTTTTTTTTTTTGTTGGGCAGACATGCTTAACTCCTCATGTCATTCTGTATATGCCCGCATAATGAAACTTTTATAAAATAATTTTAACTAATATTATATGAGTATTTTATAATCTTATTAATTGTAAGATCTCATCATAGTCTTTTGGCTATGTTTCCATTGTATAGTTCTAAGCTATACATTCTTAGTCCACGAGACTAATATTCTTTTTTTCTTACTATGCTTTACACATTCTATCTTCAATACTATGCTTTACTTACTTACAATTCATAAAAAATGTAGTGTATGTTATTTTAATATCATTTAAATGCTTCATTGCTATTCTTTTTCTTACTTAGCATAATTTCTATTTTTTCTTACTTTCAAATGCACTATAGTAGTTTCTAGCCTTATTTAGAATACTTTTCCCTTACCCTTTTAGTTGCAGGCTAGAACGAGTATTCATGTCAGTACTTTTACTTCTTTACTTTTAACTGTTCTTCTTTACAGTTATACTTATTTTCTTCCTTACTTGAATGCTTTTAAATGCTCATTTGCTTATATTAAATTATAAATTAGCCTATGATATCCAAATAAATTTAAATGTTAGCAAATTTTAAAATGTGCTTAGACTATTTTGTTTAACTATTCTTTTTCTTTTATTAGTTTTGCACTATCATATTTAAATACCAAAATATAATATATCAAGAGTATTTAAATTTAGGTGGAGCTGGACCTAACACTTAAAGATCTTATAAATTACTTTCGCTAAATTTTCATTACTTGCTTTTATTTCATGTGAGAGAGAATGTTTATTTTATTACTCTTTCATTTAAAGGCAATAATAATTTAATTTAATTATGATGTTTTTATTTAATTCTCTGCTGAGTTTACCTATTTTAAAACTGCTTGGATTGAATGAGTGAATAAATACTACATATTCTACTTGTACTTATTATATGTTTCCTTACCTACTTTATACATGCTTATATTGTAATTTTTTTTTAACTTAACACTACTCATAAAGATACTTGGCCAACTTAACATCTATCATTTGGTTAGTTTTCTTTTAATTGGATATTAAATGCTAAGGTAATGCTCCAATACTGGATTAATCTCCTATCTAATATTAGGATCATTATAAAAATATACCAATTATGTATATACAACCTCTTCAATTGATGAATTTAAGTTCAATCTTAGCTAGTTCTATTCAATGGATTATAAATAGGAGTCAGAATTCATTTAGATGAATTCTACATAATGGAAATAAATGGAATCATTACTTGATATTGAATTAATTTCTAAATTCTGATAATTTAAAACATATAGTCATAAAAGTCTTGGCATATCATAAAATGCATAAGTCATGCCAGCATTAAAAGAGCAAATGAGCTCACCCAAGAACTTTGTTAGCCGAGTGTTCACTCATATAGGATCTATGGAGTGTCATGTGACACAAAGTCAACATATTAGTGGCATTCAGCTCTGAGACATATTCAGATGCATAATCATGAATTTAGTGGCATACAATATGGTTTTGAGAGATTATTTACTCGGTTTCAGATTACTTACTATTTTTTCTATATTTTAGTATTCAGTTTGCAATTTCAGCTTTACTTTTAGATTTGTAATATTATGAGTTTTTAGCTATTTTATTATCTTTTTTACAATTTTACTTAAAATATTCAAATGCTAAATAGTAGATACCTATAACCGTTATAGTAGATTTTAATGTGTTAGACTTATTGTCTAATATGTGGTATTTTTGGGATTCGGTAATTTGCTAGATCCAGAGCAGCTTGTGGAGCTAGATTGTAACAACCCAAGGTTGTTATCCAGCTTAATTTTAGCATAATCATAGCATAATCACCATTCTATTAAGTTCATCTAGTCATTAGCACCAAACCCTGAAGGTTTGGAGCAATTCGGAGCTAAATCCAATATTTTGGATTATTTTAATATTTCATTAAATAGAAAATTGAGGTTCTTATTTTGATCTCGAAATCAAAATCTAACTTCGCCGTTGCGTTCGTCACCCCCAAATTAGCTAAGGATGATGTTTTGGAAGCATTTGAAAGTCGTCGAATTTTTACGAATATTTTAATGTAATTAAATGCGTTGAAAAATAGAATAATTAAATAGTCATCTGAATCAAATTCCAACTTTGCCGTTGAATTCCTCACCCCCAAATTAGCTATGGGTGAATTTTTAGGAATTTTTGGAGCACATTTCAAAAATCAGAATTTTTAAATAATTAAGGAAAATAAATATGTAAATAAGCAATCTTTGAGCCCCTTATTTGCAATTTCCCCTAATTTTTAGCATTTTGGCTGACAGCTCCTTGCACAATTCGGCTGGCCATCTTTTCCTTGTATCTTAAGCCATGCCCATTAATGCCCATCCATGATGGCCCCTACTCCTAGCCTCCCTTAGCCATGATGAGGCCTACCCTCCCCTCTTCTCCTTTAAAAGAAGAGCTCAGCCCTCCTTTTCCACTTGCTAAGATTTTCTCCATTTCCTCCATTTCTCCATTGATGTACCTTAAAGGAAGATCCTCTCCAAGATTTGAAGAAAAGGCAAAGGTTCCTCTTCCTCCTTCTTTTGCAAGGCTAAAGGTACCCTCTTGCTCCTCTCCTTGTCTTCCTTATGATGTTATGATGTTAGAATGTAGTATTAGAATGTCTATATGTATGTATGAAAGCCATTAAGGCTCTTAAAAACTCCATGAAAATCTGCTCTATTTTTCTCTATTTTGTATATCTTGTCATTCATCATCATTTTTAGTATAGCTAAAATGCTTCGTTCGTGCTGATTTTGGTGTCGATGGAAAGGTATCGAAAATATATTTCCATTGATATATAGCACCACTCATGGAACTCTCTGGATTGAGAGTAATTAAGCTCGAAAAACGGCTCTTGCGGGTTTCGCACCTGGCGAAATCACCGTCTGCCGCTGCAGCGCGCTGCAGCGGATTGCCGTAGGCTGCAGTGGACAGAAGAACTTATGAAAAATGCACATTAATTAATTGAACAGTAAAATTGTGAAATGAACCGCTACAGCGCGCTATAGCGCGTTGCAGCGGTCTGCAGTGGCATTTCACGAAACTTAGGAAACGACCATAAAAATTAATTAACAATAACTTGCAAAATGGGACGCTACAGCGCGCTGTAGTGCGCTGCAGCGGACCTTAGCAGAAATACTTCAGATCTTAGGAAATGACAAAATAAATTAATTGAACAGTAATTTTCCAAAATGAACCGCTCTAGCGCGCCATAGCGCACTGCAGCGGGTCACAACAGATTGCAGTGGATCGCAGCGGACCGCAGCAAGCCGCATCGCAAAGGCGCTACCACGCGCTGTCATGCAGAAAGTGCTACAGCGCGCTGCCGCGCGGAAAATGCTACAGCGCGCTGTAGCTCCCAAACTTGCAAAATTTCCAGAATTCTCAGAAAACTGCCCAGATTTTGTAAAACTGCCCAATTTTGGCTGAAATGACCAAAACTCAACTGTTTTGATGTTTTAAGACCTCTAGGACCCTAGTGGGGTTGAGTTATACTAAATTTGAACCTATTTTAGTTAAAATTGAACACTGCATAAAATTTTACTTGAAAATTGAATTTGAAGCTTTGTCAATTTCATTAAGTGCTCAAAACCTATGCATCTTAAATACATGTTACGCCATATGCTAAGTACTGGAGTTTTAATTGCTTGTATCAATTATGTATACCTTAATAATCTAAATGGCATGAAACTTAGATCTTTTAGAATTGTGACTAAGTGCTAATCTCTTTTGTTTGATTTAGATTTTGATTAACAACAATCATCTTTTTATTTTATGTTACCTTTTCATCTATATGTGTTCATGAACTTAGGATGTATATTAAAAAATCTTAACACTTATTTGGACACTTAAATGTGATCACTTGAACATGAGAATCTTTATAACTTGATTATGTAGATGATACTTAATCCAAACCTAAGTTGACATCAATAATATGCTAATAATACATTAATTTGCCATTGACCTTTAAATTAACCATTGGTCTTAATGATAGAAGGGTTAGGGATTAAACACTAACTTATCTTGATTAAGATCTAAATCTTAATCATTTAATCAATCTACTTGATTGTAAGAGAATCTGATTTACATTATTCTAATAATGCATTTAATTGAGTATTGATCTTAAATCATCAAATTAGAAGTGCTAAGGATAACATTGAATATGTGTGATTGAACTATCTGAATCCAAACTTTAGATCTTTGATTTTCTCTTATATAAGATAATTAGCATAAGATGGAAATAAAATTGTAATGATTTATGTAATGATCTAAATCTAATAAGATTTTTGATTTTATCCCATGATTATAGAATAGGAAAGGATCAAATGAATTTTAATCATTTGATCTAATCATTTTAACTTAAGTATAACAAGTAAACCTTAAGAAGTCGAAAAGTGAGATCTTAAGGGTCTTGCTATAAGATTCATCATTGAAATGATTGAAGATCTTAACCAATGAAACATTGAGGTAGGAAGGACCTTTGTAACTTATTGAGGTAGAAACCTAATTGCTCCTTCATAACTTTAGAAGTTGAACTTGATACCTTATGGTAGGAATCACCTAAAGTACTTAAATTGTGGCTCATTCCTTGTGGTAGCAACCTATGTTGAGTGATCCTTTGATCACATCCTTAGAGCCTTGTGTATGATACATCTAATTAGAGTAAGGATTAATAGATTTGATAAATCCTTGTCGATTAAATAGAATCTGCTGAACTCAGATTATTGGTTGGGTATAGTAGGGTATACCAATATTACTGGATTAATTCAGTAATATTCAAGATTGGTTGATTCACTCCAATGTGGACTTATGACCAGGTGCTATCCTGCGAGATTAGCCGAATACAGTCCCATTAAAGTAAATCTTCCAAGACTAAGAGTGTTACAATTAGTGAATAAAATCCTTAGTTTGAGATGTAAACTGCGACCTGGTTCTGTCTCCTATCGTAGTGCGCTTCGATAAGTGCAGTTTAAGCAAACTAAGTATCTTAAGTCTCTTTGCGTAGACCACTAAGTATGCTCGTAATTAGGGCATTTAACAACTTAGCTTGAGATGTAAACTATGACCGGGTTTTGCCTCTTATCGTAGTGCGCTTCGATAAGTGCAGTTTAAACAAGCTAATGGTTAAATTTATCTTTCTTGCAAATATGCTAAATATGTGTATACAATCATCCCAGCTAATGATTTTTAAGTAAACTCTCAACTTTAACTAATTACTACAGTTTGAATCTTAGGAGTCAGAATCCTTTTAGCAGGATTCTGCACAATGGAGACTTTGGATTCATTATCAAATTTTAAAGCATTTTCTGGATTTATCTCATGTAGTTTAGAAGCGTGAGCATGAGCATAAGCATGATGTGTGAATATCAGAATAATGAATAAGTATTAGTGATGATTTATGAGTTACAGAATGTTGCATACATTGACGGAGGAATTTTTGGATGCATCAATGTCATCAATAAACAGTATTCCCAACAGGGTGTATGTAGACATTGAACCGTACTGCTCATAACAGTTCAGTGATATTTTGGTAGTATATCAGTAGTATACCATATTGTGGCATATTCAGATGCACAGTTTCAGTGGCATACAGTATAGTTGTACATATGATTACTCAATTTCAGATTCAGTACTATTTTGATTTATTTTCAGTATTCAGTTATAGTTCAGTTTTATTTTACACTGCTTTAATTTTGTACAGTTTTAGACAGATCTGTACTTTCAATTATCTTTACAGTTTTTCTGCAGATTTACTCGTATTATGCAAATGTTAAATGAATAATTAAAATTATTAGATTAGTTTCGATGTTTTAGACTTATTGTCTAACACAAGGTACTTTTGGGATCCGATAATTTGCTAGATCCCGAGCAGTATATTGAGCCAGGTCAGGAGGACATCCAGGAGATCTAGGAGGAGCTTGTGGAGCTTTAGTAGACTCTTCTTCAGCTTTATTTTCTGCTCAGTTACTTTTAATTCAGTATTTAGTTCTATGTCTGTTATTCAGTAAATGTTTGTAATAACTCTGGATGTATTTTCTTTTCTTTTCTGAGATGAATATTGTATACAACTTCTGTGATGAATGTTTCTGGATGTTTGCTTTAAGCTTCTGCACTCTATTTTTATACTATTTATACTTAGTATTGTGATGTGATCATTATACTGGAAATGCTAATACCTTATACATATATTAGATTCTTATTGTATTCTAAATCCAATGTATGTATTTATCTAATACTTGGGATAAGGATACTACACTTATCTTTAGTATTAACTCTCAACCCCACTTAAGGTTGAGTCAGCAACCCTTCAGGTGGGCTTAGTTTTCAGCTATTCGGGGAGACGGGTTATTCCTCCCCGAGTGGCGCACCGCTCCGCCGCCAAATTTATGATTTTAATTCTTTTGCGCACGGTGACAGGGCGGGGTGCTACATAGATCCCTGCCTTCACATGAGATCCAAGCAGGAGTTCATGGAGAATTAGAGGACTCATCATTAGTCTTTATTTTTTGCAATAATTACTTTCAGTTTAGTACTTAGACTATTTTTTATATTTTTATAAAGTAAACGGTTTGTAATAATTCTGAATATTTTTTTTTAGATGAATGCTCTACATAACTAATGTGATGAATATTTCTAGATGTATGATTTAACTTCCGTACTCTGTGTATACTTCTACTTATACTTAGTATTGTAATGTGATCATGATATATATAAAATGCTAGTATTTGTGTAATTTGGATCTTACCTTTATTCATAATCCAATATACATGAGTACCCTATCGAATACTTGAGATAATGATAATACACTTATCTTAATAATTAGTACTCAGCCCTCTTCTCTTTGAGGTTGAGTCTCAGTAGCTCTTGTACTCATCATGTATAATCGGGGAGGTTCAGTTTCATTTTTGAGTAACGCACCGTTTCGCCGCCAATTATTATTCTTTGAACTAACTCAATTGGTGTGGCGACGGGACGGGGGGTTATTGTAACAACTATAGGTTGTTAATATATTTAATTCTTAGTTTAATCAAGTATTAATTTTAATCCCATTGCATTTAGAATATCAATTAAGCTAATCCTGAAAGTTTGAGGTCAATTGAACCTCTCTAAGTCAAGTTAGCCTTTTGATCAATCTAGATGCCCAAAGTTAGACCAAAAATATTTTGATTTCAGAATTAAAATCTGATTAAATTTTTGAATTCATCACCCCCAAATTAGCTAGGGATAAAATTTTAAGAATTTTTGGAAATTATTTGGACCATAATTTAAATTAAATTAAATTAAAGAAATTGCAAATTAGGGTTTGCATAAATTTATATTTGCACATTTGCTCTTCAATGGTCGAGATCCGTTGTCGGGACCGCGACATATCTGCTGTGGGGCCCCGATCGCAGTTTAGCTTCAGTGTAGTATAAATGGTGTCGCACAAATCTTAACGCTTTAGATCTTGTGGTCTAGATCCCACATTCGGGAACTTTCAATTAGCCATTGGATCCTTACTTTGTTTAAACAACTGATCTTCTCCCCTCGTCCATCTGTTATTCAGATCGCATCAGAACCATCAATCCTCAATGGCTGAAGAATCGGATGGATCCCGTTACTCCTTCCATGTTCATCTTCATTCCAGAAGATCCCTCTCGCGCCCGACAGGATCCTGCTGTGGTGCAGCGTGGCAGTGTAGGAAATCTTCTATGTCTTCCACTCCTACCCTATCCTAACGGCCTATCAACTTGAAATCCTAGGTTTGCCCTTGCCTATCCTTGGCCCCTCCATCCTAAGTCTCGGGTCAGTCATTAGGCTTGCCCGAGCTCCCATCTGTTTTCCCAGGCTATAAATAGCTTAGGAATTGCCTCTAGAGGTTCCTTTACCAATTGCAAACTCTCCTGATACTCAGTTTTCTTTCTGTCTTCTCTAGAACTCTTTGTAACTCATTGGAGATCCAGCTTCATTTCAGTCAGTTCATATGGATAGGCTTGGTGTTTAAGCTCCATATAGCTACGACTCGACCCGTGAAGTTCATCTACAATTGCCCCAATTCCCAGCTCAGCCTCTGTCATCTCCAGCTAGCAAATCAGTTACCTCTAACAAAAAAGGTACCCCCTTCTTTTTCTCCTTCAATGAGTTGTGTGAGCTCACTGTCTCGTTAGAAATGCTTGGCTATTGAATTTTCGTAGATGCCTGCGAAACTAGGAGCATTGCGATTGAGATTGGGGGTGATGGTCCAACAATGTGGAGCATAGTTGAATTGGGTTCACCATTTAGGAGACGATTCCAGGGTTCCTTTTCAGTGATTGACCTATGAGTGGGGTCAATCATCATATTATTACATTCCATATCGATCTATCATCGGATTGATATGGTCTAAGTAGCCTAAATCATCTCTATGCGACCCACCCTTACTTGGACCTACTCGATCATGGCCCGAGTAAGGATCCATCGATCCAACCTTTCTCAAGCTCAATCAGCATGGGGTTTAGCCTTGCCATAGCTAGGGGATGGTGTGGGGATCTATTCGGATGTGAATGGTAGACCGTGGAGGTAGAATTGCCCTCCACAGTGATCCCTTTTGGTCGCCCTATTTGAGTTAAGGTTTTGGTGTTCTGGCCAGTCGGTGAAGGGAATTCCGGGCTCCATTGATGTGCCTCAGTCTAAGGATGGAGTTTCGATCAACCAGAGGCCAGGACAAGGTCTTCGGCAGAGAATTTTGCCGATTAGGGTTACCATAATCGGCCTATGCTGAGGGAATTTGAAGTGGGGACGATGCCAATGTGCGGGTCGGGCCGAACCGTGACCCGCACGGTGCGACAGTGGCGGGTCATCGGGTCAAGCCGACCCGCGCATTATATTTTGGGCCGGACCCATTTAATTGGAATTATTTTTCTTAAGAAAAATAATCAAATTAATCAAATCATAGAGAAATTAAATTGGAAAAATGCAAAATAAATTTATTTGATAACTTTTGATCAATTGATTTAAACTATATGATCTTATATACCAAAATGATCTGAAAATCATGAAGAATAAGAATATAAAATAATATTAAACTTTTAATGGTTAAATTTTCTATTTTAGTCTAATCATTGTATAACTTAATTAGGGGTGATTAGCATGTATATATAGCCAAATTACATGATTTAGGTGCCAATATGTTCCTTATGCTTTGTTGAATGCATGTGTTAGGTGGTAAAATTTTCTGATTAATGTATTCTAAATTATGATATAATCTTGTAAATGCATGATTAGTAAAAATTAGAATTTTTTATTATCCAAACTTTGAAAACTCAATCTTTAATTGCTCACATGAATAAATAGAATATAATTGCTAAGTTTCATAAATTTATAATGGTTGGATTTGTAATTAGGTGCTCATTCATTTGTATTAAATTAAAGTTTGATTAGCACTAATTACCTTCTATTTTTTACAAAATTTTTTTATTATGTTTTCATAACAGTAGTATAAATGTAAAGAACCTCTCATGTGTATCTTAAATGTTTAATTTAAATAATTTTTTTAAAAAAAGCATAATTTCTTAATTAATCTTAAGAAATTTTAAGATCTTGATCAAGTCATTAACACTTGGTCTAAATTTGAGATTGCCACCAACAACATACCAATAATATATTGATTTTTCATTAATCTATAAATCAACAATGAGTCTTAATTGGAAAAAGATAGGGGTTAAATCCTAATATATTTGATTGAGACTTGAACCTTAATCACTTAATCAATTGACTTGATTGAAAGATAATTTAATTGACATCATTCCAATAATACATCTAATTTAGCATTGACCTTAAATCATTTAATTAAAAGTGCTAAAGTTAATAATAAACTTATGTAATTGACATTTGAATCTAAGCTTAAGATCCCTAATTTTCTCTTGTATAAGATTCTTAGTATAAGAATGATAATAAAACTGTATTGATTTATGAAATGATCAGATCCTAATAATATTCTTGATTTTATCTCATAATCGTAGAATAGGATGTGATCAAATGGGTCTAACCATCTGATCTGATCATGTTAACCCAAACTCAGCAAGTGAACCTTGATTGTAGTTTAATTGTTAGATGAGTGAGATTTTAATGATCTTATTATAGGAGTGTTTGTAATATTTAAAAAGTCTAATAAATGTTAGTACATTGAGGTATGAAGAACTTATTGTGAAATATTGAGGTAGGAACTTAGATAATTCTCCTTAACTTTAGAAGTTATCTTAAACCTTGTGGTAGAATTCACCTAAGGCATTAGAATAAGATTTATCCCATGTGATAATAACCCATATTGAGTGACCTTTTGGTCACATCTTTGAAGCCTTGTATAGAACTTACCCAATTAGAGTAAGGATTTATAGTTTTAATAAATCCTCGATATTAAATAGAATTGACTAAGCTCAAATTTTTAGTTAGTTATGATCATGCATACCCATTATACTGAGTTACTTCAAATATTCAGGTTTGGATGTGTCACTCCCATGTGGACTAATGACCGAGTGCTTTCCTGAGGGATAAGTTGAATACAGTCTCGTTAGAGTAAATCCTCCAAACCTAAGAGCATAAACTAGAATCTTAGTTTGGGAGAATAATAACTGCAATAAGGTTCTGCCTCTTATCCTGTGTGCGCCTTGATAAGTTCAATTATAAGCAAATTAAGTGCTAAATTTACCTTCTTAAGAACATACAACTATGTGTAGACAATCTTTCCAATTTATTATTTCAACAAAAAATCCTAAACAAGAGAAACTAATTATTGGATTAGAATCTAAGCGTCAGAATACTTTTAGCAGAATTCTGCACAATGAAGACATTTGAGTCATAATCTAATTTTAAAGTATTTTTGGATTTCAGGATTTAAGTCATGTAGTATAGAAACATGAGCATGAGCATAAGCATGATGAAAATATTAGTGATGATTTATGAGTTACGGAATGTTGCATATCTCGATAAAGGAAATTCATGATGTTCATGCATCATAGTAAACTATATTTCCCAATATAATGTATGTAGACATTGGACCATATAGCTCATAGCAATTCAGTGATTGCTTAGTTGCATATCAGTAGCATACAGTATTGTGGCATATTCAGATATAACATATAGCATAATTTTGCATGTTATTTACTTTGTTTCAGATTATGCACTATTTTATTTATTTTTAATATTCAGCATACAATCAGCCTTACCTTACTTCAGTTTTATACAGTTTTAATTATTTAGTTAATATTACAGTGTTTCTGCAGTTTTGTTTACTTTACTATTTTATAAAAAAAATTAAAACTGCTTAGATTAGTTTTGATGTGTTAGACTTATTATCTAATATGTGGTACTTTTGGAATCTGGTAATTTACTAAATCTTGAGCAGCATGTTGAGCCAGGTCAAGAGGACCACCAGGAGATTCAGGAGGAGTATTGTAACAACCCCAGTATTAGATCGGGAACCCAATCCAACGCTGGAGTATTACCATAACACTTTACATAGGGTTAAAAGGAAACTAACCCAACATCAAGTGTTATGTGGCCAAGTATCTTTGTGAGGGTGTTAAGTTAAGGAAAATGCAATGTAAAGAAGGAAGAACATGAAATATATGTAAGTAGAACTGAATACTATCTACTTTTCAAACTAAGTAGTTTAATATGAAAGTAAATTCATTACAGAAAGAAGTAAGAACATTATAGAAATTAAGTTATTACAAACTTTAAAATTTAAAGTAAAATTTGCTCGCTCACATGAAAAATAATAAAATGAAAAGAAAGTTTGTGTAAGCAAAAATATCTTCAAAAATGACTAGTGTTCAAAACTAGGTCCAACTCCACTAACCTGAAAATGCTCTAGATCTATCATATTTTTTATTTATAAAATACGGTATGGCACATTCAATAAAAAGAAAAGGATGGTTAGACTAAAAAGTCTAAGCACAATTTTAAGATTGACTAAATTTAAATTATAATTTAGTTGGATATCACATATGTTAATTTACAATCATAAATTATAGCAGAGCGTAAAAAGCATCAAAGTAAAGGGAAGAAAGTATAACTGTAAAGAAGAACAGTAGAAAGGGAAAAGGAGTAAAAACTCATAAGTATATTTGCTTTAGCCTATAACAACAAGTAAGGGAAAAAACATCCCAAACAAGGCTAGAAACTACAAATGTGCATATGAAAACACACAATGAATACATGAATATGTTCAATGAATATTATGCTAAGTAAAAAAAGCTAAAGCTATGAAGTATAAAATGTAAGTAAAGTAACAAATACTGCATAAAGTAAGACTGTAAGTAAAGTAAATTACAGTACAAAAAGTAAAACTAAATAGTAAAGTAATGTAAAGTAAGTACAATAAAGCTTAGCCTAAAGGGCTGAAACATAGTCGAAGACTATGATAAGTAAGCATAGCTCAAAGGCTACGACAAGTTATCAAAATAAATTAAGATTGTGATAACCCAAATAGAAAGCATAGGTAAAAGACTATGACAAGTTATCATAATCGATTAAGATTGTGATAACCCAAAATAAAATTCATAGCTCAAAGGCTATGACAAGGTATCATAATCAATCTTAACTAATTGTGATAACCCAAAAGCTTCATTATTTAAGTTATTTTATTTTATGCATAATGTCTTATATGAATGTTTAAGGTTGTAATCTCAAAGCAAAGCAGCATCTCAAGAAATTCAAGTAATTATAAATTATGTGATATCCAATATTGTCTAATATTTTAGATTATCTAACTTAATGATTGGAGCTGATTAAGCTTCTTATTAGCTTAGAGATATAGATCTCTAAGTCAATTGAATGTAATATTATAAGTGACCTAAGCTTGGAAATAGTAAATTGATTTAGTTTTATGTAAGTGACAAAATAATTTATATGTATAATGATGTAACATAAAGCTAATCCTATACTAATCCTAAACCACATAGTGATTATAGGTTACTATGCTTAAGGCTTAGGGTACTAATATGAAGGGATTTAAGTTGTACGTTCTCTTATACTAGCCAAACACTTTAGTTAATACTATCTTCTAAGCATTCTATTTGATTTACATATTAATAACTCTATGCTTAAGAAGGTTTAATTAGCTAATTACTTTCAGTATTTAGTCTTAGAAGTGATACTAGTAGAGTAAAATTAGTCTACTCTTAAACTTATGATCTAATTAGAGCTTCTATCCTAATAAGTCAATACTAAAGGGGTTATTATCACTTAAGTTATTATTATCTAGTACAACAAGTAATCTTAGCTCATCTCACTAAGTCATAATAAGGGAGTTTAAATTTAGTGATAATGATATTATGTCCTATTTCTCATGTTAATTATTTCACTATAAGGAATTCTAGTCTCTTAGCTCTGACTTAGATGGTAGTCCACTTATGATTATATCCTCCTTATTATTTGAGAACTCTTTTAATCTTAGCTTATTGATTTAGTCTTTCTAGATGATTTTAGGCATCTTACTTAGAATAAGATGAGTAATTACAGCATACTAAAAGGTTACACTCAACTACTTAGATAAATTCTCGGCTTCGCACCTCCGGGCCGCCTACATTCGACTATCTAAGTTATATATTTATCATGCTAAGACTATCCATATAATCCTAAATAAGTTTCATTTACCACTTAGGCTATTCTATACAATCAAATGGAAGGCACTAGTCTTCCTAAAATGATATCATTCTAATTGTCTAACCGATCTTTCCTTAGATACAATAGATATATTTAAGGATTACTTAATGTTATTCTAAATATTTCACATAATATAAGTGTGATCTTTATTTTCACTATCTTACCCTTAATGATTTACTTGAAATAATTTATATGACTTTTAATGGGAAGATATATGTCTAAGTTGAGTTAAGTGTCTAGCCTACAAATAACATCCTTATTATTATTAAAACTACTAGCCTTGCATTATGGCTAAGGTTCTATAAATAGAAAGATGAAATATAAACTCATTATCTTAAAATTCACTAAACAAACATAAATCTAAGTGTTTCTAGTTCATAGGTTCACTAAACTAGTTAAATACTCACTTGGGAGTTACTACAAGCAAGGTTAAATGAAAGTCTACAATTTAGAAATCCTAGTTTTGCTTATGGCAAAATGTATGCTAAAACTTGATAAGGAATCTAGAGAGATTAAGGAAGGTTTATAGTTTAAAAGGAAAATGTTTACTAAGTCAAATTCAAATATTAACAATTAGTTCTAGTATGAGCACCTACCATAAATAAAAGGAAATAAATAGCTAAGCGTGTACCTTAAAAATATATTTGTTACACTTGGAATGGAAATTAAATAAAGATAGAGATTCTCAACCTACACTATCTCTCCTATTATCGAGGCTCGAATCACAGCTTACTAAACTACTCAAAATGTCTAACTATGAAGATCAATGGTTAAACTCAAAAATTAAGATGACATGAAAGTCTAATTAATGAAATATGCTTGTTGTCCTAAGGCATAAAGGCCTACACATGCAAGTAACATAATCAAGAAAAAAAAATGATTTATTATGAATATTTTGAGGAGTCAAATATCTAATTTATCCAATTATTGTCCAATCAAGATAACAATAACATAAATGAAATCCTCATATTACAAGGAGAATAATGACACTAAGCAAGTTACATTTGGACAACATTAGAAAATTAGTGTTTTCAGGACTCCTAATTGCAATTAAAAAATGATTAGGAAAATTAAGTATTTAATCTTAAATCTGATTTTATAATATTGTCCTACATATTACTGTGATTGAAATAGACTATTGAATCGCAAGTTTGAACCATAATCGGCTAAGTTATAGCATTTGCAAAATTAGGATATCTATTAATTAGTTAATTAACTAAAAACAACTTAATAGGGATAAGTTCTATGCAAGTGACATACTCAAATAAAATAGTTTAGTCCAATAGAATTAAATACAGGTTTTAAGTTTAACGTACTTTTACTTGCACAGAATTGCGTCTGAAGTGAAAAATACCTGCAAATATTTATTGTATTATCTTTCATTAGTAAATATCTAAAATTTTTATGATTTAGAGGGTTCTCAATTTATTTAAGAAATTAAGATACTCTCCTTAACTCTTAATAGTTGTATGCTAAAAGTGGCATTATGCGTGCATATATGAATATATATATATATATATACTAATGAATGATTGAATGAGTATATTTATGTATCTGTGTAATTCAATATATTAAACCATTCATATAATTTTATAACATAGATACATAAATATGGATAATAAATAACAAGCTTCTAAATTTCTAGTATAAATCTCTTTGGTTTTAAAGTATAAACCTCTCAAGTTTTATAGCCGGAAGCACTTGCATGTTTGCATTTACAAAAGTACTACTATGTTAGTTCAACACGTTATGATAAGATCCTAAAGTACACATCACATTGTGCTCTAAAATATGCTACAAGATCTTCCAAACAAAGTTCAAAATAATATTACCACCATAATTTTATAAAATTGCAAGACATAAAAACAAGGGTGTGGAATATGGATACTTGTTGCAATTTCACGATTAACCTTTTAAAATGATTTATTTATCTTTAAACAAAACCTCAGTCATTTGCTTGTTCATCTTCTTTTTTTTTTTGTCAGATTCGCTTAGTTTAAATTCAACCATTTTAATTAGAAACCACAATAAGTTCATTTGATCTACACTTTGATATTTGATTTATTTAAATAATCCAAATATCTCGTGAGTTAACATTTAATGCCTCTTCAAGATCATACTTGCAAAGAAAAGAAAGCATGTCGATAGAAGATAACAACTAAAAAATTTTAAACAAATAATAGTATCTATACTTACCAAAGTAAACGAGAACCCACCCGTAATCGTCACTCATAATAAGAAGAATAACCAAAAGATGAAGAAGGTAAATCTGCAGTGTGTAAGGGGAATTTTTACCGCTTATGAGTCAAGATGGGGGAATCAATGAGTTCTTCAAGTTGTCGATTAAGGAAGGGGAAGAGCCGGTGTGGCCTTCAAAGGAAGGATCGACTAGATCATTGTGTCGTTTGCGATTGATTTTTCCGAGTGGAGGACCATCGAGGGTCATTATTTCGAGCTAGGAGGAGGAGCTCCGACCTTCCCTAAGGAATAGGAGAAGGAGCAGGTGTCTCTCGGCCTCCTACCAAGAGGTAGAAGGTGGAAGCCTCTCAGCCTTCTACCAAGAGCTTAGGTGAACGAAGCCTAGCGTGGGAGAGAAGCGAGGATTCGACTGGAAGAAATGAGAGAAAATAATTTTGGATGTTGGTGGGAGAGAAGAAATATTAGGTTTTAAGATGATTTAGTCTTAAAAAGCCAATTGAATGGCTAAAATTTCTCAAGCCATGATCTATAGCTATTCAAACTCTAAAAATTACAAACTATGTACCGAAGCGAGCATCTTGACGAGACGAACACACGCGTCTAAGAATTATTTAATTTGGATGACTATTTTATTTTATATTAATTTTTAAGTGAAAATTTTTAAAAATTAATTATGATAAATTGGGAGCTTGAAAATTATCGAAACTTAAAACATAGTATCCTTAATTGATGCATAACTTAAATATACAAAAATTTTAAAATTCTAATTTATATTTTTCTTATTATTAGTCTTTAAAGTTTAAACTTTATAAATTTATTTAGAACAATTATGGATTCCAAACGCACTTAAACTTTCATAGTAGGATCCCCTCAATAGGAATTATAAGAGAATATTTTTATTAAATTTTTATTTGACTTGAATTAGGATCTTGATTTCGACTTAATTTTATGAGCGCTCGAAATATAATAAAATATTCGAAAAATAAACAATTTCCAAAAAAATTCTCAGAATTTCACCCCTAGCTAATTTGGAGGTGACGAGTCCAAAGGCAAACTTCATTTTTGTTTCTAAGGCCAAATTAAAATAGGTATTTTCTAGGATATTTAAATTGCCTTGAAATGTATGTCGAAAATGAACATCTTCAAATCGCACCAAAATTCAGGTGCATGCTCCTAGTGCTATTAGGAGTCTATTGGCAAAAGTTTTAACCTAATTTGGTTGCTTAAACTAAGTAACAACTCTTAGGTTGTTACAAGTACGTGGAGCCTCAGTGGATCCTCCCCCGACCTTATTGTTTCTTTTTATTTTTATTTTAGTTCAGTAATTAGACTTTATTTCTGTACTATTTTAGTAAACAGTTTGTAATAATCTTAATTTTTTTTTTCTGAGATGAATATTTACTTTAACTTCTGTGATGAATGTATCTTGTATGTTTGCTTAGCTTCCGCACTCTGTTTATATATTACTTATACTTAGTATTGTGATGTGATCGATATACTAGAAATACTGATAATTGTGGACATATATTGGATTCCTTACTTTCTTTTATAATCCAATGTATGCATTAATCTAATACTTAGGATAAGTATCTTATTCTTATCTTAAGTATTAGCTCTCAACCCTCTTTATGGTTGAGTCAGTAATCCTTAGTGTGGCTTAGTTTTAGCCTATTCGGGGGATGGGCTATGCCTTCCCGAGTAGTGTGTCGCTCCGCCGCTAAATTTGGTTTGATCTTATTATTGTGCATGGCGATGGGGCAGGGTGCTTCAATTACAATTTTTATTTATTTATTATGAGATTTTAATTGCGTGAATAAAAGCTTATACAATTTTATACTAATTTTCTCTTAATCCTGCTCTGATATCAACTGTTGTAACATGACACTAGGTCAACATAGCTAATTCAACATTAGGTGCTCACTCCCCATGATCATATCAGAATTTAGTATAATAATGTATTTAGAGGGGTATAAAATACACACTTCAACATTCATTATAATATTTAAAAATACAAGAATAATAAAAGAAATATATTCATTATAAAGACAATAATTTTTGTACAAAATATATTACACACTAAGCAAAAACTTTAAGAAAATTAGCATTTAAATTGCTCCATTATGTATCAGCTCCTCTTTAAAGGCATGATCCAAAGATTATTCCTGAACTGCTATATATATATATATAACAGGGCGAACCGAATAAAAGAAAAGAAAAAGAAAAAAAAAAGAAAAAAAAATATACAAATGTCTAAGTAAAGTTTGTAGGATATCAAAATTTATATTTAAGCGGCATGATTCTACATGAGAGCATATGCAAATAAAATATGAAATTTAAGTATGATATGCTTGTGATTGTGATGCAATAAACATATTTAAGATAAGTGCTCATTTCTAAAAAAAATACAGTAATATATAATACTTATTCTGTTAAATAAAGTCACAGAATAAATAAGGAGTTAGATACATCTATATAACTATCTGAGACGTGAAATACTGACTAATTATATATTCTCCCTCAAAGGTTAAATACAATCTTTTTATTTATCCAGATATCAGCTTATCTTAGCATAACTTATTGTTTGTACAGATCTGAGATCAACCTGAATGAACACATGATACTGATTTTTAATCATTTAATTTAAGTTTTGAGCATTAGATCTCATATAAATATATCAAAGTAGGTCAAAGCTTAATAGCGATGCAAAATTGCAAATGAAATAATTAAAAGAAAAAAGTAATATTCTTCATTTTATTTTAGTAAAAATATTAATATAATATTATATTGATTATTTATCTTTATATATTAAGAATAACAATTTTTATTATTATTATAAATTATATATATATATATATAATAAAAAAAAATTTGCTGAATTGGAAGTTTCAAAAATTTAGAAATATATATATATATATATATAGAAAATTATTGAAATAAAAATTGCATAAATTATGAAATATATATATATATATATCAAAAAAAAGAAAATGATAAAACTGAAAGTTGCAGAAATTAGAAAATATATACATATATAAAAAAAATGACAGAAATAAAAGTTTTAGAAATTATGAAATATATACATATATAAAAAAAAATGATAGAAATGAAAGTTATAAAAATTATGAAATATATACATATATAGAAAAAAAAATGACATAAATGAAAGTTGAAGAAATTAAAAAATATATACATATATAGAAAAAAAATGATAAAAATGAAAGTTGTAGAAATTAAAAAATATTTATATATATATATAGAAAAAAAATGACAAAAATAAAAATATAATAATAATAATAATAATAATAATAATAATAATAATAATAATAATACTAATATATAATTTTATTATTATTAATAATAACATTATTATTATTAGTATTATTATTAAAATAAGAATAATAAATGAAAATAATAGAAAATATTTCATTTATTTCTCATTTATTACTCTATATTGATGTTGATGAGGCTTTACTAGAGGGTGACGGGAGAAACAGTGATGGCCGAGGAAGAGAGGGAGGAAGTGGAGGGGAGAGAAGGAGTGGGGGAGGGGAGTGGAGGAGAAGGGAGTGGGGAGGGGATATGGAAATGGGGAGGGTGGGGTGTATTTATAAATTTTTTAATTAATTAAATAATTTTCTCTCATCCATTATTTAGTTGAGATGGATGAAAAAAAATTTGTCATAATTATTGAAGTGTTCAATTTGATATTATTTTCCTCCTTATCTTTTTGTCTCTCATCTTCTCTCTCTTCTATTTCTTTTTTAAAAAATAACAAAATTTGACACAGAGATGTATCTTGATGAGAAAAATACACTCGGGCAAAATTTTTTCAATTTGGAGTAATATTTTATTTTTTATTAATTTTTGAAAATAAAAATTTAAAAATTAATTATGGTTGATCCAGAGCTTTAAATTCGATGAAACTTTTTTTGTTGCCTTTTTATAATATTCTTAATCCAGTGACATTAAAATCGTTAAATTTAGACTTGTATTTAATTTCATAATTTATTAAATTTAAATAATTTAGAAATTAATTTATGAGTATCCGCTATCCAGATTGCTCTCAAACTTGAGCATTACGATCACAAAAATATACTCTATCCAACGATATTTTTAGTTTGCCATAATTTTGAAGTCACTCGATATCTTAATTTTTGAGTAGAATTTAATTTTAATTATCCTAGTAATGACTTGAATCATTACACCAGCCCTATTGAGTAAGTAGACTCCTTAAATAAGCACTATGATAGATCTAAGGGAAATGATTTAATTTTAGAGAGCTTGGATGATTAAAATTAGAAGATGCTCAATTTGTCATCAAATGAGACAAATATATTATAAAGGATATATTCATGGGGATAAAACTAAACTGAAATTTCTCCAAAATCTTAATTTAATTTGACAAAATAAGCTAAAAATGAAAATTTGGTTTTCTCTAAAATTAACATCATAAAAATTACAAATTGAGATATTCTTGATGAGAGGAATCTACATATACTAAATTCACAAAATTTGGTCAAGTGGTTGAGCCGAATTTTACATTTGAACAAAATTCATATTTTTGAGTTTGCTCGTCCGCGACGGTAACATTGTTAACGATTGTTTCTTTCACTGTGGACAGCATCAGACGCAGATTAAATCTGCATTGTCCGGTTCAACAGCAAATGACGGGAGCCGTCAAATTTGCCGTTTAGATAGACGGTGACGTTGACTCCGTCGTTACGCCGTTAACATAAATTTTTTATTCTAATTGTATTTTAAGTATAAATCATCCAATTTTAGCTTAAAAAATTACAAACTTTATACCTATTCAATTGTCTCAACGAGACGAATGTGTGCTCAAACATTATTATATTTGGATGAGTTTTTTATTTTATATTAATTATTAAATAAATAAAAAAACTTTGAAAATTCGTTATTGTTAATCCGGAGCTCGAAAATTAATGAAACTTGAAATATAATATTCTCATGTGATGCTTAACCTAAATTTGCAAAAAATTTTAAATTTCAATTTATAATTTATTTTCTATAAATTTATGAAGTTAAAACTATAAAAATTAATCTAGGATTGTCCGGGATCCCAATCACGCTCAATTTTTTATAGTAGGATCTCACTCACAATGATCTTTTATTTAATTTTAATATAATTTGGGCTTTGTCTCACTTTAATTTTAATAAGATTTGGAAATAATGAAAGGTGTCATATTGTTTATTTTGGAGTCAATAAATATCGAATAAGCCAAAATTCTAAAATCTTTCATCCCTCTCTAGATTATTTAAGAGATTATTAAATTTGAGTGATAATATAATAAACAAAATATATTAATAAAAAGTCCCAGCTCAGATTCACGATTGCGATAGTAATATCTTCTAAATTCATAACAAAGATAATATATTTTAATAATACAAAATTCTTTTTAGATATGCTTCATATATTTAATTATATTATTTTAAATTAAAAAAAAAAATATTATGTTTACATTAAAAATATATACTAAAAATAAATTTAGAATCAATAAAATTTTCTTTATTTTTAATTTTTGAATAGATCCGAAAAAAAAAAAAAAAAAAAAAAAAAAAAAAAAAAAAAAAAAAAAAAAAAAAAAAGAAAGAAAGAGAGAGAGTATATTCAAACAATAATCTATTTACAAATTAAATTAACACATCATCAATCTATTTTATTGTATAATTATATGTACAACAATAATCATTTAAAAAATCCGCTGGCATTACATCAGTTAATGTTAGATTTTACTTACTGCCCAACGTCTTGGGGGGCAGTGGAGCTTATTTGTCACAGAACTCACCGCGGTGATCATACCGCGCGAGAATCGCCGGTGCGCTCGCTCTGGAAAGAGGTAGAAAGAAGAAATGAAGAGAAGAGCAACTCAGGGCAGTGAGCGCGCACTAGGTTATTGATTGATAGCATATGATCATTCTAGGGTTAGGAAATCCAGCGAAGGACGCCGAGATGTCGAACCGGCGACCAGTTGATTCGCCGGAGAGCTTCGGCGGAGCACGATCGGCTGGATACAGGACATCACCGTCTGCAGGTAACGGAGGAAGCTCTGTCAGGGAAGAAGCAATCTGGAAGCGACTTAAGGAAGCGGGGTTTGACGAGGAAACGATAAAGAGGAGGGATAAGGCTGCTCTGATCTCCTACGTTACGAGGCTCGAAACGCAGGTTTGGTTCTTCTTTTCGCTTATTCGAATAAAGTTTGCTTCTTTGATGCCAAGTTTAGCGCTTCTCTTACTTGTTATTGATTGTTTTTTATGGTTGATGGATTTAAAGCTCAGGCTTCTTGAAATATCTTTTCCCGATTAAGGCTCAAGCGCATTTCTGAAAGAGCCAAGTAATCAAATAATACTTGTTTTCTTTTGAGATACGTTGGTTGTATGCTATAAACCGATTGTGGAATGGTAAATAAAGTTTATCGTTCTAGTAATGTTAGCCCATGGCGTGTTTTGCTTGTTTGCTGGTGGTGTGGGGATGCTTATTGATCTGAGCAATATTTTTGAGATTTTTGCAAGCTATGTTAGCAACTTTTATAGCGGTTTTGCTATGGTTTTTCATCAAAATGACATTTTTTCTGACGTGAAGATAATTTCTTGCCCTACTTTCTTGGAAATAGTGATTCCTAAATTCAAATTTTGTTTGTTTCTTTGGAACTATTCGTTTCCGTGCAATCTCCATGTTATGCAATATTATCCTTAATAACATGCAGAAAGCAGCTGTCTGTTTGTCTTTTTATTATAAACCCTTCTATATATTTATTGAATTAGAACTCATATAGTTAATTGAGTCAGCACTCAAATTTGGGCGACGTCTCAATAACATGTGATTGACTCCTTCACTGTAGCTTTTGGCAATTTTTAAGAAATTAGGTTTTGGAGCCCACGCCACCTCCTTTGTCACCATCCTTGCGTTCACCATTGAAGAGCCTTTCATTTGTTGCCTTCTTCATTTTCTTCACTAGCGTGCACAATTGTTTTCAGTGTCGTTTTGTTTCTTTTCTTTGGCTCTTGATAATGTTAGTGAGAGCAATAAAAATTATAGGTTTTTTACATGCAAAGCACTTTAATCATCATAATTTACTTGTAAAATAACTAAATTTAAAATATTACTGACATACCACCTAAAACATAAATATTTTACAAAATAATTACTTTTGTATCATTGTTATTTTTAGCCTAACTCCAACAAAGAAAGCATCGATAATGTTTGTGATGAGACAATGGGCGACAATGGTTGGTCAATGAAGGTGGGAAGAAGATGATTGCAGAATTTTTGGGAAATAAGTTGAATAAGAGGCGTTGGTAGAGTTCTCCAAGGAAAATAATGGAGATGGTAGTTCTCCATGGAGAAGAATGAAGTTTGCAAATTACTCTAGTGAAAAAATACTCAGTGGGAGATCTTTGAGTTCTACTTTAGAAAAAGAATAAGACTTATAGAAGGAGATCGCAAATCAGGGGAGAAGTTGGCCTGGTGTTGTTCGTTGTTTATGTCATGACTACCTTTTTTCTTGTTGGTTTTAGTCTAATGCCATTGGTGATATAAAGTGTTTCTTATGTGACTTTATTTTTTTAGGTGATGTATTAATATTTAAAATTTTTGTGTTTTATAGGTAAGCAAAAATCTTTATAAATATTATAGTAAGAAAAAGCTTTAACTTTAGGGGTAAGCTTAATTAAAAGCATCACATTAAAATATTCAAAATATAAATTACAGTGTATTAAATAGACACTATTATTTGAATGTCGATGACATTTCTCCTAACATGCAACCAAATAACCCTTAAATATATTAACTTTAAGAAGATGAAAAGTGATTTTTTTTTTAGTGTGCAATAATAACTCTAGAAATGTTGGCTATTGTTGAATTCAAAAAATGATTGTAGAATTTAATTGCTATTTATTAGAAAATTGAACTAGAGAAAAGAAGAAAATAGAAAAAAGGATAAGGATTTTGAGCATTTATTGCTTAAAAATGATATAATACAAGTTTGTGAGCTCTAAAAATGAACCCTTTCACCTTGTTAAATACTTATATGGTGCATTAGGATTGGAATGCACTTATATTGATATAATGATTTTGACTTCTGAGAATATTGGTGGACTATTTAGAATATAATTGTTTCATCTTTAGTAGGTCTAAAATAGAATATATTGAGTGTAAGTTTAATTAGGGTAGAAAACATAATCTCAAGGACATAATTTTTGACCATATGGTAAAAAAGTGTGAGAAGTTCAAATACCATGGTTCAATTGTACAAATTAATGGTGAAAAAGAAGGCAGTGTGTTTGTAGGATCCAAGTTGGTTTGATGAAATGGAAGGTTTCTGGAGTAATATGTGATTGGAAGATGCCACACAAATTAAAGAAAATTTTATAGAGTTGCATAAGGGCCAATTATGTTACACGGAAGCATAATATTTACCCACAAAGAAGAAACTTATCAAAAAATTAAGTGTTATGGAGTTGAAGGTGCTAAGGTGGAGTGGGTATACTCAAAATGATAGGATGAGAATGAGTTCATTTGTAGCAAGATTGGAGTTGCTCCAATAATTGATAAGATTAGATAACATCATTTTAGATGGCTCATACATGTTAAGCGTAGGCCATTCAATGCCCTTGTTAGAAAAATTGAGTGTATGAATTTTCCCATATTAAAAGAGGAAGAACAAAAAAGACTTGTAAAGAAACTTAAAAGAAGGATCTTTTCTATTTGGAACTTAGGGGGGGCTTCTATTTGAACATGCACATTAAAGCAAAGGATTTGTCTAGCCAATCCCACTTAGTGGGACTAATGCTTGCTGTTGTTTTAAGAATTTTGGTTCTTCTACATCTTAGTTCTGCATGTTCCCTATGATTTTCTAATACACTCAACCCAACATATTTATTTCTCGCTTTTTTCCATTTAGTATTATCTCTTTTGCTTTCTAACTCCCCTCCCAATGTTAGTTACAGTACCTTTCATGTTCTTAAAAACAGCTGCAGGAACTCCATCTTGCACTTGCAGTCCCATTTAGCTTCAAGTTCCAGCCATCTGCTATACCGAATTTTATTTCTTACAACAGCTTGCTGTCCCATTACGACCCTTCTGCTTTCTTTTGTTCATGCTGACGGTCTCCAAGTGTCTCAGACTTACAGCAGCCTTGCTGTATTGTGCAGAGTAGCAGTAGTATAACATTCTTCCTTTGCTTCCCAGTTATTATGCAGATTTTATTGGCTGTTTCTTAAGCATCATACAGAAGTGAAAAATCCTTGTTTTCTTTAAACAGCTTCCATTCTCTTAAACATACGACTTTTTAATTCCTTCTTTTAATCCCATTCTCTTAATCTCATTCTTTTAATCCCTTCTGAACAAAATATAGGGGGTCAGTTTCTCATTAGAAAGTCTTGCACTTGGTAGAGTTGATATTTAGTTTTACCAGGTGTAAAAACTTTTTATCCTTGCCCATTTTAACCTGATAAATGATAAAACATGTGCGAGGAAATTTCTTTTTTGCTAAATGGTTAGTAGCCTACATCTGGGTGGATACATGAGTATTTTTCACACATCTTCACTGCCTTTTTCTAAACTTGTGTTACTTTTATTTCACGTACCTAACAAATAAGTTTGTATTTACATTAAGAAGAAGACAAGAAGAAAGCCAATAGCGATCGGATTGGGAGCGCAAGGAGAAGAAGGGCATGGTGTAAGGTCCAATCCTGACAACAAAGGCACTGTAAAAAGCAAGAACAAAACAGCTCTTCTAATTTTAATGGTGCATTTTTACTTTAATGTTTAGCTAACTGAACTCCTTGCACTACTCTTCTTTTCATAGAAACTAAACCCATGCTGCCTTATCTTCTCTTTTTTATTAACTTTGGATTGTCTCTATATACTTGAAATCTGTTGTAGCATGCTTAAAAAAATTTACTTGTCTATCATAATAAATTATACTATTCTTCTAGCAGTAGTGGAATACTTTTATGAATATATTTGTATTTAAATGTTTATATAATGAAATTTTGGTTATAAAAAACTCATTAAGTGCTATGAAATTTACTACTATTCATATTAATGATTAAGCCATTAGCTACTTAATCTTCTTCATTTTTTAATATTAATGAGAGTGATTTTTGTACTTCTGAAGTGGTTCTTATGTCAGTTTATGTTCTTACGACTTTTCTTCAGATCTATGATTACCAATGCAATATGGGACTTATTTTACTGGAAAAGAAAGATTTGGAGTCTAAATACAATGAACTTCAAATTTCTTCAGAATCAGCTGAGGTGATTTTTAAGCGTGATAAAGCTGTGAATCTTTCTGCTTTAGGGGAAGCAAGAAAGCGTGAAGAGAACCTGAAAAAGGCCCTGGGAATAGAAAAGGAATGTCTGGCGAATGTAAGATTATTATTTTTCGGATTAAATTTAATGTGATTGAGTCAGATTTTTAACATATTCTTGTGCGAGCTACTTGTCTTGTTTTGTAGATTGAGAAAACCTTGCATGAAATGCGTGTTGAATCTGCTGAAATTAAAGTTGCTTATGAAAAAAAGTTGGTTGAGGCTCAATCAATGATGGAAACTGCACAAAGGATGCTTGAAGAGGCAAATTCGAAGGCTTGTGAAGCCGCAGCTTCTCAGGCAGAAGCAAGTCGTCGTCAGAACACTGCCATGAGAACTTTACAGGATATAGAGGCTCGCGAAGGTGAAGTTAGAAGGAGAATTGCTTCTTTCCAATCTGAGTAAGCTAATCTATGGGAATGCTGCATTTATTTTCTTTAATTATTTCTTTTATTGTATAAATTAAAGCAATTGTGATTTTAATTATATTATATATCTTACTCATTTAAGCTCTTAAGTCAGCTAGAATCACTGGAACAACCTAGTGAGTGGGTGATTGAACAAACAAGTGAACTCATCGGCTACATCAGGAACCTCTTCGGATTTACTCAAGTAACTAAAATAATAGTCATATATGTTTTCATCAAACTTCTGATGATGTTACTTTTCATCTCAAGTTCATAATCAATCCAAAAGAAACTTGAACAAATTCTTAATCATATTAATGTTGTTTGTCAGATCCGATTGTATATTCCTTAAATTAAACAACATTTCAATGGCTTTGAACACTTTTAGGGAAGGCTATTTTATTAAAAACTTTTATGGGTTTTTTGTTTACCTTCATTTGATGTGTAAATTAGAATATATGCAGGGTTTTATATTTTTTCGAGCAACCATGTTTGATGCGATGATAAGAAACCTTTTTTAAAACCATGTTTGATGTGATGATACACATATTTATACGACATTTGTAGTGTATTTTGAACACCTAGACTTGTTAGAATCGTGTAAGTTTAGATTATGCTACTTGTTGACCATTGTGACGACTCATGTTAGGTTTAGTAAGAACCAATCTAACATTGGATATATCTCCACATGATTATATTGATGGTTAAGCAAATTAACATTTATTTACTATTTAAAACATCCATAACCATATAAAAATATCATTCATTTATTCAATTTAAAATAACATCATCCAGAATATTACAGAATTGATAAATGTGTTAATACATATAAATAGAAGTTTGTCTCTTATAAAAATAAAAGTTAAAGTTCTATTCTTCCAATATGCACCACAATTCTTTAAAAATATTCTTAAGCTATCTCAACATCTTTCAACTGTATTTGATTTGATATTATAAAAATAACGCCTTAGTACATATTCTAAGTACAAAGGATATTAAATGGTACACTTTAAATGAAAGCGGAAAGCTAAAATAAGGATGTAATTATAGTTGTAGGAAAAATATGGATTAATGCAAATAAAACAATCATAATTCCTGCAAATAAGCACCTCCTTACCATAGTCATAACGCATGCCAAATATTAAAGATGATCGCTTAAAAATTCACATTTGTGTTTATGTCTTGATATCATGAAGCAACGTTAGCAATTAAAAGCACCAGCAGAAGACCTTCGCTTAAGGAACTTTGTAACGACCCAATTCGTTACTTTGCAAATTAGGTTAAAATCCTGATTCAAACAACAGGATCTCGGGGAACTTAAAATTAGGGCAAACGAAAATATCATTAGATAGAAATACTTTTTCTCTCAAACTGCCTTAGTTTGAGAGAAATCCGGATAACATAAACTTTCGCTTTAATTTCTGAATTTTTTAAATTCAATAAATTGAGAAAATTAAATACATGTCCAAATTCATCGATTTTCATATCATTGTGTTAAGTATATTATTTAAAGGCTGTTCAAAAAATTTCATCAATTTTGGAAAGCCAGTTCGATCTCAATTAATTTTTGAAGTTTTAAATTTTAGAAATTAATTAAAAATAAAATATTGCTTCAAATCGAAATTTTTTGGCACGATGGTGTTTGTTATATCATAACACACATCTGTGTCAAGTTTCGTTATTTTTGGAAATCAAACGGCAGAAAATGCGAAAATTTTAATTTTAAGTATTTATTTAATTTTTTCCTTCAAATATCCTTCTCCCTCTCTGTTTTCACGGTCCCCCCCTCCCCCTCACCTAGCCAACCCTTATCTAGCCAACCTTCGGTCTCCCCACTCCAGCCAGCCTCCGGCCACCCCCACTTGCTCCGTTCAGCCACGCCCAACCTCCTTCCGTTCGGAAACACTAACTTAGATTAGAGGAGAAGGAAAAGAGGAGGAAAATGAGGACAAATTTTGCATTTTTTTATTATTTTTACTTTCTTTTTGTTTTCTTATTAATAATTATACTACTTCTATCACGCATTAACATTATTATTGTTCTCATTAATTAATAATGAAAATAGTACAAATATTATAAAATGACTACTAATGTTAATTTCAATTCAATCATTTTTATTTTGTCTTTTTCTTTCGTATATTATTATTATTAATAATGATAATAATAACATTATAATAAATATTATTCCTATCTCAGTAACTTAAAATTTGGACTTCTAACAAAATGAGAAAGCAAAAAAAAAAAAGAATAGAAACGAAGATATTAATTACTCTTAAAAATATCATATCACTTTAAAAGGATAATTTTAAATGTCAAAATATAAATGCAGATTCAATTAAACTGTTGCACTCTTGAACTTAAAGAAAAAGATATCCAGTACATGAACATGTATTATTTTTGCACTTTACTACTGCTTAGTTTCATTTTGAACCAAATTTATATTGATGCTTGGTTGGTTGTTCGAAACCAACATCATTTTCATTCGTAGTTAGTTACTGGAAAAATGATATCAATAACATTCGTGGTTGGTTACTGAAAAAATTATATCAATAACTAACATCTTTGTGGAAATACTTGTTGCAGAAAATTATTTGTTCTGTTTGAGCTATTGCTTTATTTTTTTGTATTTTATTACATCCTTATTTCCGCTAATCGCATCTCTGCTATTATAAAATGTAATATTGTTTACTGCGGTACTTAGAGTATTCTCTAATTTCTAGGAATTCCAATCCCAATATTATTTTTTTTACAATACCAGGTCAGGTGCTTTTGGAAGAATTTGCGCAAGAACCCTAATATTTAAACTTTCAAATATGCTGATGGATCTACAACGCTATTTTACTTTTATTTTTAATTTACTTTTTTTTCAGTTCATCTTTTATTCTAAGAAGATGAACTTTGTAAAATGTATACATATGTGGGCTATTTTGTAAATTGGAATTTCATTGAATAAGAAATATCACTTGGCTTTTATATGTGTATTCTTTCTTTTTTAAATTGCTCAATAGGATCCTGCGGTACCTGAATACCCGATGTCGGAACAGCTCTCGCTGAACCGACATCAGTCCCTCATAGGCTTATACTTTAAAAACACCTGAATATGAGGGCAACAATTGGAAGAATGAGTACCAAACAATGCTTAAGACGACTTTTAGAAGAGATGTAATCCACACCTCTAATATTCTAGCCATAATATTCATAACTTATCAATAGAAGACCCAAAGTGAGTTTTCTGACCAGCATGGATAGATTTTGAAGCAATAGTACTGAGAAGGCTGATTTTTTTTAAATTTTTTTCAGCAAAATTTCTTCATTAGAATCATTTAAAGGATTGAATTTATTGGATGAAATAACCGTGGAGGTAGTTTATCAGCTAAAGTAGGGAAAGCATGAATAAAAGTAATAAGATAGTTGTGATGAGCAACTTGCAAATTAATGTGAATCGCTTGATCCCAATAAGAGATGGGATTCATCGACCAATTATGATACCAAAAAAGTCAAATTCTGTTATCCGAAAGAGAAGCACTATTGTCAAACTTGATATATTTTTGAATTTTAGCACAATCGGAGGAGTTAAGCTTAGGCTAAAAATGGCAAGAATGTCGATTTTATTCTCAGAAACAATGCTTAAGACGATAATGTTCCAGCACATAATATTCATAACTTACCAATAGAAGACCCAGAGTGAGTCTTCTGACTAGCATTGATAGATTTTGAAGCAATAGTAGGGAGAAGGCTGATTTTTTAAAATTTTTTTTTTGGCAAAAATTCTTCATTAGAATCATTTAAAGGATTGAATTTATTGGATGAAATAGCCGTGGAGGTAGTTTTGCTAGGAGAAATAATTTTTGAAATATATGATGGTTCGAAATTTCCAAAAATCGGTGTTTCAGATGTAGGGGAGTGAGGCGCGACAGTATTCATTTCTCCTGGAGGGGGATCAGCTCTAGCTGCCACACACTGCAAGTCATTGTTAGTGATAGAAATCTGCAAATCATTTCTTGATAAAGGCTCCTGCAAAAACTAGTTAGAAGGGTCAATGTTTGAAGACAAATCAACATTCTGCTCAGCCAGGGAAATATTTATGGCAGCCAAATCTTCTTTAGCAGCATTCAACGCTAAGCAGTTAGCCTTAATAGACGGAATGACAGCCTCATCTTTGTTAATCACCTGGGCATTAATTCAAGCCTCATTGTGGCGGGCTGCCCGATTGGGGGTATCAAGAAAATCGACTGCATAAAGACATCACAAAGAGGATTAATAAATGTAACATTAGAATTATTAACATTTGTGTCCCTTGAATCACAAGCAGGAAAATGATTCAAAGCTGTTTCCCTTTTTTGTATAAGCTGACCTTGATCAGTTACAATACTGGGACTGATGGAAGCCTGATCAATATAGCTTAACTATAACTCGGGGGCAGCTAATAAAGAAGGCTTAGCCTTATTGATAACAGGGACAAAATTCAAAGCAGCAGTAGACAATTAGTGCTCGTAACCATAATATTGTCAGCAACTTTCAGGGAGCTCAAATTAGTACCAATTTTCACTGTATTACAAACAGTTTCAGCGTTTTCAAGACACGGCCCATCCTCAAGGCAAGGCAAAACAGCCTTAGCTGCCAAGTCATTGACAGTAGCATCAATCTCAACCTCACCCAAAGGCAATTCCGTAGAATCAGCATTTAGGATTACCCCAATGGTAATAGGATTTAAAACAAAATTGGCCTTAGCCAAAACATCAAAATCAGAGGGACCAACCATTTGATTAAAAGCTGTAGCATCACTTACAGAGTTACCATGCTGTAAAAGCAATCTACTAGCAATCCTGGATTCTATACCATCACCGGGCAATGCTTAGGCAATTTTCATTATCGTTACCCATATCAAAACACGTTGAGCAATACTCAGAGAGATTTTCGAAGCAAATAGATCGGAAATAACCTCTAGTTGGAGTACCCAACAAAATTTTATCAACTAACGGTTTAGAGAGATCCAATTTTACAAGAATTCGAGGGGGCCGCTAAATTTCTTAAGATGGCAGTTTATTTACCAACCGCTGAAGCAATGTTAGATAAAGCGTTTTTCGAAATATATTGCAACCTAAGTCCAGGGAAGTTAATCCAAATTGGAACAATAGGAGCATCAACAATAACATAACTATAAGGGTCTCATTTGCAAAACTTTATAGTATGCCCATTAATATCATATGAACGTTTAGCAAAAATCCTGGCATAATCAGCATTAGAAGAGTATTTAAAGAAAATATGCTTAGAATTTATAGAGCTAATAATAACGGTACCAATTAGCTTTAATCGGCTGATGAAACACATAACCAAATTGAAACTAGCCTTAGTGCGATTAAACTTGCCAACCAAGTTCAGATCAAAGGGTGAAGATATATGACGAATCTCCTCCTCATAGAAGAGAATCATCGGGACACCTAGATGAGAGGTAATAGGCTTAAAGCGGTCAGGAGGCGCACCACCCACCATATCGCGGAAGGACCGCAACACAGGAGGGGAAGACATTACAACAAGAGAAAATATAGCATATTAAAGATCAGGGAAAGTAAAGAAAATAATTCAAAGAACCAGAGGAAAGTAGAGAAATCACAGAAAAACAATAGGTTGAAAAAAGAATAGCCAGGAGAGGAATAAGAACCAGGCAACCGAAGAAGCAGGAGGAGAGGGCCAAAGCCGCCCATCGGCGGCTTCGAAGGAAACCTAGCAAACGCCGATTTGCCTCAGAAGCGCCGAAGGGAACCCTAGAGCCGAAGGAAAAATATATATGATGTTATATATATATGTATATATATATGTATATATATATATATATATTTATGTGTGGCCATTGGGATTTGAACTAATGACCTGGGATAATAAATTCTGATTCTCAACCACTGAGCTACAACACCATTCACACACACACATATATATATATATATTTTATAATATAATTTTATGGTTATAATATATTATTATGTTATCATAATAATAATATAACATTAATATGTTATTATTATTATTGTAGTCATTATTATTATTATTATAAGTATCGTTATTATCATTAGATAATAATAATAACAATAAAATATTTATCATTATCACCAAAATGATAATGATAAATCATGATAGTAATAAGTATATAAATAATTATACTTATTATGTCCATAATAATGATAATAACAACACTATTATTGTTATTATCAAATATTAATATAATAATAATAATTATCTCATGCTATCATCTTCTAAATGTTAATAATAATGATAAGTATATAAATACTTATTATTATTATTATCATAATATATTAAGCATAATATTAATAACATTATTATAATATTCTTTTTCTCTGTTTCACTTATAATAATAATAATAAGTATACTTTTATAGTTATTATTATTATCATCCTAATTATAGTAAATATAATAATAATAATTATCATCCTATTATTATCTTAACATTCTCTCTTTAAAATAAGCATATGCGCATGAAATTATCATAAAAATTAACAATATTATTTTTTTCCTATTATTATTTTCTTTCACTAGGATAAATAATAATAATACACTTTGCGTGTAAATTATCATATAAATGATAATTAATATTATCATCATTATTATCCCTAATTATTATTTCTACTTTTTAAATTTATATATATATATACACATTATTCTCTCCAACATTTTTTTTTTCATTCTTTAAATAATAATAGTAACAACAATATTATTATTATCAATATTATTATCATTATTATTATTATTATAATGATTTTCTATTATTATCCTTCTTGCTATTATATACATCATCTCAATCATCCTTTTCTCTTTCTATTTTGTTTTACTAATATTGAAACACACTGAGAGCAAGAGAAGATAATAAAAGCTTGTATTCCTTCGTCTCTTTACTAATCAAAGAATTTTACATATAGATTTGCAAGAGATCAACTTAGCACAAAAAATAGGTACCCGGATATCATGGAGTACATTATATGTTGATTTTATTATCTGCTGCTGCTTCGCTTTGAGCCTCAAAATTTTTATTTTTGGCAAGTTGATAATCATTTTTAGAAATTGCGGTTGAATTTATTATCACTTTAATAATGTTTGTCACACATTTTGAGAAAGATTATGATGTCTTATATGAAGCTATATCGTCAAAATAAATGTTTCGAAAAAGAAGATTCTTTGTTAATATACCTTTACAAGTACTGGGTTAGGCAGACCCATTGGGGTTATAAGGAGACCTTACCATTGTCTTGCTAGGGGGTTGGTATTGGTTAAAGTGAAATATAAAGAACAAATTACTAGATCATGTAGATGTACGTTGATTCCTCCTGTTCTATACACTGCTGCCTAAATATAACACAAAATTTGCTAGCGACGTAAGACATATTTTCAATATCTTAAAATGATGACAGTTATTAATTGTGACAGTAAATGAATTATTTATTTGACAATTGTACAACTTTACTTGTTCTACATTATCGCACACAAATCTTTATTTTGCATAATGTATATTACAAAATTTTGAACCTTGTTCCATCCTACTAACATTTGCTTTATTGCTTACCGTTTATATGCCATGTAATTCATGATATTCAAAGTACTTACAGTATTCTCTAACGGGTGTTCAACCCCGGCATTTTCGTTGTAGATGTCAGGTCAGGATTTCGAGGAAGGACTGGATCAACCCTGAGATATTCAACCGCTGCACTTTTATGTTATTTTTCATTATTTTTTTATCTATCTATTCAAATAAATATAGTTGTAATATTATTATAAAATATTAAAATAAAATATCCTTTTTCGTATTTCAAATTTGGATGAATGAATGTCTGCGATAATTTATATCATTATTCCAAATTCTGACTACAATCCTCAGCGAGTCAGATAAACCCCAAATCACGTGCCCTTGCTGGCTCGAGAAATAGGGGACGTCACAGAAGGAAAGGCCGTTGAGCGTCAGGTTGTAAGGGCTTGCCTTTGCTTTTATTAGACTCCAAGTATCGTTGATCCCGTTGGTCAAATATGATCAAGAGACAGGAGATTGAGGTCGGAACTCCTTACATCTTCTCGCTTGCATTTGAATGAAGATGTGAATGTTAGGGACCACAGGGTTACTAGGCTTTGCCTTCTCGCCTTATGTTATCGACAGTCGTCGGTTTCGTTCGACGAGGAGAGGAGTTCGATACGATATCAGAGCGTTGAAGAAAGTGAATGAGATCTTAGGAATACTAGTCGGGGAATTGCATAGGAATTTGGGGTGTAAGTATGGATTCCATAGGTGTAATCGTCGAGTTATGGCCAACGTTTTCGAGAAAGGAGAAGGATAACAACGTCTGCCTTGAAAAGGAAACCGTCGAATTTTATTTTATACGTTTATTTAGGCCATTAATAATATTATTATTATTAGAAAATTGTCCATATATATTTGCTTAAAATAAAACATTTAGCCTAAATGACTTTTAATATGTTCTTATTAGTCTTGTCACGAAGGTCAATACAAGTCGAAACAAAAATCGGAATTAACGTTAAACGAAAATGAGCGGGGAACTTAACCAAAAATAGAAATTAGCCGGAACTTAGGGCGTTTTAATGTTTACAATTCTTTTTATTTTTATTTTTACTTTTTTTAAACAATAATGATCAAGGGTCATTACATCCATGCTTTGCTATTTTGTGCCTGGCCAATTGCATTGCTCTTAGATGAAGTTACAAATCTTATATCAGACTAAGGTAATATTGTCACCTTCAATCTTTCTTTTCATTATATCAAATCAACATTTACATGATTTGGAATATTGTGGAGGGCTATTTTATAAAATAATTTGATATAATTAAAAATTTGATATCCATATTTGTGGTGTGAAGTTAAATACATGCAAGATGTTATACTTTTGGGTGTAACTGTGTTTAATAGGATGCTAAGCATATACATAATTCATTGCAGTGTATTCTTGTTATGATTAGGCCCATTAAAAATAAAGTCCATAATCAAGAAATTCTTAAAACTCCATCTCCACAATCACCTCTTAACCACCTCTAATCAATGCTTATCACCCTGAGCTAATTTTCACAATTGATGTGTAAAAAGCACTTTAAATCAACACCTATATTTTCAAGCCTTGATATCTATATAAGCCCTATGTAACTATTTGCATCAAGAAATGTAATAATAAAGTTGTTGTTTTGTACTTGTTTATCATAGTATCAGAGTGATGACATTTAAATACATACATACACACACACACATATATATATATATATATATATATATATATATTGGAAATTTTATATTCACCCTACCCAAATTTGTTGAAGATGGAAGTTTCATTATTTTGGTATTAATTATGAATGTAACTAATAGAATATTTCAAATTTCTTGCCTTATTAAAGATCTAAATTTAATGCAATAGTTGTTCAAATTTGTTTTATTAAAAGCCTTTTTTTTAGTTAATTACAAATATAATTAATAGAATATTTCATATTACTTTTCTTATTAAAAATCACAATTTCAGGTAACGGTTGTTTAAATTTGCCTTAATAATATGCATTTTTTGTATTAATTACAAAAGTATTTAATAGAATATTATAGATTTCTTGCCTTATTAAAGATCTCAATTTCAGTCAACAGTTGTTCAAATTTACCTCATTATCTCTCTTTTATTTAAAAGACCCTACGCTTTAAGGAAAAAGCTATTACCCTTTCTCAAACGCAACTAAGAGAATCGTTTAAGATGCATTCTCTTCCTTTTCCGAAACTGTGAGGCAATAAAGGTTTATGTTACCTTTTGAAAATCCTGTATTTAGGCATTGCGCCTTTCCTTTTCTGTCTCCACAAAAAACTCTAAGCCTAATTTCCAAAACTCAAAGCTCCTTCCTGCTCTTAACGAATATTCCAACGCCGGTTAGCCGGCGTCTTCTCAAATCCTTTGCCCTAGCTAACGGAATCGACAAACCTTGGAAACCTACGTCAGAAAAGAAAGGCGAGCCTTGATGTCCCTAGAATCTTCATTGGATGCTTCTTCTTCCTCTCTTGATTTTAGGAGATCCTCGATCATTTAAAACGTATCCGATTTTTGAGTACTTTCTCGACAGTCGAACCCAAAGGTACCTAGGATATTATTTTTACACTTATATTGCTTTTATTGTTTTTTTAGCATCGCTTTGAGCTTTTTTGTGTTAATATTAATGCGCTATATATTTTACTGTCAAATGATGTTAAGGAACAAGATACTGTTTATTATTGCTTGTGAATGCATGCAAGGGTTCCGAAATGGTGGCTGAATTGGTTAAGGATGTGGCTAGTCTATCGGGAGTTATAAGGGTGCCAACTGAAGCTTTTTGAGGGGCCCATTTGATAAACTTATTTTATTTAAACCCTGCCTTGAGTTCTGAATTTGCCCGTCAGAATTGTTAAAGTTGCTTCATAATACCAAGACATATACATAAACATGGATCTTATGCTATCATTTGAAATTGGCATGCGACATAATTATGGCAAATAAATGTTTTGTTTGCAGGAATTTTAATTATTTTATTTGCACTAAAATCATGTTTTCTTGCAATTTTATTATATCCTTACTTTCGCTTTCTGTATTTGTTTTAGTGTAACATTTAATACCCAAAGGTAATTAGAATTTACTTTTGATTGACCTTTCTATTTTCAGCAGTATCTCTGAACTGTGCCAGCTCCACTTGTGCATGCCACCGCTTATGAACGACAAAACCCGCCATTCTTCACTACACAGAACTTAATCCTTGAACTCTGTCGAATTGTAGACCTTCCTCAGTAATTAAAAAATCACTTTCCTTGAGGAAGTATGCTATCAAACCTATAATTCGAGCAATTAAAAAAAGCAAAATTTTGAATCTATATAGAATTCTTTATTGCTTATTATTTTTTTATATTATTACATTCATCAATTTTTGGGAAGACCTTTCCACCCACTGATCTCCATCAACCCTAGCAAATTCCTTGCAAATTCTTAATTCATGGCTTCCTCATTTCACATCTCTATCAAACTTTTTACCCATTACACAACTTAATCCACTTCTCATTAATATTCAATATAAAATTATTTTGTATTGGAGATTATGATTTTTATTCTTGTTTAGAGCCTCTTATCTTGTGAATTATATTAATGGATTACCTCAACCTCCAATGTCACTACCTTGTTCAAATGAAACAAGATTTTCTCAAACAAGATCAACTCATTTTGAGTTGGATTATATCTTCTTTTATCAAACCAATGCTTGCACAAGTCTCTACCATGAAATGTGGAGGGCATTCGTGTAACAACCCAAATTCTTAAGCAATAAGATGTCTATTTTGATCTTAATGGACTCATGATTTTTCCCTCAGATGAAATTTTTTCAAAAAATCACTCATCCGAGGAGTGGTCTTACATGAACATGCCTAAATTTGAAAAAATTATCTTAAACTCCACCATTATCTCAAAAGATGCTTCAATGTTTAACATTTTTGCTTAATTATATTTAAAGGATATCACGATCTCTGATACTGAAGCAATTGACGTCTTCATCAGTATCTACACACAAATTCAAGAACAATCCATCACGTAAAAAGGACCAGAGGTAGCCCTTACAGGCTCAAGAGGTGTCACTAACCATGTAGCACTTTGTCTCATCTTGGTTCGAGAGGTTACTCTCATAGCATAACATTTTTCCCTATATAACGCTTAGCTCATATCTGACACTCAATGTACTACTCTGATACTATTTGTAGCAACTCTAATTCTTAAGCACAAGATATTGTTAGCTTTGTCCTAATAATTGTACGATTTGTTTTCATAAAATAATATCTTCTAAGGCTCCTATCTTGGGAGCACTCCAATATAATTACTCTTTACTTTGAAGTTCTTATTAGAAATTTCATAATAATCTCAAAAGGTTCTTTGATATTTAAGAGGTATGTTCAATTAGACTTTAGGGATTTCATAATTAACCTCTATTTATACATCTTCCTCACAAATAAAAGTTCATTATTATGATAGGAAAAACCTCTTAGCATATTCACTACAAGAAGCAAAAAATTCGCTTCATCTTATTTTTCTCAAATAACTCCCAATCAGAACATTTCGCCACCCTTAACATTTCTTCACAATCAACAGATGTTTGGTATTTTGACTCTAGAGCCTCACACAATGTCACAATGAATCTCTAAAACTTATAAATCATCAACTCATATTCTGGCAAGCAATTTTTTCATATAGGAGATGGTACATGTTTGAATATTACTCATATTAAATTTTCACATTTTTTTGGCATAAAAAGGAGTTCATAGTCTAAAATAATTTGCATGTGCCTTGTTAGGAAATTACCGGTAAAATTGAGGCTTCGTAACACTAGTAGCAACCATGAGTAAGAGAACTAATTACACAACTCAGGAAAACACAATCACAAGCACAATGGACATCGAATTTTTACCTGAAAAATTTTAATTTGAGGAAAAAACACAAAGCCACACTATGAGAAGAATATCACTATTGAAGAAGGATTTCAATAGTTGTCATATTCTTTCAGCACTTTAGATTTACTCATACATTATGCACACAACCATCACATAACTTAAGTTTTTAGATGACCTGACTCTAAATTGGCTTTCATTAATTCATTAAATTAACACTTCAATTAATGCAATTGGGCGCACTATTACGATTTTGCCAATGAATGTTGTATGTGGCCATGCCATTTTTTTGCTTTGCCCCATGCATGCCTGGGCACATAGTCGTTTTGCTGGGAGTGTTACCGCCAAGTCATTTCGTCTTAGCGTCTTTATGCCTGAGGGCATCTTGTATTTGTGCATTATGTTCTGCTACAAAGACACGCCTGACGCATTTGCTTATTCCGCTTTGGCATGCTGGTTTAGCACTCGCCTGAATGCGCTGGCTCCCACATTATGATCACTCAATAATCTCTCACTTGAAAATCGAGTGCGATTCTTCTTCCTTTCTTCATTACTGTCTCTCCATAGTGATGTGGAGTGGATCGATTTGTATTATGATCATGTATCAAAATCAACTAAAGCTAGTTATAGTTTCATTTTATCCTACATTGGCTTAACTCTTGTCCGGATGCTCTTTCTCCCGCGTCAGGATGCTCCACGTTTGAGCGCTTGTGTGCTGCGCTTGGGTACCTAGTCCAATTGTTGTGTTGAGTTCACTGCACTCGAGGCTCAACCCACTCATAAATCTTCCACTCGGAGAAGAGTGCTATTCTTTTTTTCTTTCTTCATAGCTATCTATCCATAGTAATATGGTGTGGCTCAATCTCGCCAAGACCAACTGAAGCTAGACATAGTTTCAGTTTATCCAATGTTACCGTTTTTGTTAGCATGCCCTCCTAATTTAATTAGTATGGATCTTTTCTAGCAGCAGATATTCCTCCTCTAGAAGTGGTCTTATTAAGTGATAATGAACTTGTATGTAGTTCATCTTGGCTTGGAATGCAATATTTTGGCTAGATGAATTGTACTCTAACTATTGCTGTAGTTTTCTATTCTTTACTCTTGCCCAACTTTGACATGAAGCTTTGTAGCAATTTTATTTGTTTACTCACCTTTGTAATGGAGATATATTTTTCTCCTGTAGTCGAGAGTGCTACAATTTTTGTAACCTTGAAATTCAACTTATTGCAACTCATATGGTGAAGATGTACCCAATTGTACTTCTATTGTCCATGTATCTTGTTATGCTTGAGTCTATTTAGTCTTGTAGGTTTTCGTTGAATTCTCCTAAGCATACTACTTTGTTTGTAGTACCTCTCAAATACCCATAAATTCATTTTACTACTTTTCAATGTGCTTTTCTTGGATTGCTAATGAATCGACTTACTACTAATGCATATGCGATGTCGGGTTGTGTGCAAATTATGGCATACATCGGGCTCCCAACTATTGATGCATAATTATTTCAAACTTTTGAATGGCTCCCATGTCAAATCCTACATTGAGTACATCTTCCACATACAATAATAATATTATATAATAGCTGCCAAATTGCTTGATATAACAAAATTGATCTGCTTTTCTTTGTACTTTGTATCATTGCGAGTGCATTATGTAAAAGCTTTTATTATTGCAGTGTCCTTTGTAGCCACAATGCTTAGTATATTCCTTAGTGCAGTCATTGTGACTACTAGAGAAAAGATCTCCGTGTAGTCAATTCTTTTCTTTTGTTGGAATCATTCACAATAAGTCTCAATTGTATCTCTTATGGTGCCATCATGTTCTTGTTTAGCTAGATTGCTTTTTTCCCTCTTAGTAGCTTTAACAAATCCCAAATTTAGTTTAATGTCAATGATTGCATCTCTTCATGCATTGTGAGTTCTCAGTTGCTTGATTCCTCCACTTGTTTGACCTCCTCAAATTTCTCTAGTTCACCTCTATTAGTTAACAATAAACAATACAATGATGGTGAGTATAGATTGGGTATGCGGGGCTCTGCAAGATCTCCTCAACTCCATCATAGGTGCCTGAAGTTTTCTGCTCCTGATGATTTTATGATTATGGTAGTTCCAAAATTTTAACCAAATTTATTTGAGTCATATCCAATGAAAATATATTTATTAGATTTTGGGTCAAGCTTGGTGTGACTCCTTAAATCTACATAAACAAGGAGCAACAACAAATCTTTAGAGTTAAATCTACTTTTTTGCCTCCATTTTTCTTTAGACATTTCTCTTTTTAATGGACCGATGGTCCTCAATGATGAGGTAGATTGTGATTTTTACAACATCGAACTACTTGGGTAAACCTGCACGAATTCTCATACTTCTGGCTCGTTCTGTAATGATCCTCCTGTTCATTCTTTCTACGACGCCATTTTGTTGCGATGTTTTTGAGACAACCAACTCTCTTAGTTCCTTTCAAAGCAGAATTCCATGAGCTATTTATCACAAAATTCTTTGCCATTATCGGACCTTGAGCATTTCGACTATTAGGCCTATCTTGTTCTCTACCGTGACTAACCACTCCTTGAATGTTGCAAACACCTTAGACTTGTTCCTTAGAAAGTACACCCAAACCTTAGAAAGTACACCTAAAACTTTCTTCTATTTGCCTAATACACAATCTTCACAACAGTTTAGATCAACAAACTTCAAATTAGAAAGTTAATCTCTATAAGACGAGGAATTTTAATCCTCTTTAACTCGTTAACTTATGGATCATAGCCTATAATGCCAATAACTCGACTCGTCTGCGCTTGTTGATGTTGAGGAGTCCTATACTTAATTAAATAATTAAAAGGCTCTTTCAATACTTCTTTTTGCAACTATTAGGTTCTTGTTTAGGCATTGTACGTGTCGAACACCCTTCAATTGCCACGTGGATCAATTCGTTAGTTTGATGTCCACGCCACTCTTATCGATGATACGACACAACTTGTCATCTCACAAGTGTACATTCCCTAGTCCCTTGCAACATAATTTTAAATATCCCCTTATTTGGGGTTGCATGAAAAGAGGCTTTTGAGTCCACAGTTTAGGACTCAGTACTATCCATCAATAAGCGCATCTTGGAGCTCCTCTACTGTGATGTTTACTGTGCTATTATGACCAGATTCTCCTATTTTCTTTGGAGTTGTGTAGTCCTTTAGGTGGCCTCCTAACCACAATTTCAGCATTTGATTCATCCGTTTGACATTGATTTATTGCAACTCACATTTTTAAGTTTCTGCTTCTGCTTTCCACGTTCAATGCTGAAGTAGATGCCTCATCATTGGATCTTCTTTGAACTTCTTCGCTCAGGATCAATCCAACAATATCATCAAATTTTAGTGTAGTATTTTTCAAGGGATTTTTTACGACCATTTTGAAGCTATCCCAATTGTATGACAGTAAAGTTATTATAAATAAATCCCGCCCTCATCTCCATAGTTAATTTCAATGTAATTTAATTGGTTCATAACTGTGCTGAAGTTAATGTGATGTGTATGTCAATATTCATAACCTCTTTTAGGGTTTGCAGTTTGAGCAACACCAAGTGATTATGGGAAAATACAAAGGCAAAACAAAGCCAAAAAATCACAAGCAAACGAATACAAAGAAATTACATGAAAAACCCAAGAATGTGCTAAACCACGACCACACAATTAAGAAAAAATTCACTATGAAGAATACAATTTTTTTTAGAGTACCTGAGAAGCCCTAACCCTTGGAAGAATAAGTGCTTGCCTGCTAGTAAAACACAACCCTAGCACCTCACTTTTGCTATGCCATTCCCTTGTCTCTCCAACTCAAACTCCAGCTGCCACAAGATTTCTCCTTTAGAAATATTTTCTTAACTTCTTACAATCAACACAACTATTTAGGCATTTAAATAGGATTTAGACCAAACCTTAAAATTCCCCAAATCAGCCAACAAAAGTCCAAAATACCCCTAGGATTACTTAGGGCATCACCTAAATCTGTGATAGGATTTTTGTGGGCTCCATGGCGCGTCGTGGCGCCTTGCCCTTGAATCCCAGGCGCTGGGGCTCGTCGTGGATCCCACTGCCGATTCTCAGGTGCTTGGGCGCGCTGTGGCTCCCCGCTGTCGATTCCCAAGCGCTGGGATGCGCCGTGGCGCCTTGCTCTCGAATCCCAGCCACTGGGGGGGCGTTATGGTGCCTGCCTACGGCCAGCCCAATGCTGAAGTTGCACCTTGTTCAGTTTTTGTGACTCCAGGTTGTTCACTTGTTGAGAAGCTATCCTTCTCATTCCTTATTTCTGCTCCTGCAATAAATTATGGCTCTTTATTGATCATATAAAGCGACTCTTCCATGTTGCCCTGAGCTATAACCAATGAACTTTTTGTCACTTTCCATTGTCCTTTCTTGAAAGATGTTGCATAGCCATCAGAGGCTAACTGACCTACTGAGATCAAATTTCTCTTCAGATACGAAATGTGTCTCACATCCTTCAATCTGCATACAGATCCGTTAGGTAACATGATGTTCACATCATTTTTACCTATAACTCTGTATGTCTTATCATTACCTTGATAGACTTTTCCTAGATCTTCTTGAGTGTAATTACAGAAAGCTCCTTTACTTGGTTGTATGAAAAGAGGCTCTTGAATCCACGAACTAGGATTCAACACTCACCAAAGACAAGACCAGCGAGTCTTGTTCATCTTCTACCGAGATGTTCACAGAATGGCCCTTGACTTTGTTTCCATCCCCTTTTCTTCTCAAAATTGGCCGTCCTTCAAGTGCCCTTTCTTTCCGCAACTCAAGCATTCCACTATCTCTTTTTGCGGCTTCATCTTTTGTCGTTTTCTGCTTTCAACACTTAGAAGCCTCACCACAAGCCCTCCTTCGAATATCCTCATTCAGCTATCTGGCAACGAAGATAGAAATAACAAAGCTCTCATATCGTCCTCAAAATTGATTTCAAATGAGCTTAACTGGTTGGTTACAGTGTTGAAATCATTCAGATGTTCAGTTGCCGAACCACCTTTCACCATCTTCATATTAAACAGCCGCTACATTAGTAAAACTTTGTTAGAAGCCGAAGACTTCTGATACATCATTGTTAGGGCTGCCATGAGTTCTATTGTCATTTTTTTGTTGACGGTGTTGAAAGCAACCGAAAAAGATAAGGATAGGCGTTTCAAACCTGGCACTATTTTGTCGAGAGCATGCCAATCTTCATCACTCATAGTCTCTGATTTCTTTGTCTTTTTCTCCTTGTGGCAAATAGAATTTTTTCTAATACAGTAAATCTTCAACTTACATCTTCCATAAAGAGAAGTTCGCTCCATTGAACTTCTCCACCTTGTATCTCATCTCATCACCCATCGCTCCTACTGAAACTGACAAATCCTAGAACCACTTGTTAGGATTTATAACCTCCTTTAGAGTTTGTAGTTTGAGCAACACTGAACGATTATGAGAAAATACAAAGGTAAAACAAAATCAGAAAATCACAAGCAAATGAACACAAAGAAATTACGTGGAAAACTCAAGAATGGAAAAAACCACGGTTTCACAATCAAGAAAAAATTTACTATGAAGATTACAAGTATTAGTTTTTAGAGTACCTAAGAAGCCTTAACCCTTAGAAGAAGAAGTGCTCACCTGCTAAGGAAAACTAGCACCTCGCTTCTGCTATACCCTTCCTTTGGCTTTTCAATTTAACCCTAGCTGCCATAAGATTTCTCCCTCGATAAGGGGCGAGCCGTGGCACCCCGCTGTCAATTCCTAGGCGCTGGGGCGCGCTGTGGCGATCCACTCTCGAATTCCAGCCGTTGGAGCAGGCCGTGGCGCCTGTTTTGCTGCCAGCCCAGTGCTTCCTTTGCCCCGTAACCCTCTGGTACCCATTGGAATTTTTCGGCACCTCTCGTGTTGATCTAATCAGTCTTCACATCCCAACAGTTTGGCCACCGAGTTGTGGTTCACCATCCTTATGTTGAAATTTTTTTTCATCAAAAATACTTTGTTTGATGCCGAAATTTTCTTATACATCCTTGATAGAGCGTTCATTAAATCAATGATTGTCATTTTATTTATAATATTGAAAGCAACTGAAGAGGCAAGGGTGAGTCAAATCAGACCTAAAGCAATTCTATCAAGTACCCTCTAACCATCATCACTCATTTGTGTTGGCTTTATTTTTGTGCTGCCTAGTGGTAGTGATGGGGACCATCTTCGACGCGGGTCCCGCCGCTGAGCCTGCCCGGACCCATACCGGCCTTGATATTTCAATTTTATTTTTATGCATTTATTTTCGTCCGTTTCAATTTTATTTTCGCATTTATTTTTGTCCGTTTCATGTATTGATCGGAGGGACGAATATTAGCCCTCCGATCGTTTATTAAAAACACTCTAAGGTCTAGATTGCTTTGAGGGTATTATAAATACCCAAGATGTGTATGTTAATTTCAGTTTTGATAAATAGAAATTCTGAGTTTTCTCCGAAAAGCGGAGAATGGCTCTTGTTCCCCCGGGAAACCCTAGTTTCCAAATCCTCCCTCTCCAAACCCTAGCCGCCACCTTCCGGACCCCTCCCCTTACTGCCTTCGGACTCTCCCTGCAGGACAGCCATTGCCACCACCCCAGCCGCCGCTGCTCGATCGCCGCCGCCGCTGCCGCTGCCCAAGCCGCTGCTGCCAGCCACCGCTGCTGTCCAGCCGCTGCTGCCAACCGTCGTCGCCGCCCAGCCGCTGCTACCAGCCGCCGCCGCCACCCAGCCGGCGCCGCCGGCGCCGCTGCCCGCTGCTGCCAGCCGCCGCCGCCAGCCGCTGCTGCCCCTGCTGCTGCCAGCTGCTGCCGCTGCCGCTGCCGGCCACCACTAGCCGCTGCTGCCCCGGCTGCCGCTGCAAGCCGCAGCTGCTGTCGCTGCCCCTGCTGCCGCCGCCGCCGCTGCCCCGGCCACCGCTGTCCAGCCGCCTCCACTGCCCAGCTGTCGTTGCCCTAGCCGCTGCAAGAGATCTACTCGGATCACCCTTCTCGCTCCCGGTTTAAACCGGCGTGTGTTCGTTCTTCCCATACCCTAAACTGAATTTGTTCAATTAATTTCTTGTGCGATTTTTGGGTAGAAATTATTTGTAGGAGCGCAAATCTAAATCCTGTCGTTGCGAGTGGTTTCGGAATGGAAACGCCTCCGAACACGCCCGCATGGCAAGTACAACTCGAAGTGCGAGTTACCTTTCCGGACTGGAGCCTTTTCTTTGATCCGGAACCTGTGCCAACTGCTCTTCCTGTTCGTGGCTCAGGACACCCCATTGCCAACGAAAGTTATTTTCAAATTACTGTGAAATCTTCGTAGGTAAATGCTGAAGCTTAATTGATCTAAAGCGGCTGCGCAAAAAGTGCTTAAATTTCCAAATACATCTTAAAGAAAAACATCTGCATTCACAAGCATTCACAAACCCTAGGATTGCATTAGAGCCCGGCAACACCAAACCCTAGTGTTGCCCTGCATCAAATTTGGTATCAGAGAGGGCTCCAAAATTTTCTCAAATTTTGAAATCCTATTCTCCTAAGATTCACATCACTGCATACATAGAAGTCTAGGTGCATACATATTTAAAATCGCATCCATCATTGCATGCATTTGAGGAGTGGTAGGACAATTAGCATGGGTAGCCATAGTCAACACTTAGAGTCTGAGATGCACCGACCGCAAGAGATGACCCACGTTGCAACGCATTTGAGCCTTGACGAACCTATCTGGTTTAGGAACTTCCGCATGGAATGGAATGCGGAGAAACATCACCAGAGGGAAGAGATGAACACCTTGAGAGCAGATATGAGAGGAGTTATAGGACGGGTGAACCAACTGGAACACACGGGTAGAGAATCTAACCCGCCTGGTTCAGGAGGAGAACCATCCACGAACCGCTTCCAGACTCGAGTGGATGCCCCTCATGAAGATCTGAACCCACATCTAGGTCCACATGGTTTACACCACGAGCGAGACGAGGATAGACTAACTCCTGAGATAGATCATAGGGCATGCACACCAAGGCCTAGACTTGCTGAACCTCAGGATGTTAGATATGATGACGCCTTTAGGGTCCGACCTGATGCCCCTTTGGTGATCAGCGCTGGGAGGAAGAGAGACCCCATACCTGCTGGGAATAGAGATGTGAGACGTCATGTTCGAGCCCCCCTCGAGAGGATTATTACGGACCACCTCCCAGAGGTCGGGATGGCTGCCGCGGATTCCCATTCAGGGAACGCGATGATTACCCCCGATTTGAGGATGACTTTGATAGACTCGTGCGAGACAGACGCCCAGACCTGACACGTGTTCTCAAGCTAGACCCTCCTAGCTATGATGGCACGATGGACCCCAAGATTTTCGCAGACTGGGTTCTCGACATAGAGAGTTATTTTGACTGGTACGGTATGTACGAGGATCAAAAGGTCAGCTTTGCCAAGATGAGACTCACCCTGAAAGCAAAGACCTTTTGGCTAGGAAAAGAGACAGATTGAGTACGATGGGCTTCCTCCAGTGACTACCTGGGCTGAGATGAAAGCCCTATTGGAGGCCCAATACATACCGGCATACCACATGAGCCGATTACGCGATGAGCTGATCGCATTGCGTCAGGGCACTAGGACCGTCCCAGAATATTACGCCGAGATGAAAGATCTCATGATACGCTGCCGCATTCGTGAGTCTGAGATGGACACCCTGTCCAAATTCAAGTACGGATTGAGGCCAGAGATTCGTAGCGAACTCATTCGCTATGGCTTATATAATTTGGAAGGCACTGTGTCTATTGCGACTGATATAGAGACATATCAAAAGAGTCGCAATAAGACATCTGGGACGACTAGGACCGATAGACGGGATGACTCAAAGGCTCGAGGTGATGGAGCCAAGACTACGACGTGGCCACGAGAGAGGTTAAGGGGAAGGCCCCCGTAGGAGCTGTGAGTCTGGCACACATTAAGTGCCTCAGATGTGGTACGTTTGGGCACTATGCCAGGAACTGCACCAAGCAGCTCACCACATTACTCATTCAGGAGGCTAGTGACGATGAGTCTACCCCAGCTGGAATTGATGATGTCGATGTTGTGTTAAATGAGCTTGACTTAGGGGCCCCCAGTGATGAGGAGTTTGACTCGAGCCTCCTAGTGGTGAGATGTATGATCGCCACACCCCGCGAGTCTATTGATTATTGGAGGACCAACATCTTCCAAGCCTTCTTCCGAGTCGGGGAGAAGTCATGCAGATTAGTGATTGATAGTGGCAGCTGCATGAATGTTGTGGCAGAGTCCGCTCTTGCGCATTTAGGGGTCACTGCCGAGCCCCACCCGTCACCTTTTCAGGTAGCTTAGGTTACCAAGACTACCATTCCTGTGACGCGCAGATGTCTCGTACCCATCACGATCGGACCCTATACCGATCGGATCTGGTGCGATGTCATGCCCATGGATGTTTGCCACATTCTTTTAGGGAGACGATGGTTGTATGACAGGGACGTGACTATTCATGGCAGGACCAACACATGTTCATTCATGTTGAATGGGCAGAAGGTGGCCTTGAATCCCGTCAGACCCTTAGCCTCACACCCAAGATCGAAAGCCACCAAGGAGACCCTTCCGCCCACAGAACGGAAGAAGGCCTTGAATATTATCCGGGGAGTTGAGTTAGAGAGAGAGAGAGTTTTGCGAATGACATTCTTTATGCCTTGGTGGTACTCCAGTCATCTGGGCTGGTGCTTGATACCACCCACCTTCCTGAATCTGCCAGGAAGCTTCTTGAGGAGTTTTAGGATGTCCATTTTGAGGAGTTGCCTGCTGGATTACCTCCCATGAGGTCGATCCAGCATGCCATTGATTTAGTCCCTGGCTCCTCCCTACCCCATTTGCCTCACTACCGTTTAGACCCCGCTGTGCACGCTGAGCTGCAAAGGCAGATCACTGAGCTATTAGATCGTGGATTCATTCGTCACAGTATGAGTCCATGTGCTGTTCCAGCCCTTCTTGCCCCCAAGAAGGATGGAACATGGCGCATGTGTGTTGACAGCCGAGGTGTCAACCGAATCACTGTGAAGTATAGATTCCCCATTCCACGATTAGACGACATGTTGGACATGCTAAGTGGTGCCGCTATCTTCTCAAAGATAGATCTGAGGAGCGGATACCACCATATTAGGATTAGTGAGGGAGACGAGTGGAAGACTGCCTTCAAGTCGAAGGAGGGATTGTATGAGTGGCTAGTGATGCCCTTTGGACTATCCAATGCCCCAAGCACCTTTGCTCGGATGATGACTCATGTCTTCCAGCCCTACATGGGTAAGTTCGTCGTCATTTATTTTGATGACATTCTAGTATATAGTCGCTCTAGCGATGACCACCTGGGTCATCTTCGCACCATTTTCGAGCTCCTGCGATCCGAAAAGCTGTACATCCACATGAAGAAGTGCACATTCTTCGTGGAGTTTGTCATCTTTCTGGGTTACATAGTAGGCTCCTCGGGAATCTCTGTTGATCCCGAGAAGGTGAAGGCTATCATAGAGTGGCCCACGCCACAAAACATCCATGATGTGCGTAGCTTTCACGGCCTGGCCACTTTTTACCGACGTTTCATAAAGAATTTTAGTGGTATCATGGCCCCTATCACAGAGTGTACCAAGAAGGGCGAGTTCAAGTGGCCATCTTCTGCTGGAAAAGTATTTCAGCTTATCAAGGAGAAGATGTCATCTGCCCCACTGTTGAGATTGCCAGATTTTGGCAAGACCTTTGAGGTGTCTTGCGATGCTTCCTGCATTGGGATTGGTGGAGTCATCACCTAGGAGGGCCACCCTGTGGGATATTTCAGCGAGAAATTCTCGGGCCCAAAGCTAAGTTATTCTAATTATGAGCGTGAGTTTTACGGTTTAGTGCAGAGCTTGAAACACTGGAGGCACTACTTGTTGCCAAAGGAGTTTATCCTACACTCGGATCACCAAGCTCTTAGATATATAAACTCGCAGCACAAGCTTAGCCCACGCCAAGCAAAGTGGGTGTCTTTCCTACAGGAGTACGACTTCGTACTCAAACATTGCAAAGGGAAGAATAACACACCCGCCGATGCTTTGAGCAGAGTTACTCTTGTCCTCACAGAGATGAGAGCACATGTGATAGGCTTTGAGCGCATGATCGAGGATTATGCCACATGCCCTGATTTTAGTGGCATCTATAGTGCTCTAGCCGCCGACCCATACCACGACACTACGGACTATGTCATTCGGGACCGGTACCTATTTAGGGGCACACAACTATGCAATCCCAATATGTCTATGCGCAATTTTATAGTATGGGAGTTGCATGGTGGAGGACTAGGAGGACATTTTGGGAGGGACAAGACAGTAGATCTTGTTCAGGAGAGATTTTACTGGCCGGGGATGGTGAGGTTCATTGCCCAGATTGTGAGAAGCTGCAGGGTGTGTCAGGTTGCAAAGGGAAATAAACAACCCAATGGACTGTACACCCCTCTACCCATTCCTTCCACCCCTTGGGAGGATGTCAGTATGGACTTTGTGCTAGGACTACCACGCACACAACGTCAGCACGACTCCATCCTGGTGGTAGTAGATCGCTTCTCCAAGATGGCATATTTTATCCCGTGCCGCAAAACTGACGACGCCTCTGCCATGGCAAAACTTTATTTTAAAGAGGTGGTAGCTCATAGGGGTGTACCCATGACGATAGTGACTGACAGGGATATTTCTGGAAAACCTTGTGGCGTCTTATGGGAATCAAGCTCATGTTCTCGACAGCCTACCACCCGCAGATCGATGGCCAGACTGAGGTTGTCAACCGTAGCCTTGGGAATCTGCTGAGATGTCTGGTTGGGGACCACAAGGCTAATTGGGATCTGATCTTACCACACGCCCAATTAGCCTACAATAACTCATTAAACAGGTCAACTGGGATGTCTCCGAACGAGATAGTTCACAGTTATAGGGTTAGAGTTCCTCTAGATTTAGTTCCCCTACCGTACACTCATAGGACGAGTCAGTTTGCATCAGAATTTGCATTACAATTGCATGAATTACATAAGGAGATTGAACGCAGATTGCAGAGCAACTACGATCATTATAAGCTGCAAGCTGATGCCAGACGAAGGGACACATCTTTTGAGGTAGGTGACTTGGTGATGGTGCGATTGAGTCCGGACAGGCTTCCCGAGGGAAGCCTGAAGAAGCTGGCCGACAGAAGAACCGGACCATACAGGGTGACGAAAAGGATTGGTACGAATGCATACCAGTTAGCCTTGCCATGTGATTGGGGAGTACATCCAGTGTTCAATGTGGCTGATTTGACCCGATTCTACGGACACCCACTGGGACCTGAGGAGCCTTCTGCAGATAGTTCCAAACCGGAACGTATGAGAGAGCAGTGTGTTGGTGAGGATATAGCTCCACAGACAGCCATGCCTACTTTTTCCCCTGATGGTAGCACCCCAGCACCAGAGGACAGAGCTTCAGTTGAGGACCTATTATCGATACCGAGGTCCACAGACAGATTACCCCAAGGAGATTCACTGCCTGAGCTGATTCTGGATGAGGAGACAGTGGCCACTACTGAGGGTGGCTTTCAGAGATACTTGGTTCGTTGGAGAGGACGACCCGACACGGAGGACAGTTGGGTACTTACAGAGGAGATTGAGAGATTGGATGCTGACCTCTTAGCCCGCTACCGCACAGACCACTCACCGGTGATGAGTGCTTTTGAGCGGGGAGAGTTGATGGGGACCATCTTCGACGCGGGTCCCGCCGCCGAGCCCGCCCGGACCCATACCGGCCTTGATATTTCAGTTTTATTTTTATGCATTTATTTTCGTCCGTTTCAATTTTATTTTCGCATTTATTGTTGTCCGTTTCATGTATTGATCGGAGGGACGAATATGAGCCCTCCGATCGTTTATTAAAAATACTCTAAGGTCTAGATTGCTTTGAGGGTATTATAAATACCCAAGATATGTATGTTAATTTCAGTTTTGATAAATAGAAATTCTAAATTTTCTCCAAACAGCGAGAACGGCTCTTGTTTCCCCCGGGAAACCCTAGTTTCCAAATCCTTCCTCTCCAAACCCTAGCTGCCACCTTCCGGATCCCTCCCCTTGCTGCCTTCGGACCTCTCCTTGCAGGACAGCCGCTGCCACCACCCCAGTCGCCGCTGCCGCTGCCCGATCGCCGCTGCCGCTGCCGCTGCCCAGCCGCTGCTGCCAACCGCCGTCGCTGCCCAGCCGCCGCTGCTGCCCAGACGCCGCTGCCAGCCGCCGCCGCTGCCCCTGCTGCCAGCCGCCGCTGCTGCCGGCCACCACTCGCCGCTGCTGCCCCGGCTGCCGCTGCAAGTCGCAGCTGCTGTCGCTGCCCCTGCCGCCGACGCCGCTGCCCCCGCCTCCACTGCCCAGCCGTCGTTGCCCTAGCCGCTGCAAGAGATCTACTCGGATCACCCTTCTCACTCCCGGTTTAAACCGGCGTGTGTTCGTTCTTCTGATACCCTAAACTGAATTTATTCAATTAATTTCTTGTGCGATTTTTGGGTAGAAATTATTTGTAGGAGCGCAAATCTAAATCCTGTCGTTGCGAGTGGTTTCGGAACGGAAACACCTCCGAACACGCCCGCATGGCAAGTACAACTCGAAGTGCGAGTTACCTTTCCGGACCGGAGCCTTTCCTTTGATCCGGAACCGGTGCCGACCGCTCTTCCTTTTCGTGGCTCAGGACACTCCACTGCCAACGAAAGTTATTTTCAAATTACTGTGAAATCTTCGTAGGTAAATGCTGAAGCTTAATTGATCTAAAGTGGCTGCGCAAAAAGTGCTTAAATTTTCAAATACATCTTAAAGAAAAACATATGCATTCACAAGCATTCACAAACTCTAGGATTGCATTAGAGCCCGGCAACACCAAACCCTAGTGTTGCCCTGCATACAATCCAATTGGGATGAACTTTATACTTTCTTGTTCTTTCACTCGGATCGCACACATCAGTAGAATAGACTGGGACTATGGCTATATCTTTTTTTTCTTTTTCTTTCTTTTCATTCGACTTTCATTTCATTTTTTTTAGTTTTCATTCCCATATCATGTAATATGATTCAAACATAAATAGGGAACATGCCAATGATATATTTAGATGGAAAAGTAGTCAATTTGCAATTTCAAGTTCTATAATTAAAATAAATAAGGAACATGCCAATATTGCATTTATATAGATAAATGGCCATTTTATGCAAATGCCAGCATATATGAATTTAATAACGTAATGACTAAATTTTACGTACATGATATCAACATCTAGGAATACCACATTTTGTCTTTTCAATTGATTGCTCTTCACTGAGTATCTATATTTAATGTTTGAGAAAAATTGTTAATTATATGTTTCTATTGATATGTTTAACTTGTATCATTCTTTTATGTGTACATTTATATCTATTAAACTTAAGTATTAGTTGAGTGACAAAAGGGAAAATGTTTTTGAGAATCATCCCAATAAGCTTAATTAATAAGATCTTTATCTCACCTAAATTTGTCTCTCATCATTTATAAAATAACTTAAACATAATATTATACTATATTTTTTAAAATATATGGTTTAAAACAAGGGTTTATGCCACCTTAAGATCTCATGACAAGATTAAGTATCTTTGGATGTCTATATTACCCACAGTTAAGGCCATGATATTCACAAACTTCAACCCTTTCCAAGCCATATGCTTTTGTGGATTATAGCGATTACCATAATGCCTAACATTACTTTAATAGACAATTACAAAAGTTTTACATGTCTGCATATGTCACTTTTGATGAAACGTACATCCCTTTCTTCTCCCCTCAACATCAGACGACGTTATCCATGCCTCTTAATTATACTATATTATTTAAATTATAAAACACCTTGGCTGCAGGGTAATCTAATTATATCAGTATACCCCAAGAAAGACGCCCCAATTTCCAACATGTTAATTCTTGAGCCAAATTTTATGTATGCTCTTAATTCTTCATGCTATACTCACTTTGCCACTATATTGGATTAGTTAAATATCGCTATTTGATTGCACTAAGAATTGCTTTTATGATTGAAGCTTTCCCCACATATTTTCTTTAATTTTCATCCCTTACTATCAATTGTATCAACAGGTGTGAGACTAGAGAAAAGGATATAAGTCTTCATAGGCAATCTCTGAATGACAGCCAACAAGTTTTGCGTCAAGAGCAAGAGAGATTAATGGAAGCGCAGATTCTACTCGGTCAAAGAGAAGAGCGGCTCCATGAAAAATTGAAAAAATTAGCCCTTTCTGAGAAAGAATTGGCGGAAGCAAAACTGAAATTTGAAGAAGATTCTTCAACTTTAAGAGATGAAAAGGTCAACCTGGAGCTTGATGTGTCTGCTCTTGTAGCTAGGGAAGAGGTTTGTTCCCTTCTATCTTTTTTTTCTCAAAGCAGCATTTTTTATATATTATAATTCTTCCTTTATTTAATAATCAACTATTGATGCTTTTATTTTTCAGTCTGTCATAAAAAGGGAAGCTTTTCTCGACAAAAAGGATCGGGAATTACTTATATTACAAGAAAAGATATCAAATAAAGAAATCGTGAGTTCTTTTATTGATAGCCGACTTATTTTGTATTTTCTTTGTTTAATTATTTTCTTACTGCAATATCTAATGCATCTCCATATTATTATTTCTAAAGGATGATATTCAAAGGCTCAAAGCTGAATATCAGCATTCGTTTGAAAGGAAAACTCTTGAATTTGAAGCTGAAACTGAGCAGAGAAGGATATCACTAGAGAATGAGATGGAAGTGAAAAGAAAAGACTGCGATGTGTTAGAGGCTGCGTTTAAGAAGAGGGAGGAACAGATAATGAAAATGGAAAATGCAGTTTCTGCCGAGCTCCAGGCTATTTCAGAGAAGCAGAAGGATGCGATAGAGAAATTTCACCTTTTGGAGGAGAAAGAAAAGGCTCTACTCCTTGCAGAGAAGACATTGCAATCAAATCTGATGAATTTGCAAACAGAAAAAAAGGAAATTGACAATATGAAGAAGGAACTTCATAAAGATAAGGCATCACTTGAACATGAGAAGACAGAAATTCTTCATGCAGTCGAGAAACTAGCTATCACTTCAAACGAGAGAAACGAGCTTCTTGTTTTTGAAAAAAAATTGAAAGAAGAGATTGATAGCTTTAGGGCTCGAAAACTGGAACTTGAAGTTGAAACAAATAACCTGAGGTCAGAAAGGGAAAAGTTCGAAAGTAACTGGGACCTTATTGATGAGAAAAAAAAGGAGTTGAGGAATGAAGCCGATAGAATAGCTGAGGAAAGAAGAGCCGTTGCTATGTACCTTAGGAATGAACTCGACCGTTTGAATGCAGAGAAGGAAAGCTTGCATAATCAATTGAAACAAAACGCAGAAACCTTGTCTTTTGAGCGGGATGATTTTATTAGAAAGATGGAGCGCGAACAGTCGGATTGGTTTACTAAGTTTCATAAAGAAAAAGAAGGTTTTCTAAATAATGTTAAGCTTCAAAGGGAAGAACTGGTAACCAGCATTTGCAGCCAGCGAGAGGAAGTTGAGAATTATTTGAGAGGAAAGGAAGAAGCATTCAGGCAAGAAAAGATCAATGAGCTTCAGATCATTGCTTCACAAAAAGAAGACATTGCCAAACAGATGAACGTTGCCGTGTCCAATTTGAAAAGGCTTGACGATGAAAGAATGGAGATTGCCCGAGAACGAGAGCAGAATCAGGTGGAGCGGTCTGACATAAACTGTTCCATTGAAGTGCTTAACACACAACGTGAGAAGCTGCAAAAGCAAAGAGAACTTCTGCGTGCGGATCGTGAGGAAATTGACAAAAAAATTCAGCTTCTGATGAGATTAGAACATTCAAATATCGAATCGGAGAGCAGAACTCGATACTACTCAAATGCTAATGATTCAGTAATGAATATTGGCATGAAAGGACTGCGTTACAGAGAAGCCGGAAAGAATGACAAGTACCTTGATTACCTTAAGATGTCTCTAGCTGATGGAACGAAAGAGTTGTTTTTTGAGAATGCATCTAATTGTCCGTCGCCTCCTTCAGCTCATAAAACCTGGCTTAAGAAATGGGCCGAATTGATATTCAAGCCTTATCTAAAAAGAATTGCTGATTCTACGTGTAGGCAGGATTGCCTTCAAACTTCATCCAAAGAAGAGAAAAGCAGACCTCCGATGGAGAGCAACATGATTTCTACCACCGATGAGAAATATAATTCAAATGGAAGTGAAAATATGATGATGGTGAGAAGAAAGAGGCAATATAGTGTTGCATCAAACGATTATAGTAGTTTCAAGGGGGATCGTAATAACAAATATTTGAAGAAACCGAGGAAGGATAGTGTGGTTGATTTGCAGGCAGATCTAGACAATTGGTATAATTTGCTTCTTACTTTTTTTTATTATAGTAAATTCTTACATCCGAGTATACCATCTAAAGGCTATTTATTCTTATATATCTAACACCCGAACGTTTCTGTTTACATCCAGGCCGATCACAAAAATGCCACATGCCTCACTTCCTATCATTAAAACTGAAAGAGAATCCATACTAGTGTTAGAATTGGTGTTATATTTGTATAAACAATGTTTATGCGTTTGAAATGTAAAAAAAGTCGTTGATTTTGATGTCTTGTCTCTAATTATCTTATAAAATTTTTTATTGGAAAATTATTAACCTGTGAACAATGTTGTATTTCAGCGCATATGCCGATTATGGAATGTTGCTTGAGGATAATGTGGCGGCACCTGTTGCTCGACAAATTGCTGTGGAAGTAGAACACAACAGTGAGGATATCATTGAAGTGAGTGGAGACGGGTTTTTCAATACCTGACCCTTCGGTATATACTAATACATTATGTATTTGTTTGTGTGAAGAAGCATCATTGTATTTGCTGATGTTTTTTTTGGGTGGGGTGTTCAAAAAATGTATGCTGTTGGTGGGTGTAAGAGTGAAAGAAATGTACAAGCATGACTGCTGTTTGGAATAGTGTTCAGATTTCTAGCCTAGTTATGTGTTCTTCATACTTCGAATTCTTGCTTATATATGTATGCAACATCCAAAATAAATATTAGTTATGTAGAAAGAATTTATTTAAGAGAGTTCAACTGTATTAGAAGCCCAAATCTTGATAACATAATTGTTGATTATCATGTGATCAAGAAGAGCGAAAAGTTCAGGTATCTTGATTTAATTATTCAAAATAATGATAAAATAGAGAGTGATGTGATGAATAGAATTCAAGCTGGTTGGATGAAATGGAGTAGTTAAAAGGCTAGGTATTTTATATTGGGTTGAATGTTGTCCAACAAAGAAGAAAGTTAAAATCTTGCTTAATGACCTTTCGGGCGCCCAGGCGTGCTATAGCGCCCAGGCAGCGTTGCACTGCGGCGTGCTTCCAAACTTGGTCATCATCAATAATCTCCATATCAGATCTCATGCGCTTCACTTGAGAATTGAATTCACTATGCTCTACCATTGCGGTTGCATTAATTTGGTTGCATATGTATCCCTCTCATAAATGAATCAATTAGTTCGTAGTTTCAACCAATGAGAAGCTTATTGATGCTTCTCCAAATTTACCAAAGTTTTGTAATAAGTGAATTTTTGAACCGTAAGCGCCATTGTCAACATATCCTTAGGATTATCTTTAGCACGATCTCACTCTTCAATAATATCTCAAACAAAATGATGTAGCACATCTATATGCTTTGTGTAAGTGTGATAGACCAGATTGGTAGCTAAGAATATAACGCTTTGACGATCACAATGAATTACTACATCTTGTTGCTTCGCACCCAAATCTTCCAGCAAGCCCTTCATCCAAATAGCTTCTTTAAATGCTTAAGTAATCGCAATATATCCAGCTTCTATCGTAGACATGACAACTTTAGACCATAGAGTTGATATCCACTCTAAAGTGAATACATAACTAGTTGTCGTCTTCGATCCAAATTTTCAACATAGTCGGAATCCATGTATCCCACACATAAATCAGCTATTGAAGACTGCCTTTGAAAAATAAACTGACATCAATTGCACATTTCAAGTTTCAAAATAAGTACTGAAATATCCCTATCACTGCACATCAGTAATCCTTCCTCGGATTGTGCATATACTGACATACAACAAGCTTCCAACCGCACTAGCATATGACACTAAATGCATTTTTGTAACAACCCAAAAATTGGGTTTGAGAGATTTCAATTAATAATTCAAGGATAAACATTCATCACAAAAATTACTAAATAAAATAATATACATACATCACAGATCCATAAATTTAAATTAAAGTTATACAACTTGTTTTAACTTAAATAAATATAAAATGATATAAAATTTAACTAATGAGTCTTCATCTCACTCTTGATAATAGAATTATCTCTACCTCTTGAAATCAAGTTGGCTTTCGCTTCTAATTCTCATGACATGTATTAATTATCAATATTGCAATCAGCAAGAGTACGTAGAGCATCCAAAAGTATTAATTTCCAGCATATCATATAAATTATAAAATCAATGCAATAAAATAAAGAAAGTATCATCATTACAATTTGAGGGTTATGCTAATTTCAATAAAAAGTAACTAGCAATGCTCAAGCAGCTCAAAAAAAGCAAAAAATATAAATTAACATGAATGAAAATAACTTAGAATAAATAAAATTGCATGAATGGAAATAACTTAGCAAAAATTGGAAGTGCGCTATAGCGCGCTGCAGTGTGGACGCCCGAAATGAAGGTGTCACGGCGGCTTAGAAGGCACTAATCTGAGCCGCTTATAAATATTCTCTAAGTCCTTTTTAAGATTAGAGGCCAAAAATATCAAAAATTGACATCCTCCTTTTGGTTTTGAGGGTGTTGATAACAGCTCCATTGAAGAAGAAAATGACTCCTATGATATGTGTAAGGGTTTGATAACCCTAAATCTTTGTAATCTCCTCTATATATAGTAAAATATCTTTTGCTTTTTCCTCGTGGACGTAGGTGTTAGCATCGAACCACATAAATTTTATCTTGTGCAGTGATTGTGCTTGCATATGGGTTTTTTTTTACTTTATTTTAATTTGCTCAACTTTACAAGCTTTTATTTTGCATTGTTTGAAACCCTACCACCTATCAATGATCCCAACAAGTGATATTAGAGAGGTTTCATTGTGTGTGCTTGAGAGTTAGGGTTTCATTATGAGCTGTGTATTGTTTATGATTGAGCTTGGTAAAGCAAAGGAATATGGGAGATAAACTAAAATATGTGGTTGGAACTTCGTCATCATCGGTGGTGGAGAGGTCTCTCAACGAAGTTGTGACACATCCAGTGAAGATTGATGTGGTCAAGTTCGATGGGAAGAACAACTTCGGCATATGGCGATGCGAGGTGGCAAATTCACTATGTGCACTAAATATGGAAAATATTCTTGATGGAGAAGAAAAATTAGAAGAAATTTCATAAAGAGATTGGATCAAAATGAATAGTAGTGCATGTGGTTTGATCTAAAATTGCTTAACCCAGGAGATCAAGTATGTAGGGATTATGGAGATGCCAGCATGGATACTATGGAAATTTCTAGATGATAAGTACCTGAAGAAGAGTGTGGAAAATCGACTCCACATGAAAATGATGCGCTGTTGGTTTCATATGAGAAGGAGAATTTTCATACATGAGCACCTAAATGAGCTCACGAAGTTATTGGCAGATTTGCTGAATCTGAATGAGACTGTGGAGGATGAAGACAAGGCTTTATTTTTGTTAAACTCATTTCCATATGAGTTTGAGCACTTCACCATGACATTGATTCATGGGAAGCATGCTTTGAAGTATGAAGAGACGATTGCATCCCTTATAAACCATGAGTTCAGTAGAAGAGATAAAGGGTCCACCAAATTAAATATGGCATATGCTCTTACACTCTAGAGAAAAAGACCAGAAAGGAAAAATCAATGTCAAGGAAAAATGCTGACTTCCAAGAGAGAACAATTCAGAGGTCGGAGCATTAAGTGCAATCAGTGTACATTTTGTTTAAAGACGGGATATTGGAAGAAAGATTGCCCAAAGTTGTAGCGCCCCGCCGCGTTGTCGCGTGCAATAAGAAATAATATGTCCAAATTGGCGGTGGAGCTGTGCTCAACTCAGGAAGAGGAACGAATCCCAAATTTTTGAATAGCTGCAATTAATACTGATGGCTACTGCTCAACCCTCAAGGAGGGTTGAGAGTTTATACTTAAGATAAGAGTAGTATTCTTATCCCAAGTATTAAACAAATGCATATATTGGATTTACATACAAAATGAAGAATCCAATATATATATAAGATACCAGTATTTCCAATATTTTGATCACATCACAATACTAAGTATAAGTAATATATAAACAGAGTGCAGAAGCTAAGCATACATCCAGAAACATTCATCATAAAAGCAGAATAAAACCATTCATCCCAGAACAAAAAAGTAAATATATCAAGAAATTATTACAAACAGTTTGCTAAATTAATACTGAAATAAAGTCTAAGTACTGAATTGAAATAACTAGTCAAAAACAGTAAAGCTGAAGAACAACTCCTCTAAAGCTCCACATACTCCTCCTAAGGCTCCTGAACGTCCTCCTGACCTAACTCAAGTTGCTTAAGATCTAGCAAATTATCAGATCCCAAAACTACCATATGTTAGACAATAAGTTTAACACAACAAAACTAATCTAACAGTTCTAGTTATTTAAGTTAACATTTAAGAAGTATAAAACAAATAGCAAAAAAATAGTAAAGTAGCTAAAAACTTGAAACTGTATAAAATCAAAGTAAAGTAAAGCTGAACTATAATTGGATACTGAAAGTAAATAAAATGGTAAATGATTTAAAACTATGTTGTATGTCACTGAAGTCGTGCAAGATGTATATTCCCCGATACGATATGCAACTGATATGCAACCAAAATATCACTGAATTGCTATGAGTCATACGGTCCAATGTCTATATATATCCGGTTGGGAATACAGTTTATTGTGATGCCAATGCATCCTGAAATTTCCTAGTTTATGTATGCAATATTCTGTAACCTATAAATCATCACTGATACTCATTTATCATGCTTATGTTCATGCTCATGTCTCTATGCTATATGTCTTAAAATCCAAAAATCCAGAAAATACTTCAAAATCCAATAATGAATCAAATGTCTCAATTGTGCAGAATCAATCAAAATATATTATGACTTTTTCCAATAATTATTTTTAATTAGGATTTTACTTAAAATCATCAGTCATAAAGGTTGTATACACATATTTAGTATGTTTCCAAGAGAGGTGAATTTAATACTTAGTTTGTTAAAGATGCACCTATTGAAGTGATCTTCAATAGGAGGCATCACCTGATGGAGATTTATATTCCAAACTAAGATGTTTAACACATTAATTACAAGCATACTTAGTATCCTAAGAGAGTGACTTGAACCACTTAGTTTGTTTGAAGCTACACCTATGGAAGCGAGCTTCGATAGAAGGCATCACCCGATGGCGATTTTTATTCAAACAAACTAATGATTTAAGTCCCTAATTATAACACTCTTAATATTTGATGATTTATTCTAAGTGGGACTATATCCGACTAAACTCGTAGGATAGAACACAGACATAGTCCTACATTAAGGTGAATCAACCAATACTGAATACTAATGAAGTAATCCATCACTATGGGTATACACTACTATACGCAACAAATAATCGGAGTTCAGCCAATTCTATTTAATCAACAAAGATTACCAAAGCTATGAATTTTGATTATATTAGGGTGAATCCTTGCAACAACCCAGGTTGTTAATTTGCTCAATTAAGACTAATCTAAGTCTTAATTAAGGTTCTAAGTCACTAATTAAGTGATTTGAAAATCATCTCTGAAACCTAGGTCAAACCAGAAGTCAACAAAGTCAAAAACAAGAATTCTGGAAAATCCCAAAACCTGGAAATTTGACTTTTTATCTAGACCTCAGATTGAAAATCTAACTTCGCCATTGCGTTCAGAACACCCAAATTAGCTAGGGGTGAAATTTTGGAGGCATTTGGAAGTCGTTGGATTTTCGTCAAATATTTAAATAATATTTAATTACCCTAAATAATCAAATAATTAAATACTCGTCGAAACAAAAATCCGAGTGCGCCGTTGCGTTCCTCACCCTTCATTTAGCTAAGGGTGATTTATTGGAAATTTTTGGGATGCATTTAATAGGTTAAAATTAATTAATTAAATATGTATAATTTAAATTAAATAAATATTTAAATATTTAAAGTTAACGGCGCCGTCCGTATTAAGTAGCGCCGTTACTGTTTAATTAAAGCACGCCGTCAGGATCTGACGGTGATCCCTGACCGTTCGATCGAGGATCGAACGGTCAGTGCCTTTCGTTCTCGCAGAGCCTGCGCGTGGCAACCCTGCGCACGCGTCGCTCGCAGGTGGCGACCGCGCGAGCGTTCCACCGCTTCCAGCCACCGCTTAGGCACCGCTTAGGACTACTATAAGACCCCTAAGACCTCTGCTTTGCTCGGTTTCAAACCGGAGGTCCAAAAACCTAAGAACGAACTTCGACCCTCTTCAGCCGTCCGTTTAAAGGGACGCACTACACCTCCAATATTCATCAAAGATTGCATCTAAAGTTTCGTTTCTTAATTTCATATGCTTGATTGTTCATCTACCAGTCCCGATCGAGTCAATCAGGTTTGGTTAACCCGGATTTGACAAAAATGAAACAGTGGAAACCGTTACTCGTCGAGCATAGAGGATCTAGGGTTAGGTTTTGCGGAAACTGTAGTTCTTCTCCGGCGACGTTGAAGGTACCAATCGAAAGGTCAAGACCTTTCGATCGGTATACGGCTCGTAGTCTGGTTCCATCGTCTTCACCTCCATTTTTTCGAACCCTAATTCCTCCGCCTCGGATCACTCGCGCGAAGACGAAGCCCTCTCGGGCTGGACCGGGTCGGCCCGGGCCCGGCCCGGGCCCGGCCCGGAACCCGTGGCCCGTGGCGCTTCGGCTGCCACAGCGGGACCCATCGCGCAGCGCGCCAGCCAATCCTGGCGCGACGCGTGTCCGCCTCTGTTGCCGTTCTGATCTGTGGGGCCCGCGGCAGTCTGCCCAGCCAATCGGGTTGCGCCGCGTGTCCTGCAAATTTTAAAATAATAAAATTTAAATATTTATAAATAGACAGTTAATTATAATTGATTTATAATTATATATATATATAATAACAGATTTAATTTAATTTAATTAAACAGTATGATATAATTAATTAAATACCAAATTTCAAACACTAATAATTCCTAAAATATTTATCCAAATCATACAATTAAATATATTAAATTAATCAGAAAAATATGAGAAATTTATTGATACCAAAAATTTTGCTGTAGGATCAATATTTTGCAAAGTGATTTTTTAATGATTAATTTAATTTAAATTAAATGTCACAAATTTTATTTAACTCATAACTTTGTACCAAATGATCCAATCATACCCAATATGGGTCTTAAAGTGATCAGAAAACCCTAAGGATTAATTTGATAGTATTCATTTTGCTATTAAGGTTAAATTTTGCTTAATGACATTTAGGACCTAACCATAATTACCCTAATTAGACTTAGAACTTCAATTGACCATAACTTGGTCAATTGAGCTCCAAATTTGTTGATCCAAAGGTCCATTTAGATTAGAAGAACTTAATTAACAATAATATGTAAAAATATTTTAAATCCAACGGTTATATTTGCTAATCACCCTTAATCACTCTAAATCTTGATTAGTGAATATTAGCAAATCTAATAACCCAATTTGAGTAATTTAAGTTTCAAAGGACTCCTAGAACTATTTAGAATCAATCTATAAGGTTGGATTAGTTTTTGAGTGATTAACTTTGTTAATCACTCACTAATCACCCTAAACCCTATTTAGGTCTTAACTTAGTCAAATTAGGTCCAAATTGAGCCTACCACATGTCATTATGATCAGTGAGCTATTTGTAATTCATAGCCACTGATTTTGTTTAATTTGGAAACTAATTGGCAAAGCTGGAATTTTTTTTTTGACCTATAATTAAGGATCCCTTAATTAACCTTAAAACCATAGATCTTGTATTAGCCATAATTTGGCCAATACTTATCAGAATTTAGCAAATTAAGATTTTATGGAAAGCTTAGATAGTAAAGAATAATAATCTGAAAGAAAATTTAACTTTCACTTAGCCAAATTACTAAATTGCCCTTATGAGTCAAATTCACTAATTTGATCTCATATGGCTTAATAATCACCCAAAATTAACTTAGTTGCTGTCTAATCTTATATTATATAGTAAGAAACACTTTCCAAAAGAAAATTTTAGAATTTAAGCCTTAGATCAAAAAATTTGATCTTTTGAACCCTTGAGTAGGGGCAAAATGGTCATTTTGCCCAAATTTAGGGTTTAGCCTTTAAAATCCTTAAATTCAGTTTCTAATCACTAAACCAATAAATAGAATAATTCAGAACTGAAATTAATTAAATTCAAGTCTAAATAAGATTTTGATTAAAATCTCAAAATATGCTCTTTAAGAAAATTCTTAAGTAAATTATGAGTATTTATCTTTCCTTAATCATTCTTAGATCCATCCTTAGGTCTTATAACATTAGTTAGAATGTGTGTCTTGAGAGATACTCTTAGTAATTAAGAGCCTTATTTCCTAAGATTAGGAATAGATCTTAAGTTAGAATTCATCTATTGAGTAAATTGGGTTACTCAATTAGGTGAAACCTTGAGTTTTCTAGTTTATAGATTTTCTTAGTTTATTAAATGATTATTTGATCTTTAAACTTTAGAACTAAGAATAGAGATCCATCCTAATGAAATTGATTTATCATTATGATTTGCCTTAACCTAGTATATGAGTTTTGGGTTCTAAACCTTAGACCCTTAGATTATACCTTTTAATGATTAGACCCCATCATCTGGAGTCTAATTCTTAATATTTTCATCTTGATTTGGCTAATCAAGATGAGATTGGGATGAATTAATTTACAAAACTAGGTCGAAGATTTATTCATTTTTAACCAAATAGTCGTCTTTTGATTAAGTCATAATTAGGATTTGGCCAGTCCTAATTATCTTCAACTAGTAGGATTCGTGATTTTAAGTTACAGAATGTGCAAGAATTGATAATTCTGAAACTTATGTAACTTAGAGTAGATAGAACGAATAAAGTAGATAACAAAGGATATCACCTGTGTTTTAGATAGAGTTTCTTGCACTTTGATTTTGATGCTTCGCATTCCTTAATTTTGAGCCTTATACCTTGAACATATATTTTGTACATAAGATATTTTGATAAATATCTTATGTTAATTTGGAACATTATTTATAAGCAGCATTATGTTCATTTCACAAGTGGTATGTAAGGTGTAGCTTGATTAGTATACCTCTTCGATCAACCCGTTCGGGGTCGGCAACCTTTCGAGGGTTTAATGTCCGACAGTCTATTGGCCATGCCTAGTCTGAGTGATAGGATGGATAGACTTTCGCCCTACTGACTACAGAGTCAGGATTTTGATATGGATATACTAATTCAAGTACACTTATATTCAGTTCTGTCTTAGCTCATCAGGCTAAGAGTTTCAGTGATGTTCAGTTCAGAATTTCTTAACTCATCAGGCTAAGATTTGCTGTATATGTGTTCAGTTTGGGTGACTTAGATAGTCACTGCAGTTTCAGTTTACAGATACTGTTTTACTAGCATATTCTGCATTTTAGCACTGTTTTACTTTCAGTTTTCCTGTACATGTTATATATAGGATGCTAGTTCTACTTACTATTTTCATATGCTCACATAGTATGTTAGTGTTTTCAATTTTATACTGTTCAAATTATGTATGTCACCTAGCATAATTTGTTTGATCATAAGCATGTTTTAGGTTGTACTTTTCTTACAGTTTTACTTTTCTTTTACTTACCTGTCTTTGTTGCAGTTGCTTGGAAGAGGTATGTATTACTTCCTAGTTGTTTTAGTTATAAACTGTTTGTTTATAACTTATTACTGTTCTTTTTGATACGCTTTTCTGCACCTATTTTATTTAGTTCTGTTTTTATGGTGATATCTATTTAACTTAATAAAATTGTTTGCCCTAAAATGTACTTAGACATATTGTCTAACCAGTTTTTCTTTTGTTGGCTGGGGCCCTACCATTATGAAACTGATAATGGTAGGTTCTGAGTTTGTTGGAGTAGCAAATCCAGTAGAGAACTTGCCATTGGAGGAGGAGCCCGTTCCTGAAGATCTGTAGCTTTAGTTTTTCTTTCTGTGAGATTGAGAGTTCATTTCAGTTCTTTTAAACTTATTAAATGTTGTAATAATACAGGTTTATTTTTCTCTTTCAGTACTTTACTTATTCTGTATTTACACTGTATTGGATGGATGATATGTTTTATGCTTCCGCACTCTGAGTTCATGTATGATCATTTAGTGATAGTATTCTGGATTAAATGGCAAATTCCTTATTTAAATTGGATTAGAATGTGTGTCTAATCCAATCTTAAGTGAGGACCTTGTCATTTGGTGACCCATCCACCGTAATCATGTTAACTTAAAGGTTAATAGGACCACGGCGGGGCAGGGCCGCCACAATCCTGCACAAGGTTTCAAGAGTGTGAGCAAAACGTCACTCAATATAGGTTTTATACCACATGGGATAATTCTCATTCTAAGTATTTTAAGTAATTCTACTATAAGGGTATAAGATCAAACTTCTAAGTTAAGGAGGGTCATCTAAGTTCTTACCTCAATATATCATAATAAGATCTTCCTACCTCAATATATTATCAATTATTAAAGCTATTATTCTTACTATAGAAAACCTAATGTAAAATCATTAAGACCTTACATATCAAACTAAAATTCATAAGTTTTATTCATTAAGCTTGTTTTAATCAGATCAGATGAGTAAACCCATATGATCAATACCTATACTATAATTATGAGGTATAATCAAGAGTATTATTAAAATTTGATCTTATGATAAATTAACATAGTTTTATAATTAATTTTATGCTAATAATCTTATATAAAAGAACATCAGAGATCTAAAGTTTAAGTTCAGATACTTAATCACACAAATTTTTTAAATACATTAGCACTTCTAATTTAATGAATTAAGATTAATGTCAAATCATATATATTATTAAAATCATGTTAATTAAATTATCTTACAATCAAGTTGATTATTTAAGTGATTAAGGGCTTAGATCTTAATTAGACAGGTTATGGTTTAACCACTAGCCTTGCAAAATTAAGACTAATAGTTGATTTATAGTTTGATGACAAATCAATGCACTATGGGTATATTATTGATGGCAATTTTTTTATTTTAGACTAAGTATCATTTACTTAATCAAGTTCTTAAGATTTTTATATTCAAATATAGTTTAATATCAAATTAAGTAAATTAAAGTGTCCTAATCAATATTAAAGTTTTCTAATACATATAAACATTATATTGATTAAATAATAAATAATTAAAGCTAATCAAATCGTAAATCAAACATAAAATGGATTAACACTTGATTACAAATGTAAAGCAATTAAATTCTATGCAATTTGATTATTAAGTTCTACTTGGTCATACAAGCAATCAAAGTTTTTAACCTTAACATTTAACACAAAAATATTTAAGCAATTCTCTAGAAGATTTAGAACACGGCATTTTAGTTTTCATATATTTAAGCCACATTAGGGTCCTAGAGGCATAAAAATGCGAAAAATCATAAATCTGGGCAATTCTGAACAATTCTGGGCAGGCATTACGGCATGCTGTGGCGCCAAGTTTTCTGAAGGGCGGGCGCCATGGCGCGTTGTGGCGCACTGTGATGCTTTTAGGTGCTACGACGAAGTCAACCCAAGATGCGAGCGCTGCGGCGCGCTGTAGTGGACCCTGGCCGAGAACCAGGCGCTACGGCGCGTTACAATGGATTCATCCCGAGACTTGGGCGCTGCGGCGTGCGACAACGTTCGACGCTGATTTCGCCTGTGCAAAAATTGTAATAGGTCTCCTTTAGCACTTAAATACTCTCAATCAAGAGCACTTCACATGAGGGGCCATATATCGATGGAAAAGTCTTCCGATACCTTTCCATTAATACCAAAATCGGTATGAACAGATTATTCTAACAATCAGAAAATAAAGTCCTAGCTATGGCTATACAGAAATTTCACAAATTTTTTTGACACATATTAATGGAGAAATGAGCTATGATCGGACTCATTTGAGTCTGATTGGGGCTCGACGATTACGCATAAAATCCATAGCTAATTGAAATATCATTCATAATGCTTTGCTAAATCAAATGAAGAGAATATCACAATGAAGAGTATAACAAATAGGTACCTTGGCCTTAGGAATGGAAGAAGAAGACTCGGTTGATTTCTTGAGAGCTTGAGGGCTTGAAGAATCTTTCAATAGCAGCACAACAAGAGAAGGAGGGGATCTCAGCTAATGACCAAATAGAGAGAAAGAAATGATTGAGTCTCCATTTAAAGGAGAAGAAGAGCATGGCTCTCCCTTGAGCTCTCCCATCAATTATGGGAGATAAGAGGGAAGGTCAAGGGGTCCAGCATAGGAATAAATAGAGGAAATTAATTAAAATAGATATTTAATAAATTTCAATTTAATTTATTTAATTAATTATTACTTTAAAAGTGAGATTATAGAGTAGGAAAGTGAGGTCTAGTTAGGGAAGAAGAAAAGGAAGGAAATAAATGGATTATTTAAAACTTTTTATTTAATTTATTTAATTAATTAATGATTTAAAAATCAAATTAATGGGGCAAGAAAGTGGGGTCCAGCCAGGGAAGAATAAAATGAAGGAAATAAAGAGAATAGATTTAAATGGATAAATAATTATTCATTTATATATTTTTTAATTATGATGTAATTAAGTTAAAATTAAGTTGGATAACAATTTTGGGTTGTTACAAAAGTTGAAAGAAAAATAGTGGGCAAATGGATCTCGATGTGATTCAGAATGTGGTGGAGGATTCAGACTCAGAGGTATCTCTTGTTACTATTTTAATGGGTTTAGTAGCTGATAACTCTAGTTGGATTATGGATATGGGTGAAACATATTGCATATATTCCTAGAATGATTAATTTTGCTCGTACATAAAAATAGATAGTGGTGCAGTCATAATGGGGAATGATGTTACATGCCATATTGTAGGAGTTGGAAGTGTGATGATTAGAATGCATGCAGGGATAGTGCAAGAGTTGAAAGAAGTCAGACATGTACTGGAGATCAAAAAGAATCTTTTATCTATTACAGCCTTAGAAGCCAAGGACTTTAAGGCAGTGATTGAGGCAGGGGTCTTGCATATCAGCAAGGGTGCAAATGAATTACTTGAGAATAGTTAGTAAATAAAACTTCTACTACCTTCAGGGAAGTACAATGATAGGTTCAGTAGATATGGCTGAATATTCTGAAGATGCCATGAGGCTACACATGCAAGAGAGTCTTCACATGAGAGCATCAAAAATGGACGAACTCATTAAATGTATAACCTCTTTTAAATTATAATTTTGTGAGCATTGTATATGTAACAACCCAAATTTTAGAAAGACAAAATGTCGATCAAATCAGGACAAAATCAGTTCCTCGAGCAAGTTCAAAGTTAGACTAAACAAAGTAGACCATTAAAAAGAGTATATTTTTGTGATCATAATGCCAAAGTTTGGAGGCGATCCGACGGACGGATATTTCTATATTAATTATTGATTTTTTTAATAAGAAAATTATGAAAATTAAATATAAGTCCAAATTTAATAATTTTAGTGCAGTTGGATTTGCAATAATAAAATAAGGCTACACAAAATTTTTCGTCGAATTTTGAGCACCGGATTGTCCGTAATTAATTTTTGAAATTGTTATCTTCAAAATTAATTAAAAATAAAATATAGCTATGAATCAAGAAATTTTTATATGATGATGTTCGTCTCATCAAGACAAACCTCCGGTTCATGTTTCATCAAATTAAAAAAATTAGACGATAAAAAAAATTAAATAAATAAATTAATAAATATATATATATATAGACATTATTAATTTAAATCAAATTTTAAATTAACAATTACAGTATTATTGAAGTTATATACATATAAATATAATAATATACTTTTATAATTAGATGTATATATATTAATTCTTAAATAGATATTATAACATATTAATGTATCATAACATATTTTGATTTTCTTAATGTTATAAATGTCTAACAGATTTATATTAATAACAACCAATATTTACATAAATTATTTTAAATGTATTAAATGGTTAAGCAAACTATTCTCTTCTTCAATGGTCCCTCTCCCTCTCCTACCCTAAGATACTACTTCTCCCTCCTCTCCCTCCCTTCCCCTTTGGGGCAGCCACGCCGCCCCTTGCCCGGGCGGACCGGAGGCCGGGCGGGCAGCCCCTCCTCCCTATAAATAGGGCTGCACTTCTCTCCTCTTCCCTCAAGCTCATCCTCCTCCTCCACCTCCGACTGGCCGCCGACCTCACCCCTCCACCTCCCTACCTTGCCGATAACCTCCAACCATCTTCTCCATCCCCCTCGGCAACCCCAAAGTCTTTCCCCCACCTCTCTTCATCTTATTCTTCTTCCCCGGCCAACGGCCGCCCCTCGCCCAGCCACCTCACCATACCGACGCCATGTCGGCACACTGCTGAAATTCCAACGAGTCGTCTACTACCTCCTCGGCAAACCCCCTTTGAACGGGGAGAAGACCCACAAAAACTCAAAAAAAAATGTGAGTTAGAAAAATTAAATTGGTTAATTAAAATATAAAAAATTTTAATGAACAGTTAAAAATTACTAAAAATTTAATTTGACTCATAACCAAGCTAATTAATTAACTACTATTTTTTACATTTATTTTTATGCTATTAATCACTAACTTTCTTTTTTATAATTTAATTATTGCATTTATCTACTATTTTAATTCTTGTTCTATTATATATATATATATATATATATATATATATATATATATATATGTGTGTGTGTGTGTGTGTGTGTATATATATATATTATGTTAGTATATATGTATTTATATATATATATATATATATATATATATTTATGTGTGTTATAATATGATAATATGTCATATTATAACTATGTCATAATAATAATAATAATAATAATAATAATAATAATAATAATAACTAAATATGTGATATTATCATTATTATCATAATATTTATTATTTAATTAATATTATTATAATATCTCTCACTAATATTACAATATTTGCTCTCTATTATTATTCTCTAAATAATAATAACAATAATAATTATATTATTAATATTGTTATAAATCTAAAAATATTATTATTATATTATCTCTCTTCTTAAAATAATAATAAGTGTAAACTTATTATCATCTTCATATAATAATAATAATAATAATTATACAATTATTATTATCATATTAATATTATCATAATATTCTCTTTCTCCAAAATAAACTCGTGTGCATAAAATTATCACCCGAAATAATAATTTTATTTTCTACCATTTATTGTAATTTCTCACATAGAGTAATAAAAATAATACTTTTTATATGTAGATTCTCCTATAAATGATAATGATTATAATAATAATAAAATATTATTATTATCATTATTATTGTTCGTACTTTTGCTCTTTCATAACGACTTTCATTTTTTACTTATAAATATAAATAATAGTAAAATAATAACACCAATTATTATTATTATTACTATTATTATTGTTATCGTTATCATTGTCATCACAACTACGATCATCACTACTTTCATTTCTATCTCCATCACCATCATTATCATCTTATTTACACCAACATTGAAATATTAAGAAAAAGATCCAAAGACAGAGAGAATTAGAAATAAAATAAATACAAATATTCTTATCTTCTTTTCCCATCGACAAGTTTTCTAACAAATAAATTTGTACAGATTAAAAAAAAATCAACCTGACTAAAGAAAATAAATACTTCGGATATCATGAACATCATTTATATATGTTGATTTGATTATACGCTTTGCTCCGCGAATTTTATCAAACTAATTTCTTACTCTGATATAATTAAAGTTTGTTGTCACTATATGTGGTGCCCCACCCCTTATCCGCCAATAATCAAAGCTAAGGAGAGGTGTGCCACTTTGGCAAATCCCTCACTTATCATTAGATTAAGGAGTAATCCCCAATCCACTAATAAGGGAAGGATGTGCCCTAAATAATGCAGCAGAATCATTCACCAAGTATATACATTCATCAGAGTGCAGAAGCAAAGACATGAAATATGCTACATTCAATCTACCATAATACAAGTAAGAAGTAAACATGCAGCTCAGGATAAAATAGTACAGTTAAAGAATATACATAAGCACCTGAATTATTACAAATATTAAATAAGTTTTAATGAAAAAGATAAAGCTCTCATCCTTACAAAATAAAAAGGAGCCAAGCTAAGGATCTCCCGCAGCAGCACGCTCTTGCTCCTAAATCTGATCTTTAAAGGCTCGACTACCTTGAATAACTCGGAATCTACCATTGTTAGTTTCACAATGATAGGGCTCCAGCCAAAGAAAAGAAAATCTTATTAGACATATTGTCTTAAGTACATTTTAGGCTGTTAATATTTCATGAGTTTTATGATATCATCATTTTACTTAGACTATAAAAATAAGCAAAACATATGGGTGCAACAAGCATACAAAGGAAGGAATAAGTTATAATTAAATGCATTTATAACTAAGCAACATGTGAAGTAAATGAACATACCTCAACACCAAAGCTATAACAATATTAGGTATATAAGTATAAGTAAAGTAAATAAAATACTAAAGGAAAAGACTCATCCTAAACATACTTATGATCACTTGACATATGCATGTTCAAAATAAATAAATTGACTGTGATATGTATAACAAGCGGTAACAGAAAGTAACATCCTATAAGTAGGTAAGCGGGTAAAGTTGTAACAACCCAATGTTGTTACCCAGCTTGATTTTATCATAATCGTATCGTAATCACCATTCCATCAAGTTCATCTAGTCATTAGAACTAAACTCTGAAGGTTTAGAGCAATTCGGAGCTAAATCCAATATTTTGGATTATTTTAATATTTAATTAATAAGAAATTGAGGTATTTATTTTGACCTCAAAATCGAAATCCAACTTTGCTGTTGCGATCGTCACCCCCAAATTAGCTAGGGGTGATATTTTGGACACGTTTTGAAGTCGTCAAATTTCGCGAATATTTTAATGTAATTAAATGCGTCAAAAATAGGAAAATTAAATAATCGTCAAAATCAAATTCCGACTTCGTCGTTGAATTCCTCACCCCCAAATTAGCTAGGGGTAAATTTTTGGGATTTTTCGGAGCACGTTTTGAAAATCAGAAATTTTGAATAATTATTGAAATAAATAATTATTTATTTCTAAATTTCATTCCTAAACTAGTTTCTCTCTCCTAGCTGGCATGGAATTCGGCTGACAGCTCCTTCATGCGGCTGAGCCATTCCTCCCTCCCATGCCTTCCCCTCACCTCTTAGCTCCATAGCCTCCTTAGCCATGATCGCTCCCGACACTCCCTCTCCTCCTTTAAATGGAGAGCTCAGCCATCTTCTTCACTTGTTGAAACTTTTTCCACTCTATCCTCTTTCTCCATTGTTGCACCCTAAGAAGAAGAAGAAAAAGAAGAAGAAGAAAAAGAAAACAAAGCTCTTCTTCCTCTCCTTTCAAGAACATAAAGGTACCCTCTTGCTCCTCTCCTTATCTTCCTTATGATGTTATGATGTTAGAATGCAACCTTGGAAATCCATATGCATGTATGAAAGCCATTAAGGCTCTTAAGAACTCACAAAAGTATGCTCTATTTTTCATCTATTCTGCATACCCTTGTATTCTTCGTTATTTTTAGTATAGCTAGGATGCTCCATTCATGCCGATTTTGGTGTCGATGGAAAGGTATCAGAAATACCTTTCCATTAATATATGGCACCACTCATGGAACTCTCTAGATTGAGAGTAATTAAGCTTGAAAAATGACCCTCATGAGTTTCGCACCTGGCGAAATCACCGTCTGCCGTTGCAGCGCGCTGCAGCGGATTGCCGCGGGCTGCAGCGGACTTGAAACTTAGGAAAAATGTATAAAATGCATATTTAACTAATTGAATAGTGGATTTGCAAATTTGATCGCTACAGCGCGCAGTTGCGCGCTGCAACGGTCTGCAGCGGCATTTCACGAACTTAGGAAACAGCCATAAAAATTAATTGAACAGTAACTTGCAAAACGGGACGCTATAGCGCGCTGCAGCGGACCTTAGCAGAAATATTTTAGATCTTAGGAAATGACAAAATAAATTAATTGAATAGTAGTTTTGCAAAATGAATCGCTACAACGCGCCATAGCGCGCTACAGCGGGTCACAGCGGATTGCAGCGGATTGCAGCAGATCGCAGCGGACCGCAGCCAGCCGCATCGCAAAGGCGCTACCGCGCGCTGTCGCGCGGAAAGCGTTACAACGCGCTGCAGCGCCCAAACTTGCAAAATTTTCATAATTCTCATAAAACTGCCCAGATTTTGTAAAACATTGCATAAAATTCTACTTAAAATTGAACACTGCATAAAATTCTACTTGAAAATTGAATTTGAAACATTGTCAATTTCATTAAGTGCTCAAAACCTATGTATCTTAAATACATGTTACGCCATATGCTAAGTACTGGAGTTTCAATTGCTTGTATCAATTAGGTATACCTTAATAATCTAAATAGCATGAAACTTAGATCTTTTAGAATTGTGATTAAGTGCTAATCTTTTTTGTTTGATTTAGATTTTGATTAGCAACAATCACCTTTTTATTTTATGTTACCTTTTCATCTATATGTGTTCATGAACTTAGGATGTATATTAGAGAATCTTAACACTTATTTGGACACTTAAATGTGATCACTTGAACATGAGAATCTTTATAACTTGATTAAGTAGATGATACTTAATCTAAATAGCCATATGCTAAGTACTGGAGTTTCAATTGCTTGTATCAATTAGGTATACCTTAATAATCTAAATAGCATGAAACTTAGATCTTTTAGAATTGTGATTAAGTGCTAATCTTTTTTGTTTGATTTAGATTTTGATTAGCAACAATCACCTTTTTATTTTATGTTACCTTTTCATCTATATGTGTTCATGAACTTAGGATGTATATTAGAGAATCTTAACACTTATTTGGACACTTAAATGTGATCACTTGAACATGAGAATCTTTATAACTTGATTAAGTAGATGATACTTAATCTAAATAGCCATATGCTAAGTACTGGAGTTTCAATTGCTTATATCAATTAGGTATACCTTAATAATCTAAATAGCATGAAACTTAGATCTTTTAGAATTGTGATTAAGTGCTAATCTTTTTTGTTTGATTTAGATTTTGATTAGCAACAATCACCTTTTTATTTTATGTTACCTTTTCATCTATATGTGTTCATGAACTTAGGATGTATATTAGAGAATCTTAACACTTATTTGGACACTTAAATGTGATCACTTGAACATGAGAATCTTTATAACTTGATTAAGTAGATGATACTTAATCTAAATAGCCATATGCTAAGTACTGGAGTTTCAATTGCTTGTATCAATTAGGTATACCTTAATAATCTAAATAGCATGAAACTTAGATCTTTTAGAATTGTGATTAAGTGCTAATCTTTTTTGTTTGATTTAGATTTTGATTAGCAACAATCACCTTTTTATTTTATGTTACCTTTTCATCTATATGTGTTCATGAACTTAGGATGTATATTAGAGAATCTTAACACTTATTTGGACACTTAAATGTGATCACTTGAACATGAGAATCTTTATAACTTGATTAAGTAGATGATACTTAATTCAAACCTAAGTTGACATCAATAATATACTAATAATACATTGATTTACCATTAACCTTTAAATTAATCATTGGTTTTAATGATAGAAGGGTTAGGGATTAAATCCTAACTTATCTTGATTAAGATCTAAATCTTAATTATTTAATCAATCTATTTGATCGTAAGAGAATATGATTTATATTATTCCAATAATGCATTTAATTGAATATTTATCTTAAATCATCAAATTAGAAGTGTTAAGGATGATATTAAATATGTGTGATTGAACTATCTGAATCCAAACTTTAGATCTTTGATTTTCTCTTATATAAGACAATTAGCATAAGATGGAAATAAAATTGTAATAATTTATGCAATGATCTAAATCTAATAAGATCTTTGATTTTATCCCATGATTATAGAATAGGAAAGGATCAAATGAATTTTAATCATTTGATATAATCATCTTAACTTAAGTATAACAAGTAAACCTTAAGAAGTCAAAAAGTGAGATCTTAAGGGTCTTGCTATAGGATTCGTCATTGAAATGATTGAAGATCTTAACTAATGAAGTATTGAGGTAGGAAGGATCTTTGTAACTTATTGAGGTAGAAATGTAGTTGCTCCTTCATAACTTTAGAAGTTGAACTTGATACCTTATGGTAGGAATCACCTAAAGTACTTAGATTATGGCTTATTCTTTATGGTAGCAACCTATGTTGAGTGATCCTTTGATCACATCCTTGTAACCTTGTATAGGATACATCTAATTAGAGTAAGGATTAATAGATTTGATAAATCCTTGTCGATTAAATAGAATCTGTTGAACTTAGATTATTGGTTGGGTATAGAAGGGTATACCCATATTATTAGATTAATTCAGTAATATTCAGGATTGGTTGATTCACTCTAATATGGACTTATGACCAGGTGCTATTATGCAGGATTAGCTGAATACAATCCCATTAAAGTAAATCTTCCAAGACTAAGAGTGTTACAATTAGTGAACAAGATCCTTAGTTTGAGATGTAAACTATGACCGGGTTCTGCCTCCTATCGTAGTGCGCTTCGATAAGTGCAGTTTAAGCAAATTAAGTATCTTAAGTCACTTTGCATAGATCACTAAGTATGCTTGTAATTAGGGCATTTAACAGCTTAGCTTGAGATATAAATTATGACCGGGTTCTGTCTCCTATCGTAGTGCGCTTCGATAAGTGCAGTTTAAACAAGCTAAGGGTTAAATTTACCTTTCTTGCAAATATGCTAAATATGTGTATACAATCATCCCAGCTAATGAGTTTTAAGTAAACTCTCAACTTTAACTAATTATCGAGATTTGAATTTAGGAGTCAGAATCCTTTTAGCAGGATTCTGCATAATAGGGACTTTGGATTCATTATCAAATTTTAAGCATTTTTTGGATTATCTCATGTAGTTTAGAAGCATGAGCATGAGCATAAGCATGATATGTGAATATCATAATGATGTATGAGAATCAAAATGATATATAAGTATCAGTAATGATCTATGAGTTACGGAATGTTGCATACATTGACGAGAGATTTTCTGGATGCATCAGTGTCATCAATAAATAGTATTCCCAACAAGGTGTATGTAGACATTGGACCGTACTACTCATAATAGTTCAGTGATATTTTGGTAGCATATCAGTAGTATACCGTATTGTGGCATATTCAGATGTACAGTTTTAATGGCATACAGCATAGTTGTATATATGATTACTCAGTTTCATATTCAGTACTATTTTGATTTATTTTCAGTATTCAGTTACAGTTCAATTTTACTTTACACTGCTTCAGTTTTGTACAGTTTTAGACAGATTTGTACTTTCAGTTACCTTTACAGTTTTTCAGCAGATTTACTCGTATTATGTAAATGTTAAATGAATAATTAGAACTGTTAGATTAGTTTCGATGTGTTAGACTTATTGTCTAACACGAGGTACTTTTGGGATCCGGTAATTTGCTAGATCCTGAATAGTATATTGAGACAGGTCAGGAGGACACTCAGGAGTTTCAGGAGGTGCCCGTGGAGTACTAGTGGACTCTCCTCCAGCTTTACTTTTGGCTTAGTATTTTTAGTTCAGTACCTAGTTTTACTTCAGTATTTCAGTAAACTATTTATAATAATTCTGGATGTATTTTCTTTTCTTTTTTGAGATGAATATTTTATACAGTTTCTGTGATGAATGTCTCTAGATGTTTGCTTTAAGCTTCTACACTCTATTTTTATACTATTTATATTTAGTATTGTGATGTGATCAGCATACTGGAAATACTGATACCTTATACATATATTAGATTTATATTGTATTCTAAATCCAATATATGTATTTATCTAATATTTAGGATAAGGATACTACACTTATCTTAAGTATTATCTCTCAACCCCACTTGAGGTTGAGTCAGCAGCCCTTCAGGTGGGTTTAGTTTTCAGGTATTCGGGGAGACGGGTTATTCCTCCCTGAGTGGCGCACCGCTCCGTCGCCGAATTTATGATTTTAATACTTTTGCGTGCGGTGACGGGGCGGGGCACTACAAAAGTAAAGCTGGCTAAAGTAAAGTGTAATAGTAAATAGTGACAGTAAACAGTAAGCAGTAAACAGTAAACAGTAAACATGTATGTAAGTACTGCCATATCAAAAGAGAGCCAATCTAGCTTGCTGATATCAAAATGATTCTTAGTGTTAGCACAAAGGCTAAGGCGATAAAATATTCCTAGCGTCATCTGAGGCTAGCCCGGAATAACAGAATAAAAACTAAACTGAAGAGGCACTAATGTACACATGCAGAAATATTTTAATTATTTATTTTACTTTCGTGGATACATCTAGAAGTAGCTGAAAAGTCAAGCACATCTGCAATACTATACGGGTCCCAAACTTAGCACAACACTCCTCAATGAGTAATGCCGAGTACTCCTTATTTCTCCTTACCCCTGTCCATTTTGGTAAAATGCTCCTAATCACCAAGTAACTAAACCCAATGCAATATTATTCTAGATATTCTATGTTTTCATTTCATGCAATAACATTATCTTGTACGATATGTTCAAGGAATAAGACACAAAATACAAGGAATGCAAAAGCAACAAGTAAAACAATAGTGAGCAAGGGACTCTACTACACAATATGATATTAGTTGTTATCTATTAAACTATTCTAACTATTCCAAGTTACACAAGTTTAGGATCTCTAATTCCTACTATTGAGTGTAACTTATAAGCACCCAATTATGACTAGCTATGTCCTAATTTAGTTCAATCATAATCGACTATAAGTTAAGAAGTAAATCATCATGTCCTAATTGATAAATTTAGATATTCTAAACTAATAACTAATCAAGTTCTACTAATGTAACAACCTAGGTTGTTACTTAGGTCAATTAAGACTAATCTAAGTCTTAATTGAGGTTTTAGTACACTAACTTTGTCATTTAGAATTCATCTCTAAGAGCTAGATCAAATCTAGAATTAATTGAATTAAACCTGGATTTCTAGAAAATCCCAAAACCCTAGAAATTTACTTTTTATCTAGACCTCAAATCAAAAATCCGACTTCGCCATTGTGTTCATCACCCCCAAATTAGCTAAGGGTGAAGTTTTGGATGCATTTAGAAGTTGTTGGATTTTCGTCAAATATGTTAATATTATTTAAATACCCCGAAAAATTGAATAATTAAATACTCGTTGGATTAAAAATCTGATCACACCATTGCGTTTCTCACCCCTCAATTAGCTAGGAGTGAATTATTGGAAATTTTTTGAATGCATTTAATTAATTAATTCTAATTAATAAAATAGGTTTAAAGTTAATTAAATAATAATATTTAATATATATTTAAATTGGCGCTATGTAACAACCCGAGTTGTTACCTTAGTTAAATAGGCCTAACCCTAAGTCTTAAATACAATTACAAGTGCTAATTAGGTCAATTGGAGTCAACCTCTAAGACCTAATCCAAATCAGGAGTTAAATGGATCGAATCCTGATTTTTGGAAATCTAGAAACCATAGAAATTAACCTATCTAAATTGACCTCCGATCGAAAAACAGACACCGCCATTACATTCCTTGACCCCAAATTATCTTGGGTTGAAGTTTTCGTGTCAATCGGAAGTCGTCGAAATTTCGACGAATATTTTAATAATAAAAATACCCCGAAAATCGAGGTATCAAAATACTTGTCGGATCAAAAATCTGACTGCGCCATTGAATTCATTGACCCCAAATTAGCTAGGAAAAATATGTTCAAAATTTTCTGGAAATTTTCAGAAAAAAAAAAAATTTAATTAACGGGGCCGTACGGTGCCATCAACTTAAGTGGACAGCGCTAACGGCGCCGTCCGATCGGACGGATCCATCTGGACCGTCCGATCCACGTGGATCCAACGGCCCGCAGCCGCGATCCGCGTCGTGCGGTCCGGACTGATCCGGACCGTCCGCGATCACGCGGATCCGACGGTTCGGGGCCGTCGTTCTCGGCCCCGTCGCCCGCTCGCCACGCGGCGAGCCCGCAGCCCACCTGGCCAACCAGAGGCCCCCCGCCTCGGCTGCTCCGTCCGGAGGTCCATAAGGACCTCTCCCGCGCCCTTCCGTCTCCGGTTACACGAACCGGAGTCCGCACAGCCCGAACCGAGCCGACCTCCCGTCCGCCGTCCAAACGAGGTACCCCGATCTCCCCTCTCCGCCGTTAGATTCGCAAATTTTCTTCTTGATTATTGTAGATCTTAGGTCTGATTGTCGATCCATCGGACCTGATCGACCTCGATCAGGTCCGATCAACCCAAATCTGGGTTTGAAACCATCGGGTCTCGCCTCGTCGCCCTAACCGAAACCCTAACAATGGGTTCGACTTTTGCCGGCGCCTCCGGCCTCCTCCGGCGATGGTCCGCCCACCGACGTGTAGCCCCCGACGAGGGCTACCGTCGGCTGTGTGGGCCGAGGCGGTCCGGCACCGGGAAGGCCGGCAAAAGCCGTGCCCTAGCCGGTGCCCCCGGGGACCCCTCCGCGGAGAAGATGAAGTTCGGGTCGGGCCGGGTCGACCCGACCTCGGCCGGGTCCACGTAAGCCCAGTGGGGCCCACAGCGCCACGTGGCACCATACTGGCCTGCCACGTGTCATGTGGGACCCACAGGCAGAGATCACGTCTCTTCGGCTTCAGCCGTGGGGCCCACGGCGCCACGTGGCAGCCACCCGGCGTGCCACGTGTCAAGTGGGCCCCATAGCCCGAGCCCACGCGGCAGTTCGGCTCCCCAGTGGGGCCCACAGCGCCACGTGGCAACCTCTGGGCCCGCCACGTGGCAAGTGGACCCACTGCCCGGTCAACCACAGCGATCCGGCTCCCCGTGGGGCCCACAGTGCCATGTGACAGCCTCTAGCAGTGCCATATGTCATGTGGGGCCCACTGTCTAGTCACCCGAGCTGACTTAGCCCCTGTGAGGCCCACAGTGCCAAGTGGCAGCCTCTGGCAGTGCCACATGTCTAGTGGAGCCCACTGTCTTTTTATTTAATTAATAATTTAATTACTGATAGTGTTAATTAATTACTGTTAATGATTAATTAATTACAGTTAGTGGTTAATTAAGTTAGGATTAGTGTTAATTACTTTTGAACAGTAACCTTAATTAATTAAGTATAATTAGAAATTAATTAGGGTTAATTAAATATTAATTAAACCTTAAACAGTAATTAGGTTAATTAATTATCATTGAACAGTAAAACCTAATTAATCATTTTTAATTAAATATTAATAGATGATTATGACTAATTAAAAAGTAATTAGTGCTAATTATTTTGCTACACTAAAATATTAAATAATAAATTAATTAATATTAATTAATAATTAAGCCTAATTAATTACAGATTAATTAAGAATTAATAATTTAAGAAATTTTATATAAAAACTTTAGGAATGAACAGTAAAATAATATAATTTGAATAAATGAATAGTAAAATAATTCAAATTATATTTTTGAATAGTAAATCTTAAAAGTTTAATAACTTTTTATAGGACGATCCAAACATAGCCAATATAGGTCTTAAAATACTCAGAAAAATGTAAGGAATCAAATAACGTAATATAAAAATTTATTTTGGGGTACGTATAACGAGGTAACATTTTAGGACCTATTTAGAGCCTCATAACTTTTTACCCGGTTATCGAAATATAGTCAATATGGGTCTTAAAATGCTCAGGAGAGCGGCCCCATTGCCGTAGTAGTATTAGTTTTCTCATTCGGACATCGGGATAAAAAGTCAACCCTAGAACTTAGAGTTGACTTTAGTGATAAATGACCAAAATGCCCCTAGACTTCAAACAGCCATAACTTAGTCAAATCAACTCCAAATTGGAAAGTTCAAGATGCTAACTAGCCTAGAATCTCAATTTCATCAATATAATAAAATAATATTTAGGATCTGAACCCGAAAAATTTAGATAAATGACCAAATTACCCCTAGCCTCATTTTGGTCATAACTTGACCGTTTGGAGTCCAATTTGGACGTACTTACTGTCTATTTTCAAGTTAGACAGTAAGGAATCAATTGGAACTAAGAAAAATTAGTTCTGACTACTAAGTCAAAAGTTAACTTTTTGACCCTTAAAGTAGGGGCAAAATGGTCATTTTGCCATAAGATTGGATTAAGTACCCTTACCCTTTGGATGACATCCCAAAATGCCAAGACTAACATTATAATCATCTTAGTAATGTTTAAGTATGTGAAATCAACCCTTAAGTCTGATTCCAGTAGTCTTTCTAAGTCTTAAGCACTACACCTTAAGGATCCTTCCTAAGACTAGGACTAGATCATAGGTTAGAGTTCATTCATTGGGTAAATTGGGTTACCCAATGGGTGGAATCTTAGTTTTATTAGTTTCTAGACTTTTATTTTATTTTACAACCTATTTTGGTTATTTTTGTTTTTTAACCTTAGATTTAAGATAGGAGATTCATCCTATTAAGCTTAATTTCTTAATAGGATTTGCCTTACTAGTAGATCATTTATAGAATAAAACCTAGAACCTAGGTCTTAACTACTTTGGATTATGTGATTAAACCTAAATCTCATAGTATTTAATCCATAATCCATAGGTTTAGAAGATCTTGATCAGATCTTAGTTAGAACGTCTAAATTCACAAAATTAGGACGTATGATTTATTGATTTAACTCGTAGTCATCTATCTGATTGAACTAGATTAGAACCTGATCAGTTCTAGTCCTTTTTAACTTGTAAGGATGAGTTTCTGAGTTATACTCGATAGTAGAAAAACAGTGATCCTGAACTTGTGTAGCTTGAAATAGTTAGAAGGTTAAGTAGAAAACAAATGATATCATCATATTTAGTAGAGTCTCTTGCTTCTATTTGATACTTTGTTACTACGCATTCCTTGTATTTTTGTGCCATATTTCTCTGAGCATATCATATAAGACATTTGATGCATGAATAAAATGTTAGAAAAATATGGAGACTCCTTAAATTCCTTGTGAAAATATTAAAGCAATTAATGAGAAGATAATGATTTGATGTGTTTGAGCTGCCTCACAGTGTTCTTTTGCTCATACCGATTGTTGCCCTAGCCATGTCATGCTAGGAACCGCCCTAACCGTACTGGTGCTAGGATCTTTCGGGTGTGACTGCTGGTGACCTAACCGTATCGTGCTAGGAACCGCCCTAGCCGTACTGTGTTAGGGCCTTTTTCGTTAACTGATGTTGCCTTAGCCGTATCGTGCTAGGAACCGCCCTAGCCGTACTGGTGCTAAGATCTTCAGCCCTGTTTGGTGAGCTAATGTAGCTCTTTTTTGTATGGTAGATTGTACGCGTATGGTTTTATATGCAGTTGTTGTTGTTTACTTTTAATATTCTTATTCAGTCAACTATTTCCTTGTACTGCTTTTATATATATTTAAGATGTTAGAATCTTGCTGCTATTTATATGTACCACTTCTGAGTTGTTTATTTTAATTGGCATATATTCCATTGATCACCAGCATATTTAGGATGTAGAATTTTTCTTAATGCACTTATTTAGTTATGTATATTTATACGCCCTTCCTTATTTAGTTTGTATGCGAGGCATATCTCAGCCTCTTTTCCTTTTCTTTGCTTAAGTTATAAATGATGATTTATAGCTTCCCTATTTCTTTTGTATTGCTTGCCGCTCCTTTTCATATACATATGTTGCTTAGATATTGTCAGATGGTGATATTACTTAACACTTATAATAATTCATCAGCTTAAAATGTACTTAGATAATTGTCTAACCAGATTTTTCTTTTCTTTGGCTGGGGCCCTACATTGTGAAACCGACAATGGCAGACTCCTTTCAGTTAGATGAGCAGGAGTTAGGTGTGGAGCCTTACCCAGAGAAGGAGCCCATAGAAGAAGCTACCATCTAGTTCCTTTATACTTCGAGTGAGGATGAGTGGTTTTCATTCTATTTTTATTTAAACATTTTAAATGATGTAATAATTCAGGTACTGTTGACTGTGTATTTGGATTGTATGCTTGTATTCAGAGCTCTATTTTTCCTATTGTACTGTGAAACTTGGATGGTTTACATTTCCTTAAATCGCTTCTGCACTCTGTTTGTTTACTTATACAGTGACTGTTAGTTTAATTCTGTGTTAATCCTTCCATAATCAGGTGAATTGTGGAGTTTATCCAAATCCAATGATAAGTGAGGGGTTAGCCAGAGTGACACCCCACCCTTAACCTAATCCTTTGACAGATTAAGGGTGGTGGGCGCCACACGCTGTCACTTAATTAACTCCACCATCTAAAATCCCTCACTCTGTCATCTTCCACTGTCATCCCTGGCGAAAGAATCCTGGCCGTTCAATCAAAGATCGAACGGCCCTCATTCATCTTCCCCGCGACATCACACCGAGACTGCGCGTGGTGAACACCTTCGCACGCGTCAATTCTTCGCCTGGGTAAGATGGCGTATCACGCCGCTCTTCACCCTAATCTTAATCTCCAGCCCAAACCAATTCCTCGATTTACTACATTTCATCTACAAGGAGATCGAGTACATTTTCCCGAGCGAAATTCGAGCCCTCTGCATCGGTAAATCGAGGTACTCCTTATTCTCCTACTGTCTAAGCATCCAATTTCGATTATATTGATTCAATTATGATCAATATTATCTAAGAATTCTACACAGCGATCGATCAACTCCATCTGCGCATAATTTGAATTTGGCCATTAAGACCTCACGCACGACACCTGACGTCCTAATGGATTTCTTAATTCATTTGATAGTTGTGCTAGTATATTAGTAATTAGTATTGTGTATATAAATTGTAATTGATTAACTGATCGAAATCAAGTGTATCGTATAATACTCTTCTCATGCTTGCGTTCGATCCTTGCATTCGTAAACTAGGGTTTGAAATATGATGCCAATTTAGGAGGAGTAGATTGGAAATTCTATGATCCATAGGTTCGTCTCTTCAATGACTTTTGGATGGCATGCATTTTAAGGGTTGAGATACGGTAACTACATTTCTGGAGGGTGCCCTAGCACCTCCCCATTTGACAGGGAAGAAGACCCGACGCTGGGTTGGGTCGCGATCGGGCCGAGACTATTCGAGGACGGTCTGCAGGCATCCACGTGCATCGCTGACATTCGCCCAGTGGGCCCCACATGGTAAGCGCTGGGCCTGCCGCATCACTCCTCTGGGTCCTGTGCGTCTATTTCTAAGTATATATATAAATATAAGTAGAATAATTAATTAAATTAACTTAATTAATTATATTAAATCTTTAAATAATCATAACTTGAAAAATATAAATCCAAATGTAGTAAAATAATATGCCATTGGATTCATAAAATTAAGAGGAATAATTTGGCACTGTCAAATTTTTAATTAGAATTGTATATCACTGAATGATATTTAGGACCTCCATATTTACCCTAAATATCCCAAATTTTCATTTAACCATAACTTTGTATCCCTTAATCCAAACATACTTAATATGGGTCTCAAAATACTCAAAAAACCCTAATGATTAATCTGAGAATGTTTATTTTGATGTTTGGATTAATTTGAGACTAATCACTTTTAGGACGTAACCCTAATTAAGCCATTTAACTCTAGAACTTCAATTGATCATAAATTGGTCAATTGAACTCCAAATTAGGTGATCCAAATATCAATTTAGATCAAAAAAACTTAATTTACAGTAATCTATAAAAATATTTTAGATCCAATAGCTAGATTTGCTAATCAACCCTAATTACCCTAAAACTTGATTAGTGAATATTAGTAAATCTAATAATCCAAATTGAACAATTTAAGTTTTAGAGGACTCTTAGAGTATATTAGAACCTAATGGTGTGGTTGGATTAGTGATTTGGTGATTAATTTCACTATTCACTCTAAATCTTAATTAGTTAATAACTTAGCCAATTATAGTCCAAATTGAGCCTACCACCAATCATTGAAATCAGTGGATTATTTGTGACCCATATCCACTAATTTCACTCAATTTGGACACCAATTGACAAAGTTAAGATTTTTGACCCTTAATTAAGAAACCCTTAATTACCATTTTATTCCTAGGCTTGTATTGGCTATAACTAGGCCAATACTTATCAGAAATTAGCAAATTTAGGTTCTATGGAAATCTTAGACAGTAAATAATAATAAACTGAAAGAAAATTTAGATTTTATTTAGACAAATTGCTAAAATGCCCCTATGAGTCAATGTCATTAATTTGATCTCATGGGGCTTATTAATTACCCAAAATTTATGTAATTACTGTCTAATCTTATATTAGATAGTAAGAAACACTTTGATGTAGAAAATTTTAAATTTGGAATCTTAGATCAAAATTTGATCTTTTGAACCCTTAAGTAGGGGCAAAATAGTTATTTTGCCCAAATTTAGGATTTTATAATTTATAACCCTAAAATCATATGGTAAACATTATAAGTAGTAAGATTAGTGATTTAGATCATAATTTATGTAATTATAAAGCTTAGTAGAAACTTTGATTTAAAAATCTCAATTTAGGTTCTTAAGAAAATCCTAAGTAAAAATCATGAATTCCTTCTTTCCTTTAACTATTATAAATCTTCCTATAGGTCTTATAACACTAGTTAGGATGTTTGTCATGAGAGATACTCTTAGAAATTAAGAGCTTTAATTCCTAAGATTATGAATAGATCTTAGGTTAGAGTTCATCTATTGAGTAAATTAGGTTACTTAATAGGTGAAACCTTGGTTTTGATAGTTTTATAGATTTTCTTAGTTTATTTAATGATTATTTAATCTTTGAATCCTAGAATTTAAGGTAAAGATCTATCATAATGAGTTGATTTTTCATTAGGATTTTCCTTAATTTAAATCAATGAGTATGAATATTAAACCTTAGATCTTTAGATACAGCTTTGGATTAAGTGATTAAACCCCAATATTTAGAGTTTAATTCTTAATTTTTTCATCTTGATTTGGCTAATTAAGATGAAGTTGGGATTCTTAAAATTATTAAAATAGGTTTATTGATTTGTTATTTAACTATATAGTCGACATCAATTTATTTATAATTGGGACCTAGCTAGTCCTAATTATTTTCAATCTATAAGGATGTGAATCTGAGTTACACTGGATAATAGGACTTGGAGATCCTGAACTTGTGTAACTTAGAGTAGATAGAACAATTAAATTAGATAACAAATGGATATTACTTGTGTCCTAGTAGAGTCTCTTGCTCACTTTGATATTGATGCTTTGCTTACTTTGTTTTGAGCCTCATAACTTGTATATATATACTGAACATAGTATAATTGATAAGTATCTCATGTCACCTTTGAAATTGCATAAATAGCATTTACATTTCTTTTCATCGATGCTTTCAATTAAGTAGAGTGTAATCTAATTAGTCTACCTCTCGGTGTCACTTACTTCATCTTATACTTCTCATATGGCTATTAGCCCGGTGCCGATATGGTAGTACTAGTTTTAGGTGTACTTCTTCTCAGTGTTTCTGCTTCTCATTGCCACTTACTTCATCTTATACTTCTCATGTGGATATTAGCCCAGTGCCGATATGAGTTTTATATCTCTCGGTATCACTTACTTCATCTTATTCATCTTTTGTGGCAGTTGGCCAGGCTTTGATATGGCAGTAAGCGAGTCTTTATTTACATATTTCTTTCAAATGGCAAGTTTTACCAATTCAGTGTTTCAGCTTATACTTTATATTTCAGTTATTTTACTGTACTTTTAGCCTTTTCTATTTACTACTTTACTGCATTTCTAGCTTTACTTTTACTTATAGGATGCTAGCTTTATTCTTTACTCATATCTTATAGGATGTTAGTATTGCTTTTCATTTAATTAAATGCTTCATATGTCTATTTTATTTTATGTCTATTAGCATATACTTGAATTGATCATAAGCATGTTTAGGCAATTTTCTTTCTGTTATAGTAGTATTTATCCTTTATTTTTATACTTCACCTTATTGCAGCTACTGGGAGGAATGTGTTTACTTCCTATTTTGTTTAAGTTATAAACTAATTGTTTATAGCTTTATATTGTTTCTTTCTTACGCATTACTGCTCCTACACCTGCTTATATGTTTCATTCTTTATAGTGACATCCAAATACCATAATATATTTTGCAGCCTAAAATGTACTTAGACGATTTGTCTAACTAGAATTTTCTTTTATTGGCTGGGGCCCTATCATTGTGATACCGACAATGGTAGACTTTGAGCTATTTGTGGTGATAGAGCCTTCCGGAGATCTGCATTTGGAGGAGAAGCGTCCTTCTGAAGATCCTTAGTTTCTTTCTGCATTTGTGAGGACGAGTGTCTTTTTCAGTTCTTTTTAAACTGTTTAAAATTGTAATAATATAGGGTTAACATTTCTTTTCAGTACTGTACTTATTCTGTACTGTTGTATTATATGATGGATGGATGTTGTACTTATGCTTCCGCAGTCTGCTTTTATTATATTCTCATTTATTGATGATATCTTGGAAAATGGCAAAGTCTCTAATTATGATGGATTAGGATAAGTGTCTAATCTAATTATGAGTAGGGGGCCTTATCATTTGGTGATCCCCTCCACCATAATCATGTAAACTTAAGAGTTAACAGCACCACAGTGAGGTTGGGCTGCCACAACTAAAATTATGGATTATGAATTAAACATCATGAATTTGGGTTCAATCGCATAATCCAAAGGGTAAGTCTTAAGGGCTATGGTTAAAATCTAAATGTGAATTAATAATTAAGGCAAATTCTATTAAGCACAATCAAGCTTAAATAAATAATTCTTCTAATCTTAATCTAAAGTTAAAAGATAAAATAATCAGAATTAAAGTATAAAAATCTAGAAATTAATAAAACTAAGGTTTCAACCATTGAATAACTCATTTATTCAATAAATGAAATATGTAACAACTCAAGTTGTTACCCAATCTAATTAAGGTTAATCCGGGTTCTAATCTCAGTCTTAGTGCTCTAATTAGGTCATTATGAGTCTTTCCACCAAGACCTAGTCCAAATCAGATTTTAAATGGATCAAATTCTAATTTTGGATAATCTAGAAACCCTAGAATTTGACATATCTATATTGACCTCAGATCAAAAATTAGATTTCACCATTGCGCTCATTGCCCCCAAATTAGCTAGGGATTTTGTTTTCGTGTCAATCGAGAGTTGTCAAAATTTGGTCAAGTATTTTAATTATATTTAAATTGTAATAACCCAAGATTGTTACTCAACTTAATTTAAGCCTAATCATATGTTAATTATCATTCTGTAAATTTAATATAACTATTAGAATCAATCCCTAAAAATTTGGCACTATTTGGAGCTAAATCCAATATTTGGATTATTTTAATATTTAATTAATTAGAAAAATTAGGTATTTATTTTGATCTCAAAATTGAAATCCGACTTTGCTATTGCAATTGTCACCCCCAAATTAGTTAGAGGTGACTTTTTGGACGCGTTTGGAAGTCGTCAAATTTTCGCGAATATTTTAATATTTCTAAAGTATATATAATATATTTTCTATGAATGCAGGTCCACAAAACCAGATGGTGCCAGCAGTGGGACCCGTAGGGGTGCAAGTGGCACAGCGATAGAGGTGGAGGGAAATGAGTGGGACCCACCAGCGCTGACTCAAAGAGACAGTGGGGGCCCCATAATACACGTGGCATGAAATCACGGGTCGATGATCGTGGGTGGGACCCACGAATTTGACGGACTGAGGTAAGCGGGACCCACACTTAGCGCGATGCCTGACCGACGCGACACGCGACTATGAGTCGGGCTCGGGTCGACCCGTCCTGAACCAGAGCTTCCTCCTCTACACGCGAGCGCTCCGAACACTGGCTCCTAGGGCATCAAAAATGACGGCCGAGCCGTTGTCGACGGGGGTTAAATCGCACCTCAATCAAAAGGTCATGACGAGATCTTTCGATTGATACCCGAAGCATAGCCGGAGGGATGATATTGCTGTGACGAACTCAAACCCTAGAGACCTCTACCGGGACGGGGAAATATAACGGTTTGTACAGTTGTTGTAGATCAAAATCCCACCGATTGAACTCTTTTGAGTTCGATCCAATCTGTTGATTCGTAAATCAGGCTTATGAAATTAAGAATCAAAACTTAATTTGTAATAATCGATGGAGATCAAGAGTATATACGCGTACCTTGAATGAATATGTTTTGTTTTAGACTCGATCGACCTCTCCGAACTTGGCTTCAGGGAAATAAGACAATAGGATACTCTAAGAATCTAAATGGTGCCGAGAAAGGGGCCTTTAGCGGTGCTTGACACATGGCAGGGAGCTAGGGCAACGCGCGTCAACGAAGTGGCCAGCCGAGCTCGCTCGATCGACACGCGGAGGACGACGATACTGCGACCGTTGGATGTCTCAATCGGTCGGATCGATTGATTCGTCCGATCAAGCGGCACGTGAGAAAGATTAAGGAACGGCGTTAGGTAAATAAGATGGTGCCATTAGTTAATAAATTAAATATTATTATGTAAATTAATTTATATTCTTTCTAATAATTATAATTTTATAATTAAATGCATACAGAAAATTCACAATAAATCACCCTTAGCTAATTAAAGGGTGAGAAATGCAACAATGCAATCGGATTTTTGATACGACAAGTATTTAATTATTTGATTTTCCAGTGTATCTAAATAATATTAAAATATTCGACGTAAACCCAACGACTTCCAAATGCTTCCAAAACTTCACTCATAGCTATTTTGGGAGTGGTGAACGCAATGGCAAAGTCAAATTTTTGATTTGAGGTCAATTTAAATAGGTCAATTTCTAGGGTTTTGGGATTTTCAAAAAATTCAGATTTGATCCAGTTGATTCCTGATTTGACCTAGATCTTAGAGATGAGCTCTAAATGATTTATTTAGTGAATTAGAACTATAATTTAGACTTAGATTAGTCTTAATTAACCTAAGTAATAACTTGGGTTATTACAGACTCCCCCACGTAAGAACGATGTCGCCCTCAACATCACTCAAGTGGAAATATAAAACATAATAGAATATTGAAATTGAAATTACTAGAGTTGAATAAGTACCTTGATTAAAGAGGTTTGGATATTTTTGGCGCATATCCGTTTCTTTTTCCCATGTTGCTTCGTTACAGGAATGGTTCTTCCATTGAACCTTAAGCATTTGAATGAAACGATTCCTCAATTGCTTTCGTTCACGATCCAGAATCTTGAAAGGTTCTTCCATATACGTGAGGTCAGATTGAACTCCCACTTCTAGAAGTTGGATCAAATGAAAAGGATCTCTAAGGCATTTCCTTAAAGATGAGAAGTTGGATCAATTTTAATATTAATCTTAACACTTCTAATTCAATAATTTAAGATCAATATCAAATCATATGTATTATTGGAATAATATCAATTGCACTATCTTACAATCAATTTAATTGATTAAGCTGATTAATATTTAGATCTTAATTAAGACAAGTTAGGGTTTAACCCTAGCCTTACCAAAGTTAAGACCATGGTTGATTTATATATCAATGACAAATCAATATATTATTGGCGCATTATTGATGTCAAATTTAAGATTTAGATTAAGTATCATTTACTTAATCAAGTTCTCAAGATTCCATTATAGTTTAATGTCAACTAAGCACATTTAGGTGTCCAATTAAATATTAAAGTTTCTAACATACATCTTAATATCATAAAAACTTAGGAATGTAAAGATGACATAAAATAGAAGGTAATTAAGGCTAACTAAAATCTAAATCAATTCAAAGGAGTTAGCACTTGATTACAACTCTAAAAGACTTAAGTTTTATACAATTTAGTTATTAAGATAAACATAATCAATACAAGTATTCAAAAATTCTATTATTTAGCATTTGACGCAAAAATACTTAAGGCACATAAGAGGTCTTTGCACATGCTATAAAAGGGCAAATTTTTAGAGTTGATTTTTACTCAAAATTTTATGCAATGCTCAATTTTAACTAAACTAGGGTCCTGGGGACCTTAAAATGCAAAAATAGTGAAGCTTTGGCCATTTCAGCCAATTCTGCGCATTTTTAGAAAAATTCTGGGCGCTGTGGCGTGCTCTGCGGAAAACGATGTGGTGGCGTGCTGCAGCGCTTTTGATGTTGCGGCACGCTACGGTGGGACCAATCCGAGAGCTGGATGCGACGGCGCTGTGGCGCTTTTAGGCGCTACGGCGTGATGTGGTGCTTTTAGGCGCTACGACGTGCTGTGGTGGATCAACTTGCGGAAACACTGTTCAATTAATTTTTTCTTCTGGTTTCATATAGTTTTCTAGAAATAACATTGCGGCCCTCTATGGCGCGCTACAGCGATCTAACTTACGGGTTACTGTTCAATTAATTTTTCTCTTGATTTCCTATAGTTTTCCCTAAAATGATGCTGCAGCCCGCTGTGATGCGCTGCTGTGGTTTGCTTCCAGGCCATTATTTTAGCTCCAAAAGAGCTATGGCGTGCTGTAGCGTCCTATGGCGCACTACGGCGGAATCAGTTCGAGCTCGGGAGCTACTGCGCGCCGTAGCGCCTGACGGTGATTTCGCCTGTGCGAAAATCATAAATGGTCACACTTCAAGCTCAAATACTCTCGATCCAGAATATTTCATGAGCGGTGTTATATATCAATGGAAAGGTCTTTCCGATACCTTTCCATCGATACCAAAATTGGCACAAATGGATTATATTAACTATACAAAACATACAGTTGAAGGCTCAGGCATACAAAATAGATGAAAACAAAGCATGTGATTTTCACATTAATATGATGCTTAAATGAGCCTCACTGATTTCCAAATACAATTATGAATTTCTAAAGATATAAGCCAGTATGATAGCAATATGAAATAGATAAGGAAGATGAGCAAATGGGTACCTTAGCCTTAAAAGAGGATGAATGAACCTTTGTTTCCTTCAAGACTTAGAGAGGAGCTCCTTCTTCAAAGTGCAGCAATGGAGGAAGGAGGTTTCTTCTTCAACACCAGCCTCATAATGGGGAAAGAGGAGAAGCTTTAGGTGGATAGCAAGAAAAAGAATGAGGGGTTGAGTCTTCTCTTTAAAGAAGAAGAAAGAGGAGTGGGAGGCATGGCCATGGGAGAAAAAATGGGGAAGGGGCTCTGCCCCTTGCTTGCGAATGGAGGGGGGGTATTGGGAGTCGAATGGAGCCAGCCAGCAAGGTAAGGGAAACTAAATAAATCAAATGGATTTTCTTAAATAAATAATTATTTAATTATTTTCTAAAAATTCAGATTTAATAAATGCACACCAAAAAATCCCAAAAATTCACCCATAGCTAATTTGAGGAATTCAACGACGAAGTCAAATTTCGATTCCGACGATTATTTAATTATCATATTTTTCCAAGGTATTTAATTATATTAAAATATTCGCAAAAATATGACGACTTCCAAATACGTCCAAGACATCACCCCTAACTAATTTGGGGGTGACGATCGCAATGGCGAAGTCAGATTTTGATTTCGATGTCAAATTAAATATCTCAATTTTCTAATTAATTAAATATTAAAATATTCCAAAATATTTGATTTAGCTCCGAATCGCACCAAGCCCTTAGAGATTGATTCTAATGGCTAGATGAACTTAATTAAGGTACAGTTAAGCTAATATTAAGCTAGGTAACAACCTAGGGTTGTTACAAGGGGGAATGTGAGAGATAAGGATTACTTAAGTTCACTTATTGACGAGTGTATTGTTAAGTTTGAAACCCGAATAGTCTTGCAAATGTGCTTGACTCCTCAGCTACTTCTGAAATTGTCCACAAAAGTAAAATAAATAACTAAAATATGAATTGCATGTGTTAATATTGCCTCTTAGTTCAGTTATATATATATATTTCTGCCTTAGCCACTTATATCGCTAAGAATATTTCTGCCCTAGCCTCCTTATTGATGATAGGAAATTTTGTCGCCTTAGCCTCCTTATTGATGCTAAGAATCATTTTGATTTTAGCAGGCTTGCTTTAGCCCTCATTTGTATGGCAATTATTACACAATTATTTTACTTATAGTATTTTCTGATTTCAGTTATGCTTTTCAGTTTACCTTTACTTTAGTCTACTACTTTACTTACTTTACTTATACTATAGGATGCTAGATTTTTGCTACTTGCTTATATGTATCATAGTTTGATTTATTCTTTTAAATTTGCATATGCTATATGATCATCAGCATGTTTAGGATATAGTCTTTCTTTTCAGTATTTTTTTTTATTTATTTACCTATACATATATGCCTAGTTTTATTTTTAGCTTACTTTTGAGATATGTCTTTTGCCTCATTCTTGTTTAGTTATAAATGCTTAATTTATAACTTACCACTTTTCCATTTGATGCTTGTTGATTATAGTTAATTTTTCTACTGCTTTTAGTTTAGGAAAATGGTGATATTAATAAATGTATAACAAAATTTTAGCTTAAAATGTACTTAGATAATTTATATAATATGATTTTTTTCTTTTATTAGTTAGGGCCCTGGCATTATGAAACTGACAATATTAGAATCTGAGCAGTTTGGAGGTCCAGTTCCTAAGGAGGAGCCATATCTAGAGGAGGCACAACATATTAAAGATGAAGACCTTTAGCTTCTTTGATATTATTTGTGAGGACGAATGCTGCTTTTATTTCATTTTGAACTTTAAGTAAATTTTGTAATAATACAGATACTCTTGTGATTGTGTTTTCTTTTTTTTGCACTATTATTTTATGAGCTATATTTCATTTTGTCTCTCAGTTGATATATGATGAAATGGATGTACTATTTACCTTTTTTGCTTTCGCACTCTGAGATGTTATTTGCTTAGTGATTGACTTCCTTGTTATTATTTTGAGCACATCCTTCTCTTATTAGTGGATTGAGAATTTCACATAATCCAATAATAAGTGAGGAATTTGCCAAAATGGCACACCACCCCTTAAGTCTAATCTTGTTGATTAAGGGGTGGGGAGCCACAATTCTAATTCCTTTTCAATTTATAAATTTTCTTGACTTGAATGTGCAAAGATGTTGGAATATGATGATCAGATAACAACTGAAAGAATGAAAAGAATGATCCAATTAGGAACTACATAAGAAGGTGCATTCAAAATATTTCAACTCAATTCACCACTAATCAGAAGGAACCCAGTAACTCCACAAAATAGACCGATACCTAATAGACCTTACCAATTACCACATCCGTATGATTATTGTTACCACCATAAAGATCAATGTCATAAATGAGGCAGAACTGGCCACCACCTTCAATTTTGCAGAGCAAACTATACAATAGTTGAACAGTCAATCAAAATAATCGAACTAGCTTACAATCAAGCACCAATCGCAGTCTCAAGAAAAGTACATGCCCTAATTTCCTGACAAATTCCTGCCCCTATTCCCCGACAAGCTCCCGCTCAAGCTAAAAGAAATTAAGTTCCTACAAGAATATATATGCTTACCCTCATCATAACTCTAGAAAACTCCAAAGTGATATAAGGTATTTTATATTATAAAGATATTTCACATTCAATTTTATTTGATAGTAGGAGCCAATCAGTCATTTATATCATAATTATTTGCCAAATAAATTCAGTAGCCATGTTCAAAATTAGAACATATAATTGCTCGCAATATATCGATATATAGAAAACGGCTTGCTTGCGTACGAGAAACTCACAATAATTATATTAATTATTTAGTAATTCTAATTTTTGATAGAGCCTCAAATAGAAAAAAAGTACAAATGAATTCTCTCTCAAGCCTCTTGACAAATATACGAGCTCCACAATAATTAAACTAATGATTTGTGAGCACACCCTACACCCAAAGGCTCGATCTCACCACCATTTCTGGCTCATCGTGCAGGCTTGACCTGGCCCGGATCGATAGATACAAGCAAAGCCCGACATACACAGCTGGTTTATTGAACATTTTTATAAGTATTTATTAATTTTAATCGGCGGCAGTTGCTGAATAGCAAGTGGCCGTCATTCCTCCATCGACTGTAATCACTTGGCCGGTAATATAAGCAGCTGCAGGCATGCAGAGAAAAGTGACTAAGGCCGCAGCCTCCATAGTTTTTCCGGGACGTTTCAATGGAATACGAAACTCTTCTATCTTCGCACATTTCGTCTCTTCAAAAAACTGCATACAAACTATATTAGTAAGCTCGATTAAAGTCGCAAACTATATTCGAAGGCTTACTTGTTCAGTACGTGAAGTTGTGATTATTCCAGGGGCAACGCAATTGACTCGTATTTTGTCATTGGCCCACTCCGAAGCAAGGTTTCTCCCCAGCTGGTTTATTGCACCTGAGAGCGCCACCCAGTAAAGCAGAGCTTTCGAAGGCAAAACAAAGAGTCTGTAATTATTTACTCTTAGAAGCACTGTAGATGCCCAAATTCGGAAAGGCGAAGCTGCCTGCGACGGAGGAGATGAACACAATGCTGCCGGCGCCTGAAGCCTTCAAAAGCGGATGGCAGAGTTGGCTGAGATGAAGTCCGGCCTCAAAGTTTGTTGCACCAGTGCCGCATTATGTATCTGCGCACACAAACATTATTTTCAATCCCTAAACCTTAAGCACACTTGTTAAGCATCGCTTTCATGCTTGCTTACAAGTATGTCGAGCCTCCCTTGGAACAGAGAAAAGGCTGCTTCCACAAAATTCTCTCTGCTGAGCCGGGAGGATATGCTGCAGACGGCGGCGGTGACGTCGAGTTTCAATTCATGCCGCCAGTACTGGAGGGATCTGTCCAGCTCTTCTTTGTTTCGCGCACACGTATAAACCTTTGCCCCCAGCTCTTCCACGATCGCCTTCCTGCACTCTCTCATTAATTACATTATCAGAAAGACTATAAACAATAATAAGGACGAACCCGATTCTCTGAGAGCCGCCAGTGACCAAAGCAGTGAATCCCTCAAGGGACCATCTCTTCCTTAGCATCTGCTCATGCGCAGTTACTTCCATCTTTTGTTTCTCAAGTGCCGACGAGTTCATCGCCTCACCCCCCACCCCCCCACCCCCCCCCCTTTTATTTACTTCAAATACTCTTTTTTTGAAAGCTGAGAACGTGGTTGAACGATGAGTCATGATTTTTCTTCATATAAAAGATTGGGAGCATTGATATTTTATGCATCTACTTTTAAACAATAAAAAAAAAAAAGGGTCGGAGAAACAGAGGAGAGTAGGAAAATACAAAGCAACAGAGGATAAAATAATCCGAGTACGTGCTAAAAGAAACAATAAACAGCACAGATTATCAGAAAAAGTAAGAAAGAAAGAATTAGCAGCATCTTCTTTTAGACAAAAGTAAGCATCAAATTTAGCTTATATTGAATACTCTTTAGGATGTATCTCACCTAGCTTGTCGCAAACGGCTCCGATATGACATGATTGATAATAATTAATCTTTGGCTACCGTATTATTCCAAAATTAATTTGTTTTATGACCCATAAACTTTTCGTAATTATAAAGAATACACATTTTGTAAATACATGGTTTTATTAGCTGAAATTTATATTTTTTCTGAAACATCAACAAGTGTTTTCTGATGGCCCTGCGAAGCTGCATGCAAATATTGTCAAATGGCAGAACAGCACTCATTTGGCACTATGATTTTCTTTTTCTTTTTTTAATATTTTCAAAATAGAAAAAATTGGAAAATATCTACAACGATTGAGATATGTTTGGCATATCAAACGTAAGAAAACGAATAGTCTGATTATTCAATTATTAAGATAAAAAATCATGTAATATTAACATGTCAGAAAAAAGAACAGCATTGCCATAATTTTTAACATGTCAGTAAAAGGAGGATTAAGTGAATTCTATATCTCTAAATTTGTGTGATAGATCGGTTATAAGCACGATTTTAAATGATTATTAATATACATAATGATGCTTAACTGTTCTTTAAACTAGTTAAACGTTGGCAAGCTCATCTTTTGACCGAATTAATATATTATAACCGGTGATTATACCTAGTTTCTATAGTTGCGCGTATAATAGCGAAGTATCTTAAGCACTATATAATGTTTTTATAAACATTATTTGAAAAGCATGTGATCTGTTTAATAGTGAGAACTAATGCATTGAGTATGTTTCGAATTAGTACATATAATTCACACACACACACATACACATATGTATATATATATATATATATATTTGGTAATATTTTTCCTAAAATATTCATTAAAGATGCTGTGTTTCTTAGTTTTAGCTTATGGATAATCATATGCACTTATTGATCTTTCAATATTAAATGTGATTTATTTTCTTATCATAACATTGCTCCGTTATAGTTCTTTTCAACCATTAGCACATTCTTTGAGATTTACAATCTAACTATTATTTGTATTTAATTGATGTAATAAATGATATGTTGCTAGACTTTATGCACTCCTACATGATTAGAAACTAATATTTTCAAGTATTATGAATCTCTTTGAGCTGTATTAGATTATTTACATATAGAATAAACTTAGTTGGTTAGCATAAGGATATGACTTACGGATGGATTTAATTTGATCATCATTTTATTCATTTTATTGCAAATGCCATATTGTACTCTGTATTATGGAAGATTAAATATAAAACTTGAATATTTATAGTAGATTTGTGATTATAGTTTAGAGATTAAATCTTTGGATAATATATATATATATATATATATATATATATATATATATATATATATATATATTCATTTCTTATGATTGATTTTAATATTTTAATAATTATATCATCTTTATTGATCTGATTCACATGATATTACATTTAGTATGATGATCTATTTTGTATATTTTATTTTCTTATCTGGGATGATAATTCTTATTTTTATTTGTGTGGTTCAACTGACACGAATAACTAGTATATAGTGATAAAATGCATTTTGGCAAAAATTAGGCTTACAAATATACTCCAATTTTATGTATAATGCCAACACGAACAAGTTTAAGGAAATGTATTGTAATAACTATCAGTAAAGTGCGGTTTTCGCACAACTACAGGCATAGGATAGCCGACGTTTAGCTTTGGTGAGTGAGCCTACTGCTACCAGAAGACCTTTTTTTCTAATATTTTTAAACATAGCTACCTCATTCCATAGAACTAAAAGTAAGAGCAATAATCAAAGCTTAATATAAAGATATATATTATTACTATGTGGATGGAAGGGAGGAGTTTAAGTTTTTAATTATAAAAATAATAAAAGGATATCATGGCACAAATTCCTACTAAAAGAGCTCTAACAGCTACAACGGAAAGAAAACCGTCAATGACACGAGAGAAAGGGTTGCTATGCTTTTTTGTAAGAGTGTATACGTTATCCTTTAAAATAACATATGATTTGTTTAGGAGTGTTTCTATAGAATCACTGAAGAATAAATATCTATGATGTCTGGCATGGTGGCTAATTAAGTTCTGTTTAAATTTTAAGCCTTATGAAATTGATGGCAATAGACCTAAGAAAAATTTTAGTATTTGCTATAATGTTAAAAAAGCAATCATATCTAATTAGTATGATAATAAAGCTTAATTTTATTGTTATATTGAGCCTAATTTATATATAAACCTTCTAAAATTATGTATTCAAATAATAATTTACTTACATATTGGATTGATATATTAATGTATTTTGATGTTATTAGTGTTTAAGTATAGCAATACTCTATTAGATTAGTGGTTTAATAATTGCTACATAAATTTATGAGCATGTTTGCAAAAAAAAATCAAGTGCATCGATCCGAGTTCCACTCGGCTTTGAACCGGACCCGCTGACTTAATCGAACCAGTTGAAAGTAAACGGCTCGAACCCACGTGGCGGCATCACTGTCGGCACAACTCTGGGTCCCACTGCCGACCTATGAAAAAATGATTAAATTACTCAGTTGCTTTAATTAATTAACATCGAGCACTTATATATAAACTAAAAAATACATAAGAATATATAGATGATATAATATATAATTAAATTATTAATAGAACATAATTTTTTTTTTGTGAGATTTATATAAAAATAAAATAAAAATTTTAATAATACAGAATATTTTTTATAAATATTATTATGTAAGCAAATTATTTTCCAATGAGTGATTTTCTGCCCGTGTTAAAATCTTTTAGCCAACCACAGCGTCAGTCATGTGAACGAACATATCGCTTTGAGTTGGTTTGAAAGTAATTAAACAAAACAAAATTAATAAAATATAAACATTTTTCTTCTATATTTTTTGTAAAGAATGCTATACTCATATTTTACAATATGAAATATGTTAAATATTAAATTAAATTGTTGTTTGCAGTTTAACCAATTGAAAACGAAGGATATTATATGTTTGGAATTTTAGTTTCTAAAATTTATAAAGAGAGATTAATTAGATGAGAAGAGTGTTGTAAAAAAAAAAAAAAAAAAAAAGAGTAAGAAGCGCGTGAATAGCTAGCTATATAAGTGAAAAGAGTATAAATGGTTGACGAATATCCATCCTCGGACTTCTGGGCTTGGCGATGAAGAGGAGCGGTCAAAGATAGGAGCACAGAATTGTGGAGAAGAGAGGGAAGGGGGACGCAGCCCCCGGCATGGGAAAGAGAATAACGATGGGAATCATGGCGTTGGAATCAGCGGCGATCATGTCCCGGCTGATCTGTCTCCAGCGCGCCCTCTCGGACGCGTCTGTGCGCGCGCTGCGGTCCAACGGAATGCGGACCCAAGGCGTGTCCTACCTGACGTCGACGGACCAGCACTGGCTGCTCTCCCTGGCCTGCTCGGAGCTTCTCTCGGACCTGGATTCGGCGGCAGCGGCGGTGTCCCGCCTCACCTCCTTCACCCAGTCCCACCACGGCTTCCCGGTCGCCTACGCCCAGCTCAAGTCCGGGAGCTTTCCCTCCAAAGGCGGACCCAGCTTCAGGCCCAGGCGAATGGCAGAACAAATCGCCCTGACCAGCAAGCTCCTAGACGAGCTGGAGGCCCTGGAGGGCATGGGCAAGAAGAAGCCTCCCCCCTCCGAGGCGGAGCTCAGGTTCCAGAGGAGGAAGGTTGCGCGCCTCAGGTCTGCTTCCCTCTGGGGCAGGACCTTCGACGAGGCCGTCTCGCTCATGTCGGGAGCAGTGCTGGCCATCTTCGCTCGAATCTGCACCCTCTTCGCCCCTCTGCTCCCCTCCGCCCTCCTCCCGCCAGCCCCCGACCGCTTTCGCATCACCACCGCCTTCCGGCTAGCCCGAATTCACCCCCGCCGCCACTCCTCCTCCGGCCCCATGGACCGCCCTGCCCCGCCTTCCTGCAATTTCCTCCCCAACTCCTGCCCCATAATCCTCCGCGGCGCTCCCCCTAATACTACTGCTAAAGCCGATGCCAACTCGGTGGGCCACCTGGGCCTGGCGCTCCGGTACGCCAACCTGGTGCTCTCCGCCCAGAGATTTCTCCGCATGCGGTGCGGGCAAGAGAAAGCTGGTGAATTCGAGGCGGAGGCGACCAAGGATGATATTTACCGCCAGCTGCCAGTGAGGATGCGGGAGATGCTCAAGGCGAAGCTAAGGCGAAGATGGAGAGAGAGAGGCCCGCCAGACGGCGATCTGGCCAAAGGCTGGCGGGAGGCTGTGGAGAGGATTCTGGCCTGGCTGGCCCCGGTGGCCAGAGACACCATGACGTGGCACGAGGAGAGAACGCTGGATCGGAGGCGCCGCTTGGATCTCAGGCCCAGGCTTCTCTCCATCCAGACCTTCCACCTCTCCGACAAGGACAAGGTGGAAGCTGCCATCGTCGAGGTCTTGGTTGGCATCAGCTGCATGTGCTGGTACGACGCCAGCCCGCCGCACGCCCTATGACGACAGGCTTCTTCCTCTACCTTTCATCTCATTTGTTTTGGCTCTAGAATGTAGATAGATACCCATTCCTATATTTTGTAAACTAGTCTCAGATTCATCATCCAGCCTCCTTCAGCTCTGTCTATTGATAGCATCCCATTTCTTTTTTCTTCTTCTTTATGATTCTTCGGAACATATCTGTGCTTTATTTTAACTGCTATGAAAAGAATTACACCAAAACAGCTTTTGCTCATCGTCATCATCATCTCATAACTCATCAAGGCTATTCTTTGTTTATGGCGGCCCTAATAATGTATTTGACTATTTCAAAGCATGTCTTAATGACACAATTTGTATGCACTCCGTCACTTGCCTTTCTCTTATTAAGGATAAGTCACACAATTTGTCACAAAGGCTATTTCTTACTCCTTTGGTAGCATGAGCTCTACTTTGTCTAGATGCACTTGATCATGATTCAATTTAGACACCTTAGATGGAGATGTGGCTACCATGGTTGAGTTGACTTTATTCATGTGTCACCTTTAATTAATTTCCTTCATAAATTTAGGTTTAATTATTTAATTGGATTAATGATTTTTAATAATATATATGACTACAACGCCATTTCATTGTGTGAGAGATGTAACGAGTTGGTTGGTTGGTTTGATGAATTGACTTTGGTGGAGAGAGTCTGGTGTATGCTTTCGAATGCTATGATGGAATGACTGTTCTAAGTTGAGACCCTAGACTATGCTTATCACTTAGTAAACTGTTTGTCCTCTACAACTATTGGAAAGAAGACTTCGATAGAAATGTAGCAGGGAAAAACTGCTTCTGGTTTTGATCAGTTGAAATTTTTTGAATGTTCCACTTATTATTACGTGAAACTTGATAAGTTAGTATAAAAATGGGTATCTTTATTAGGTTCAAGCATAAAGTAAAATGATTTAAATGGTTTGATCAGAAGGATAAGAAAGTTGTTGTGAGCAATAATGTTACATATGATGATGAGTTCCTTCTGAGTCTAGGAAACTCAAAACAGATGAAGAGTTCCATCGGGGGCAAAGAGGGTGTGTAGAAAGTAGTTTCATGAAACTCCATTTGATTCACAATATCATCTTCCTCAGAGTCTTTACTTGAGCAAGATTAGGATGATCACGAAGAGGTGGAGATTGATGAAGAGAGTATAAAAGAAATTCTACAATAGGAGTATATTTCTACTGACAGAACAAAGAGGGTGGACATGCATGCATGACTGGGGGACTTTGTTGGATTTTGACTACTGCAGCAAAGGCAGATGTTCTGAGTCATCGTGATCATTGGATAATAGCCATGAAAGATGTTGCATGGAGATTTATGAAGCTACCTCTAAGGAGAAAAATAACATGGTACAAAAGAATGTATGCTATATAAAAGATATCTCAATGAGGAGCTAATATATGCTACTAGCTAAGATGGGTGATGAAAAGGCCTTTCAAAATGTAGAGGAAGAGATCGTATATTTAAGACATTTCTAAATTCTTCTTTCCATGGTGGTTGTAGTGCCACAGATTAGATGTTGGAATAGCTCAATATGAAGATAAATATTATAACTCCAAAGAAAATATTCATGTAGAAAGTATCTAATTTTAAAGCCAGAAGTATATATGGTAGCTTTTGTCGTGTGAACTATGTGTGGATGGATTCTTTTGTGAGGGAAATACGTATGCAACATATTTTTGCGCCATCTGTGTCAGCTCTCATTTGCCGCAAATGAGAGCTGAGGTGAAAGGTTTTGAAAATGACTGGATCAAAGAGGTTGTAGTATATCACCTATTTTTAATGATTAGGGGGATTTATAAGCTTAAAATGCATTGGGAAGGACTTCAGGCCAATCAAAAATGAAACTAACACAAAATGAGCTTGGAATGGGCTTCGAGACAAAAAATTGGTTTTTGGGTTGGCACTTGGGGCCAAGCGTAACTCCCTATTTTACTGCCCTTTTAGTCTAAAAGCGGGCGCTTGTGCACGACACATTATCGGTAGGCTTCTTGGACATCATAAACTCGAAGGGCACGTGCTTGGGCACTCCCAAGTGTTTAACGCACTATTTTTGTGCATTTTAGCTAGACGAAACGGCGCCTGGGCGCGCTAGGTTATCATTAAAACACGTCTCTTTACTACAAAAATGCTAAGACAACTTTAGAATGGTAGTTTTGATACCATAATATAATCTCTAATATGGTATTTTTTGTGTTGTTTTTGGTCATTGCTCTCTTTTAAGGAAATTATTAGAAAGGTGAGGCAATAAGAAAGCCTACGCAAGAGCATGTTGTGATAAGAGCATATTCAAGGATCTTGAAGGATAGTATCAAATAATATTAGGATATATTTTTGGATCCATAGTATCTATATTTTATTTGCTTATATTTGATTTTGTGCTTTTTATTTAAAACTTTTGTATTTTCATGATGTTTTATTTTTTGTGTTTGGAATGTAAAAGGTCACTACGAAAAATATAACGGGACCTTATTATCATTATTATCACCATTGGGTAGAATTAGGAAATTGTTGTTATATTTATATCATGTAAATCCTAATTTCTAATAGTTGAATGAAAATACAAAATTTTGGCTTGAGAGCTTGTTTGGTGCGGATAACTAAGAGAAGCCCTCTTTGGTGTGCATAACTGAAGACCTTGAAGAAGTGCATAGCCTTCAAGAATCCAAGGTGTGGAAAATCTTACAATTACATTTCTTTTGTTTTTTTTATTTTTTATTTGAATTCATAGTATTCTCTATTAGCTTTCATTTCCATTTCGTTTCATTCAAATTTACCCCTTTTCTGTTTTAAAATGTACATCCTACAAAACTTACGTATAATCTGACATCATCTCACATTGTACTTTGTTGTGCATAACTTTCTCAAACAGCTATTAAACCATACACAACAAAATCTTACATATTTCTAACACCCACCACAATATTATCCTAAGGTTTCATATCAATCTGATATCATTTGGTCCACCAAAAGTCTTTTCAAAATCTTTAAAATTGCATCTATAATCCTACCACCAAACCCCCATCAATTTTTGTATCAAAGTCAGGTTTGATGGCTAGGATTGTATAGAATTTTGTGCTAAAAATTTACATATTTTTTTCGTAATTTTTGAAATTGTTTTGGCCTTGCTTCTACCCCCAAAACCCCAAGAGTGTCAATTTTCGGCCACCCGTCGTCGCTACCAATTGAACCGACGCACATGTTTCATGAACCGTCGCCCCGCTTCACTGAATCCGTGAACTTAACCGTTCGTGAACCGTCGGCCCGCTACTCCCAGCCCAGCTCAACCAACCTAGCCTGCGTCCATCCAGCTGCCCGCACGCACACGAGCGTCACCAGTGCGCACACGCGTCTACCAGCACATGCAGTCGCGAACACTATCCTGCAGAGTCGCCTTTTCTGACACGTCGACTTATGATGCTTCGTTCTCTGCCATTCAAGCTCTGATTTCATTGTCATTGGAAAATTGATATCCTAAACTACAGGCCAATGGCACTTCTAAGGAATTATATCACTTCATAAAAGAGAAAGGATACCGGGAATATTCGACATATGAAGTGGATCCGTTCGCCTTCACGGATGGGATGGTACACCTTTCATTTCCTTGCAATATTTTAAATAATTAGTCTTTGGAATTTGCATTTATATTCATATATTGGATAATTTCTATATCTTTAGCAAGTTGTATGCAAATTGTGTATTTTTTGCCCGATTTAGTGTACCTCCACCTAAGAGTAGCCAACCACTTATCTTTAGACCCTGCTCAAACTTTGAGCAACCATTTGTGAGGGTGTATTCTACTCAAATAGCCCACCTTACCGTGATTGAGCTTATTTGACCCACATTTATTGTTTTCCGCTTATTCTTTGTGTGTTTTAGTCTAGCATGTTTATTTTTTATTTATTCATCCATTTTAATTCTTAGAGTACTTACTGCATTTTGTTTGGAAATTTTTTCATTTAAAGGGAAAAATGAATGATAACTAAGAACATAATGGGAATGGCTTATATCAGAGAGTTGAGGGCTTAGAAATTTCTATGGCTATGATAAAAGCTCAATTTAGTCAGGTCTTAGAAGCACTAAACATAAGGAATGATCAATACCCTCCACCACCACCTGAATATCTTGCACACCAAAATAGAACTAGGGATGATCCTACTTATGAGAGTAGACACAATCCAAACTATAGAAGAGGTAGATTCCCTAGGGAAAATGATATTGAGGATAACTTGGATGATATGTATCTTAGAGGGCTAGATCATCAGAAAGAAAATGGTATTCGTGGGAGGCCTATAATTTATCATTCACTAAGACTTGGTACATGTGAGAGATCCCCATGATAAGATATTTTGAGCATGATTAAAATAGAAGCCCCTACTTATGATAACACCCATGAATTTAATCGTTTTTTAGATTGAATGACTCAAATTGAGGAGTTCTTTGAGTGGCATGACTGAGATGATTACAATCGAGCTACATTTGCTAGGATGAAGCAAATAAATCACTCCAAAATATTTTGAAACAATTATATCCAAAAGGAAATGAGTGGTCATAAGAGAATATCTAAGGTTGAGATGAGAAAATCATGAGGGGCAAATATTGCCCTTGTTATCATCATAAGCAACTGCACACAAGATTCTTTACACTTAGGCAAGAGACCGCGTCTATTACTGAGTATTTGAATGTGTTTGAGGACGTAGTTGCAAGGACTGATTGCCAAAACTTATATTGGCAACTGGACAATAAATTTGTTATGGGCTTGAGGGTATACATTAGACATCAAGTTGAAATGAATGATCCCCAAATTGTATATGATACACTGCATGATTCCCTTCTCATTGAATCTCGATCAATGCATCATACTCGATGGTTAAACCATCGACTAGCACTTTTAAGTGTATTCAGAAACCTTTACCTAGTGTGTCCGCCAAGACACCTGCTACTTAAATGGACAAAATTGTGCCTGATATTATTTGTTATAGGTGCAAGTAGAAGGTACACCTTAAATATGAGTACAAAGTAGTCTTATCCACGATAACTATTGAAGAAGAAGAAAAAGAAGGGGAAGATGATGAATTAGAATCTGTTCATGGTGATAAGAATGTTGAAGTTATTGAGGATGAAGATGAGGCATATTTGGGAGCAGTGAAGTGCCTTAGTACATCATTAGGAAAGGAATATCAGTGTAAAATACCAGAATTTATGTTCAAATTTGTTTATTAATATTTAAATAATTTTGACCTCAGATTGAAAATTTGATTTCACTATTGCGTTCACCACCCCCAAATTAGCTAGGGGTGAAGTTTTGAATTTGGAAGACATAAATTTTTGATGAATATTTTAATATTATTTTAAATACCTGAAAATTTGAATAATTAAATACTCATCATATCAAAAATCTGAGTGCACCGTTGTGTTCAGAATCCCTCAATTAGCTAAGAATAATTTATTGAAAATTTTCTGAATTTATTTTATTGCTTAATCCTAAATTATGAAATCAATTAAAATTATTTAAATTAAAAATTTAATTACTTAACGGACGTCTGTTAAGTAATTAACTGCCATCTCCTTTCTTAAAAACAAGCCGTCTAAGTCTAACGGCTTTTCTAAGCCGTTCGATCGGGATCGGACGATCCTCGATCCGTCCCTATCCTTCCACGCCTCGCACCGTACGCGCGTCGAACGAGAAAAACCCTAAGCGTGTCGAGGGTCGACGCACGTCACTAAGCAGGGATGCCAAACGTCCTCCCACAGCTTAGAGGCTGCCTCGATACCCTATTAAAGAAGAATAAGGATCATAAGTGTAGGTTTCACAATTTAACTCAAGTTGGAATAATCTAATCACCCCGGATCGAACCCTAACAACTCTTCTATCATCCGCTTAAGGTACTATCTCATTCCTATGATCTACCTATTTCGATTTTTAGCTTTCAATTATATTGTTTCTATAATTCAAATTGGTTAATCAAAATTTCAATCTCCGTTTCGCAAAACCCTAAAATCGCGGCGCTAATGGAAGACGAAGAGCCTTCCTCAAAGCGCTCGAACCGGTCAGTTGCGACCGGTTCGATCCTTCTCAGCAACCCAGACTGGTTCAGTCCGCTCACAGACCGGCCGCGTGGTACGCTGCGGGACCAAGCAGCTGAGCTGGCGCGAACCGGGAGCGCCGCGTGGCTAGCCTGCCGCGTGGCTAGGCTGTCCCGCAATTTAAAGACGGCCCACACGACAGTCTCAAACAAATCAAGTATGGACACGTTAGCGTGGGGCCCGCCACTGTCTGATCCATCTGCTACGTAGGGCCCACTTGCAGACAAAACAAAACAAAATTAATAATAACTTTTAATAATTGAATATACTTTTAATAAAATACATATAAAACAGTATTAATATATGTATATTAGTTTAAATGCTTGTATACATATATACATATATATTGTACATAAAAATAGAATTATTTATATAACAATAAATTAAATATTAATAGATGACTAATTAATAGAATAATAATAATTAAAATACAGTAATTAATATATATATATATATATACATATATATATAAATAGATAAATAGATATATAAACAGATAAATTGATGATTAATATAACATAATAATTAAACATTAAATTAATTTAATATTAATTATTTTAAATAAATAATAATCAGAAAATATAATATTATTTAATAAATATTAGATTAATAATAACATCTTAAATAAATATATTTAACAGATAAATAAAATATTTAATAATATTAATCAATATCTATATAATTTAAATATATATATGTATACTTAAATAAACAGCAAAAATATATAAGCAGAAAATTAAGAATAGACAGTTTAGTAAATTAAGTGTATTAGCAGTAACATTAATATAAATATATTTATAAAATAGAAAATAAGAATCAATTAAATTAAGAAATGAATGTATTAATTAAAATAATAAAATTAATATATGAGTAATTAATTAATAAATAACCAAATTTTGGAAATTCATAACTTACAAAATGCTTAACAAAATTTAACAAATAAATATATTATTTTTATCAGCAAAAACCAAGGAATTTATTAATGTTGTATGATTTATATTTTGCATAGTAACATTTTAGGGTATTAATTAATTAGGAAACATGTTGCAAAAGTTCAAATAATCATAACTTTGTACCCATTAACCCAAACATACCTAATATGGGTCTTAAAATATTCAGAAAACCCTAAGAAAAATTTTAATAGTATTAATTTTGCTATTTGGACTAAATTTAGACTAATCACAATTAGGACCTAATCCTAAATAAGCCATTTAACCCTAAAACTTTGATTAGCCATAAGATAGTCAATTTAGCTCCAAATTAGGTGATCCAAATATCAATTTAGATCAGAAAAACTTAATTTATAGTAAACTGCAATAATATTTAGGATCCAACGATTAGATCTTTTAATCAACTCTATTCATCCTAAAATTTGATTAGTAAATATTAGCAAATCTAATAATCCAAATTAAGTGATTTCAGTTTTAGATGACTCATAAAGTAAATAAGAACCTAATTGTATAATTAGTTTAATAATTTTGTGACTAAATTCACTAATCACTCACAATCATATTAAATCCTAATTATTAACCCTAGAAATTATATTGGCTATAACTTAGCCAATACAAATCAGAATTTGATGATTTTAAGTTCTATGGAAACCTTAGGATATAATCGACAATAAACTAACAGAAATTTTAAGATTTTATTAAGGGTAAAATTACTAAAATGCCCTTATAAGGTCAAATTCCAAATTTGACCTTATAAGGCATAATAATTAAATAGCTTAATAAAATAAATCAAAATATTCAAATATTCATTTTATTATCATTTTAAGAAATCTAATATTACAAACATAAAATATTAAATTGATGAATTAAATTATTTTGACAGATCAAAGAAATTAAATTGATTGATATTTTGTCAAAATAGTCAGGTACGCAAATTTACTTATAAGTTTCATTTCAGTATTCTTATTTTTGATCTATTTTCCATTTGAGTATTATTTACACTGCTTATCACTTTTTAATCTGCAAAATAATAATATCAAATAGCATGTAACAAAAAGAATAAAACATGGTATATATATTTTGTGGTGTTTGTCTTTAGAGGGTGGAACGCAACACTGAGAATCTATACAGATTGGGCCTGCTGGTAGCCCCTGGGAGTTATATGGAGAGATTTAGCCTCTTGTAGGAAGTAGGTAAATCCAGAGGAAAGACACACCATCAGTTCCTATTTTGAGTAAGCTACCGACGGGTAGCGAGATAAGCTTCCTACAGGTTATGCCTATGGGTTTACCCATTTGGGCTCAGGAGTCTACGGACTCGACTTATTGTTACAAATGCTTTTGATAAAATTAACTTATTTCATGCTTTACAGTCATATTGAATTTTACAGCTAACTTGCAGGGCAATACTTAAATTTGGAAGTTTACTTTACTTATGTAGATATTTCAGTCACTTTTATGTTTGATTTAAACCTATTTTAGGATGCTAGAATTAATATTATAAGAACGATTTGTGTACTTTTACCTGATTGGTAAACTGTATTTTTTCAAGTTTTAATAATTAAAGGCTTTGAAGATCTACCAAAGTAAAAGAAAAAGAAAAGAAAAGAAAGAGATATGAGAAAATAAAGTTGTTAAATTATTATTGTAAATATTAAACTATAAATTTCATATATGTTTTTGGCTCTATCTTAAACTGTATAATTGGACTTTGGACTTTTATTATTTTATGTCCTTTTGGTTATAAAAATGTATATGTTTACATTGAGAAGAATTGTTCTTTAAAGACCCTCGAACTTCAGTCCCCGGTCGCCACAATCAGAGACGAAGGAATACTTTTAGTGTGTCAATGACATGCAATAGCATTACATGTAAGATGGTGATTGATGGTGGTAGTACAATGAATGTGGTATCCACACATACCGTGGTGAGAAAAAACTTCAAGCGAACCATATCCGAACCCATTCAATGTTAGTTGGGTGAACCTGTAACAACCCAAGATTGTTATCCAGCTTAATTTTAGCTTAATCACATCTTAATTATTATTTCATTAAGTTAATCTAGTTATTAAAATCAATCCTTGAAATTTTGGAGCGATTCAGAGCTAAATTGAATATTTATAATATTTTAATAATATTTAAGTAAGGAAAAAATTAAGGTATTTAATTTGACCTCAAAATCAAAATCCAACTTTGCCATTGTGATCGTCACCTCCAAATTAGCTAAGGGTGATGTTTTGGATGCGTTTGGAAGTTGTTAGATTTTTGCGAATATTTTAAAATAATTAAATACCCCAAAAATTAGCATAATTAAATAATCATCTGAATTGAAATCCGACTTCGCCGTTAAATTCCTCACCCTCAAATTAGCTATGGGTGAATTTTTGAGATTTTTTGGAGCACGTTCATTTAATCTAAATTTTTAATGACTTAAATATTAGAAATGAATTAATTATTTAAATGCATTTTTTCATTTTTTTCCTTTTCTCCCTCCTGTCGCATGGGGCCCACCTCCTCTCCATGTTCGATGCCCCATACTTGTGCATGCAAGTAGCTGAGGCTAAACCCCCCTCCTTCCCTCATCTCTTCCATGCTTGATGAGAGAGCTCATGATGGAGCCTCCCTCTTCTTCTTCTCATTTAAGAATGAGCTCAGCCTCCTTCTTTGTGGCGCCCTGGCTCCCTAAGCCCATAATCATTAGGCTAAGGAGCGAAGTGTTACTCGTGCAGATCCCTCACTTAGCATTGGATTAGGTAAGATCCATAATCCACTGCTAAGGTAAGAATGTGCACATAATAACTAAGAGAATCAGTCACTAAATCTATATATACATACAAAGTGCAGAAGTATATGAGAAGTTACAATTACATCTATTCACCATACATCAAGTAAGGAGCGGTGATATTGCTCAAGAAATAATAACGTGTAGAAAAGTAATCACAGTCACAATACATGTATTTTCTGGTCCAAGCTGTTGCACCTTCTCTATGAAGGGCTCCTCCTCAAGCACAGGCTCCTCAAACTACTCAAGTTCTGATATTATCGGTTTCACAATGTCAGGGCCCCAGCCAATAAAGAAAAATATTGTTAGACAAAGTGTTTAAGTACATTTTAGGTAAGTAAATTTTATTAAGGATTTATTAATATTACTATTTTACTCTAAATAAAGTCAATAACTATCTAGCATATGAGCAAGTAAGTATACAAGGGAATATGAATAAGATACAAATGCAAATTTTTATGACTAAGCAAGGATTAAGGCAAAAGCACACCTCAAGTGTACTAAACATGGTAGGGCATATATATGTAATACAGTAAGTAAAAATACTGAAAAGAAAAGTCTAATATAGACATGTTAATGATCATATGACTTATGCTAATTTAAAACATTAATCTGAAATGGTACATATAATAAGCTGCAAAGTCTAGCATCCTATATATAAGTATCTACTCAAGTAAGCAGGTAAAATATGAAAAATACAACTAACTAAAATAAATACGTCATCAACATAATAAACAGTAAGCTGAAACTGAAGGAAACATATAACTGTCATATAAGAAAGAATTGGCTAATTTGGCCGAATATATATATCCAACCCCATAGCTTTTATGGGCTAGGGTAAATATATCACAATAATACTGTATAACTGAAGAGGCTGATAATACTATGCAAATATCTTTTAGTTATTTTACTTTTATTTCTGTGGACAATTTCAGAAATAATTGAGGAGTCAAGCATGTCTGCAAGACTAAATGGGTCCCAAGCTTGACACACTCTCCTCAATGAGTGGTGTTAAGCATCCTGATCTCTCCTTACCCCTATCCATTGAAGTAAATGTGCATCATAATCCACCATAAACTGAACCCAAATGTAAATGTTCTCCTAATATTCTAAGTTTTCATTTTTATGCAACAACATTTTTCTTATATGATATGTCCAATTAAAATAAGCACAAATTCAAGAAATGAGTAGCTCAAAAATTAAATAGTAAGCAAGGGACTCTACTAAATATGGTGATATCATTTGTTATCCAATTTAAATGTTCTAACTATTCCAAGTTACACAAATTCAGGATCTTCAATTCCTATTATCTAGTGTAACTTAGAAGTACGTCTTTATAGGTTACAAAATATTATGACTAGCTAAGTCCTAATATACTTAATCAATGTTGACTATGAAAAATAAACATGACCTAGTTTATGAGTCCAGACGTTCTAAACTATTAATTGACCAAAATCTAAAACCTAGAGATTATGGATTTAACACCACGAGATTGGGCTAAATCACATAATCCCAAAGGTAGAACCTAAGATCTAAGTTTTAGTCTAAAAATGATCTATTGATTAAAGTAAATCCTATTAAGCAAATCAAACTTAATATGATGAATCTCATATCCTAGATCTAAGGTTAAAAGATAAATAATCAAAATAAAGTGTAAACTCTATAAACTAGTACAACTAAAGATTCATTCATTGAAAAACCCCATTTTTTAATGAATGAAATCTAACCTATGATCTAATATTAGTCTCAAGAGTAGTTCTAATATGAGGTGAAAAGGATCCTAAGGAAAAAGGCTTAGAGAAGATTAGGGAATTTTACTAAGTTGATTGAATTATTGATTTTGGTTACTTAAATGATTATATTAGAGTTCTAACATGGGTTTAACTCATTTAGAAGCTAGTTTAAGGGTAGAAGACGCTTAACCTAAATTTTGAGCAAAATGACCATTTTGCCCCTACTTAAGGGTTCAAAAAGTGACTTTTTAAATTAGGATTCCAAATTGGAATTTCTTACTGCTAAATAATTCATTACTGTCTAACATGAAGATAGACAGTAAGTACACTCAATTTGGACAAGAAACGGATCATATAAGTCTAAACTAATATTTTTGACCTAAGGGGAAATCTTAAAATTTACACCTAATTGAATCTAAATTTTTGTACAGTTTATTGTTGGTTACTATTCAAGTATTCCATAGAGTCCAAGAATACTGCATTCTAAGGTCAAATTACTAAGTTATAACTAATTCAATCTCTAAGGGCAATTCAGTAATTTTGTCGGTCAATGGTGATAAAAACCGAACTTTTCCATTTGAAGTATAATTTCAGCAAACTCAGTTTCTATATCTTTCCTATAATATACTTAGTGTGTTGACAGGGAGTAAACCTAATTTAGACTTCAAATTGTCAAGTTATGGTCTATCTAAGGTTAAGAACATTTTGGTTATTTTTTAATTTTATAGAGTTCATATCCTAAATATTATTTCAATTTATTGATTATATTGAAATGCTAACCTAGTTAGCACTTTGAATTTCTGAATTTAGAGTTAAATTGACCAAGGTATGGTCAATTGAAGTCTATGGGCATTTTTATCATTTTTAAGGTAGGGTCCTAAATGTTACTTTTCAAACTAAGCTCCAAATGGGGAAACTAATACTTTCATAGTGTTGGGGCTATTCTCCTGAGTATTTTAAGACCCATATTGCCTATGTTTAGACGACTGGGTTAAAAGTTATGATAATTTGATTATGTCATAAAATGTCACTATGTTATACGTACTCCAAAACTAATTTTTGAATTACGTCATTTGATTCATTTTATTTTTCTGAGTAAAATGGGACTTATATTGACTATGTTTGGATCATTATATAAAAAGTTATTAAACTGTTAATAATTTAAATAAATTAGTAAAGTCACTATTCATTTATGCAAATTATATTATTTTACTATGCATTCCTAAAATTAAAATGTATTATTAATTAATTAATCAATTATTTCTAATATGTATTTAATTAGTATTAATTATAAATTAATTACTAATTAATCTAATGTTTTATTATTTACATACATATATATATATATATTTAAATATTAAAATTACTATTTAATTAGGATTAGTATTAATTAATTAAATAACCCACTATTTTGACTTAATTAATCTATTAATTTTATGTTTTAATAATATTTAAATATTATTTAATTTGATCAACGAATGTTTACTAATTATATAATATTTAATTAAGTTAATCCACTACTCTTAATCTATATTAATAACTTAAGCTAATAGTAAATCTTAATAGAATAATTTAATTAAATTTTCACTATTTTTAATTATTATTTAATTAATTTGATTAATTATATTTACTGTTTATATAATATTAATTAAATTAAACATAGTTTAATTAATTTATTATTATTTTAATTAATTATTAACTCATTAATATGTTAATAAATTAATATTAATTAATTAGTTAATTAATTCATTGTTACTATTTTGATATTTAATTAATTAAATTAATTATTAATTATCAGCTAATTAACTTAATATTAATTAATCTTCTGTCTAACTAAATTATTAAGCTAATTATTTATCCTAATTAATTTACTAACTATAGTTATACTAATCCAATTTCAGTAATGTCTATAGTTCTCTGATTATAATTATATACATATATATAGTTATACATATATATAGTTATATATATTTAATAGCTTATCTAATCATACAATACATATATATATATATATATATATATACTATATTTATATATCTGCAGGTTATTATGGTGCTGGACCCAGCATCGCCACGTGGCTGCGTGCGACGGGTCGAGGCAGAGGGTGTGGGACCCGCAGTTTGCGACGGAGAGGGAAGCGAGCCCACCTGGACCGCGTGGTAGTCGGGTAGAGATCGCAGCGCACGAGGTGGGACCCGCTGCCGCTGCCTCAGAGAGACAGTGGGGGCCCACACGCGACGCGCGGCCGAACTGGGACGCGCCGTGTGGAATGCGGGCCCCACTCGCACGCGGATGAGTCCGCAGCGAAAGCGGGTTGGGCCCGGATCAACCTGACCGGACCCGAATGATTTCCTCTCCCAGCTGGCATCCCGAGGGAAAAAAAACTAGGGCACGACATTGCCAGTAGCCCCGGTAATGCCCGGCGGTGCTCGCATGGATTCCGGTAGGTCTCGCCGAGGGCTAGCCGTAGCCGATCGAAACAGCGAGCGAGGTGGTCCAGGGCATTTGCTAGGCCTAACCCTAGGTCTACGATCACGGACGGCGAGCTCTAAATAAATCTACTGTGGATCGATCGAGAAATTGTCTCGATCGATCGCACCTCTGGACAATCGAAATCGGTCGATCGGGAATCATACGTGCGGAATAAGGATACAATCATTAAAATATGGAATGCATTAACGAGGGGGGATCGATCGGAGTACCTGAATCGAGCGGTTACTAGGGTTTGTGGTTCGCACGGGAGGAAGACAATCATGCCAAAACTTTCTCCCTAAACCTCTGATCGAGCCTTTAAGGTTCAACAGCGGAGTCAGCGAGGCCCGGACGGTCACCGGTTGGCCCGAGGCACGGCGGAGGAGTTACGAGGAAGGGCTACGGGAGCCGTTCGATCATCCCGACCGAATGGCTCGGATCGCGCGATCGAGCGGCTCGGATCGCGCGATCGAGCTAACGAGGAAACGGGAACGGCGTCGCGGATCCTTGACGGTGAGCGAAAACTTTAGACGGCGCCGTTGAGTGGGAATTTTTTATTTTTTAAATAAAAACATCTTATATATATATATATATATATATATTAAATTATAATATTAATAATTAATTTTATTTAAATAATCAATTCCCAAAAATTCCCAAATACTTACCCCTAGCTAATTGAGGGGTGTGGAACGCAACGGTGATGTCATATTTTTGATTCAACAAGTATTTTAATTTCTCAATTTTCATGGCATCTAAATATTATTAAAATATTCATCAAAATTTTAACGACTTCTGATTGACACGAAAATATCTCCCCTAGCTAATTTGGGGGCAATGAGTGCAATGGAGAAGTTTATTTTTTGATCTGAGATCAATTTAGATAGGTCAATTTCTAGGGTTTCTGGATCTTCCAGAAATCAGGATTCGATCCATTTGACTCCTAATTTAGACTGGGTCTTAGGGGTTAACTCCTAATTACTTAATTAACACTTAGAATCAAGATTAAGACTGAGATTAGTCCTAATTGGCTAAAGTCACAACTTGGGTTGTTATATTCTTCCTCTCTATCTGCAAAAGCTAAAGCTCTTTCCCCCTCCTTCCTTGCTGTGTTTGTTGAAAAAGAAGCTCCTTTTCAAGTTCTTGAAAAAAAATAGAGTTAGCTCTTCCTCCATTCTTGCAAGATAAGGTATAATTTTGCTTACTCTTCGTTGTGCTCTTTTCATCTAATTTATCAAGTACTGTGAATGGCATGTTCATTAGCTATTGTATGGGATTTATGTGTGACCGTCGAGCTTCAATCAAACTCAAATGAGTTCGGTCGAAGCTTGTTAACCATTAAAAAAACTGTCAAAAGCTGTGAAATTTTTGTATACCTATAATCAGGACATCAATTTCTGTTCGATAGATAATCTATTCATGCCAATTTTAGTATCAATAGAAAGGTCTCAGAAATTCCTTTTCATCGGTATATGGCACCACTCGTGAGGTGCCCAAAATCAAGAGTATTTGGGTGCGAAAGTGTGAAGACCCACTTAAGTAGTAATAAGTGAAATTCTTAAATATCGAGGCGCCTTTTCAGATAACGGTGGAGTTCCTGATAAGAATTCCAAAGTTAAGCGTGCTCAGGTGGGAGCACTCCCAGAATGGGTGACCTACTGGGAAGTTATCTTCTGAGGGCAAAACTGTGAGGCCTTTCAGGCTAAAGCGGACAATACCTTGGTGCTTAAGAGTTTGGGCTATTACAAATGGTATCAGAGCAAACCATAGGGTGTCAGATATGAGCTTAGTGCCATACAGGGCAAAGTACCACTTCATGTGAGTAGCCTCTTGAACTCATGATGGTTAAGGTGCTACATGGTTGTGAGTACCTCTTGCGCCTGTAGGGGTCACCTATAGTCCTATCTACCCAATGGATGGTTCTTGGATCTGTGTGTGGATACTAACGAGGACGTTAGTTACTTAAGTTGGGGAGATTGTGAAGACCCACTTAAATAGTAATAAGTGAAACTCTTAAAAAATCGAGGCGCCTTTTCAGATAACGGTGAAGTTCCAAATAAGAACTCCAAAGTTAAGCTGCTCAGGTGGGAGCACTCCCAGGTGGGTGACCTATTGGGAAGTTATCTTCTGAGGGCAAAATTGTGAGGCCTTTCTAGCCAAAACGGACAATACCTTGGTGCTTAAGAGTTTGGGCTATTACAGAAAGGAGACCAGTCCGATTTTCACACAGGTGAAATCACCATCGGGCGCTCCAGCGTGCTGCAGCGCCCGAGTTTTGAATTTTGGATCCGTTGTATCACGCTGTAGCGCGCCATAGCGGGCTATAGCGTCCCGCAGCTGCATAATAATTTGTGAAGCATAAAAATATTTTTGAGGAAATTTAATGAAATCCACAGCGCTAGCATCCGCCGCGGCTCCCGAAAGCGTTGTCGCGCGCCGGAGCATGCCACAGTGCTAACATCTGCCGCAGCTCCCGAAAGCGCTGCGGCGCACCGTATTGCCTGGCTTTCGGCTAGAATGCGCTATAGAACGGTGCCCATAATTGCCCGAAGCAGTCCATAACTGTTTGGAATGGCCAAAACTTCATATTTTTTGCATTTTAAGGGCCCTGAGACCCTATTGGGGTCAAAATATATCTAATTTGAACCTAGTTTTAGTAAAATTAAGTATTATATAAAATTTTATGTGAAATTTAAATGTGAAAATTTATTTTTTACTCTAAATAGCATGTGCTAAAATCCCTTAGGTGTTTAGTTAACTATTTTGTGCTAAATATTAAATGATAGAATCTTAGGGACAATTATTTTGCTATTGATTTCATCCCTGGATCACAATTACCCAACCTACCACATTATCAATCAAATATAGTGGAACAAGTTAAGCTCCAAAGATAGGTTGATGAATTATTAAGGAGATGATATTTAAGGGAGATGTTGAGTTATTGTACTGTTCCAATCTTACTTACACTCATAAAAGATGGCACTTGGAGAACATGTGTTGATAATCATGCCATCAATATGATCACAAAAAATTATAGGTTTCTCATCCCATGGTTAGTTAATATGTTAGATCTTATAGACTCTCAATTATTTTCAAAGATTGATCTTAAGAGTGGCTAACATCAAATTTTGTATTCACTTTGGTGATGAGTGGAAGTTCTTATGGCACCTTTTGTTTACTTATATAACATTCACTTCTGCATTCCACCCACAAATAGATGGGCAAATTGAGGGGGTTAATATAACCTTAGAAAATTTATTAAGAAGCCTTGTGGGTGATAATCTATGCACTTGGGATCTTCACTTTCCAATTGTTAAATTTGATTATAATAGTATTGTCTCTATGACAACCAAGCAGACACTATTTGAGATTGTTTATGGGTTTAAACCTAAAAAGCCAATAGATCTTGTTAGCTTACCAAGCCATGCTTATTCAGATGTTGTATTTATATTTACAAGAGGTTTTCATAAAATGCATTATGAAATAAGTCAAATCAAAGAATCAAATGAAAATTATGCAACTAAGGCTAATGCTACTAAATCAAATAGAACATTTAATGTAACAACCCAAGGTTGTTACCCAACTTAATTTTAGCATAATCATAGCATAATTATCATTCCATTAAGTTCATCGAGTCATTGGAACCAAACCCTGAAGGTTGAAGCAATTCAGAGACCAATCAGTTATTTTAGAACATTTAAATATATTAATTAATTAAAAAATTGAGATAATTATTTTGACCTCAAAATCAAAATCTGACTTCGCCATTGCGATCATCACCCCCAAATTAGCTAGGGGTGATATTTTGGACGCGTTTAGAGGTCGTCGAATTTTCGACAATACTTTAATATAATTAAATGCGCCGAAAAACAGAATAATTAAATAATCTTCGGAATCGAAATCCGATTTAGCCGTTGAGTTCCTCACCCCCAAATTAGCTATGAGTGAATTTTTGGGATTTTTCAGAGTGCGTTTCAAAAATATGAATTTTCAAATAATTAAGGAAAATAAATAGGTAAATATGCAATCCCCAAATTGCAATTTCCCAATTATTCTAATTTCCATTTTTGGCTGGCCATCACCTCAGCCGGCGCCCCATGCCCATTGGGCTGAATTTTTAATGGCCTCTCCTCCTCCCTCCTTCTCCCTCTCCCTAGGCCTCATGATGGCCTATCCCCTAGGCTCATCATTCATTCTCCTCTTTAAAGAGGAGCTCAGCCTTCCTCTTTTGGCTTACTGAAAAATTTCATCACTTCCTTCCACCATTGATGCTCTAGTGCTGAAGAAGAAGAGGTTTAGCTCTCTACCTCCAAAGCTTTTGAAGAAGACAAAGTTCTCTCCTTCCCCTCTCAAGGACAAAAGGTACCAATTTGCTCCTCTCTTTTTTGCCTTTTTCATATTATTATTATGCTTGAATGCACCTTTGGAAGTCTATAAGCATGTATGAAAGTCATTAAGACTCTTAAAAGCTTCACAAAAATCGGATCTGTTTTTGTCTATTTTGCCCACCCCATCATTCATCCATATTTTTTGTATAGTTAGAATGCTCTGTTTATGCCGATTTTAGTGTCGATAAAAAGGTATCGGAAACACATTTCCATTGATATATGGCACCGCTCATGGAACTCTCTGGATTGAGAGTAATTGAGCTCGAAAATAGGGCTTTTAGGTTTCGTCCAGGCGAAAAATGTCGTCTGGCGCTGCAGCGCCCGAAGTTGCAGAGCAAGGCGCTACAGCGCGCTACAGAGCGCTGCAGCGGGCTGCAGTGGCATTTTAGCGAAAACTTATAAAAATATATAATAGAGTAATTGAACAGTGAAAACCTGCAAAATAGACCGCTACAGCGCGCTGTAATGCGCTGCAGCGAGCTGTAGCGGAAATATTTGGGAAACTTAGGAAAATATAAAAATAAATTAATTGAACATTGATTTTGCAAAGTGAACCACTGCCGCACGCCATAGCGCGCCGCAGCGCACTGTAGCACGAAAAGCGCTCCAGCACGCTGCCGCGCAAAAAATGCTGCCGCGCGAAAAGCGCTACAGCGCGCTCCAGCGTGCTCCAGCGCCCAAACTTGCAAAACTTCCCAAAATTTCAGAAAACTGTCCAGATTTTGTAAAACTACCCAGTTTTGGCTGAAATAGTCAAAACTTCACTGTTTTAGCTAAAGTTAAACATTGCATAAAATTTTATGTTGAAATTAAATTTGAAACGTGCCATTCTTAATGTGCTCAACAATATACTATGTACTTTAAATGTATGTCATGTCAAATGTTAAGTAGTAGAGTCCTTAAAAGCATGTATCAAATAGGTAAACCTTAATGACCTAAATGGCATGAAACTTAAATTTTTTAGAATTGTGACTAAGTGTTAATCCCTTTGCTTATTTTAGGATTTGATTAGCATTAATCATCTTTTTATTTTATGTCATCTTTCTATTTATATGCTTATATGATTTTTAGGATAGAGAACTATAAACATTATTGGGACATTTAAGTACACTTAATTGACATTAAATTACAACCGTACACACGAATCTTGATAACTTGATTAAGTAGATGGTACTTAATCCAAAATTAAGTTCGACATCAATAATATACTAATAATATATTGATTTATCATTAACCTTTAAATTAACATTGGTCTTAATGCTAGCAAAGTTAGGGGTTAAACCTTAACTTGTCTTGATTAAGATCTAAACTTAATCACTTAATTAATTAACTTAATTGAAAGATAATTTAATTGACATTATTCTAATAATGCACATGATTTGATATGGATCTTAAATCATTGAATTAGAAGTGCTAGGGTTAATATTGAACATGTGTAATTGGACCATCTGAATTTGAACTTTAGATCATTGATTTTCTATTATATGAGACTATTAGCACAAGATGAATAATAAAACTCTAATGATTGATGAAATGACCTAACTCTAATAACATCCTTAATTTTATCTCATAATTATAGAATAGAAAAGGGATCAGATGAATTTCAATCATTTGATCTGACCACTTAAATGTTAACTTATGAAGTAGAAGTGTGAGATCTTAAGGGTCTTACTTTAAGATCATCTTGAAATATTTAAAGACTTTAATCATTAATACCTTGAGGTAAGAAGGACTTGTAAATTATTGAGGTAGGAATCTTAGATGATCCTTCACAACTTTAGCAATTGAACTTGATACCTTGTGATAGGGATCACCTAAAGTACTTAAATTGAGACTCATTCCTTATGGTAGCATCCTATATTGAGTGATCCTTTGATCACATCCTTGGAGTCTTGTGTAGGACTCACCCATTTAAAGTAAGGAATAATATATTTGATAAATTCTTGTGATTAAATAGAGTTGTATGAACCCAGGTCATTGATTGGTGTAGTATGGTATACCCATAGTAATGAATTATTTCAGTAGTATCCAGGAATGGTTGAGTCACTCTAAGTGAGATTTATCTTTGTGCTATCCTGTGGGCTTAGGCAGATATAATCTCACTTATAGTAAATTAATTGATCCTAAGAGTGTTATAAATAGGGACTCATTCCTTAGTTTGATTAAAATACAAATCGCCATCGGGTGATGCTTCCTAGCGAAGATCGCTTCAATAGGCGTGGCTTAAACAAACTAAGTAATTCGAGTCACCTTCTTTAGAACACTAAGTGTGATTGTGAGTTGGGCATCTTAGTGACTTAGCTTGAAATACAAATTGCCATCAGGTGATGCCTCCTATCGAATATCGTTTTGTTATGGTGGCTTAATCAAACTAAGTGTTAAGGACCACCTTTCTTGCAATCATGCTAAATATGTGTATACAATCATCCCATCTAATGATCTTTAAGTAAATTTTCAACTTTAACCAATTATCGAGCTAGAACTTAGTAGTCAGAATCCTTTTAACAGGATTCTGCACAATGGAGACTTAGAATTTATTATCAAATTTTAAAGAATTTTTTGGATTTATCTCATGTAGTTTAGAAGCATGAGCATGAGCATAAGCATAATGTGTGAGTATTGGAATAATATGTGAGTATTAGAATGATGTATAAGTATTAGTGATAATCTATGAGTTATAGAATGTTGCATACATTGACTGGAGAATTTTCATGATGCATCGGCATCATCAGTAGATAGTATTCTCAACTGGATGTATGTATACATTGGACTGTATTACTCATAACAGTTCAGTGATATTTTGGTGGCATATCAGTAGCATACAGTATTGTGGCATATTCAAATGCACAATTTTAATGACATATAGCATAGTCTTATATATGATTACTCAATTTCATATTCAGTACTGTTTTAATTTATTTTTAGTATTCAGTTGCAGTTCAGTTTTACTTTACATCGCTTCAGTTTTGTACAGTTTTAGACAGTTTTGTACCTTTAGTTACCTTTATATTTTTTCTGCAGATTTACTTGTATTATGTAAATGCTAAATGAATAACTAGAACTGTTAGACTAGCTTCAATGTGTTAGACTTATTGTCTAACACGAGGTACTTTTGGGATCCGACAATTTGCTAGATCTTGAACAGTATATTGAGCTAGATAAGGAGGACACCCAGGAGATTCAGGAGGAGCCCGTGGAGCACTAGTGGACTCTCCTCCAATTTTATTTTCTGCTTAGTATTTTCAGTTCAGTTTTATGTCTATTTTAGTAAACAGTTTGTAATAATTTTAGATGTATTTTCTTTTCTTTTCTGAGACGCATATTTTCATACAGCTTATGTGATGAATGTTTTCTGGATATTTGTTTTAAGCTTCCGCACTCTATTATATACTACTTATACTTAGTATTGTGATGTGATCAGTATAACTGGAAATGCTGATATCTTATACATATATTGGATTCCTATTGTATTCTAAATCTAATGTATGTATTTATCTAATACTTAGGATAAGGATATCACTCTTATCTTAAGTATTAGCTCTCAACCCTCCTTGAGGTTGAGTCAGCAGCCCTTAAGATGAATTTGGTGGTTTTCAGCTATTCGGGGAGACGTGTTATTCCTCCCCGAGTGGTACACCGCTCCGCCGCCGATATGATTGTACTTAATTCTTTTGCGTGCGGCGCCAGGGTAGGGCGTTACATTTAATGTAGGTGATTTTGTGCTCTTTTGCATTCACCCGAAGCGTTATTCCATGATAAAGCATAAGAAATTGCATGCCAGAGCGGCGGGACCATTTAAGGTCCTTAGGAAGTTCAGGCTGAATGCATATTTGATTGATTTGTCATCAGAAATATTGATGATTTGTTTCCATATACTAATGAAACAATGCAGGAAACTGCAAGTGCTACTTCTGAAGAGCTGAATAGTAAACCTTTAAATGAATATCATGAACCCTCTTTCTTTAATATTGATGCTTTAATTTCTGATGAAGTGATCACATGTGAAAATGGAGAGCATATGTTTTTGGTGAGATGAAAAAGTAAGCCACCTTCAGAAGATACTTGGCTGACTTATGAGGAGCTGCATAAGCTTGATCCTGATCTTCTGGATGACTGCGTTGGCTTCAACTCTGCGGCGCAGAGTTCTCGTGGAGGAGAAGAATTTGATGCAGCACAAAAGCTTACACGAAAGTATGTGGTTACAAGAGCATACTTAAGGAGCTTGAAGGATGATATCTGATAATGACAGGATCCATTTTTTGATCTGACATATTTATATTTTATTTTGTGTTTTTTTAATAAATTTATATTCTTATGATACTTTATTTTGTGTGTTGGAAATGTAAAAGGTCAAACGAGAAAATGCAACGAGACCTTATTATTATTATTATTATTATCACCATTTGGTAAAATTATGGGATTGTTGCTATATGTACACCATGTAAACCCTAATTTTAGATAGTTGAATGAAAATACATAATTTTGGCTTGAGAACTTGCTTTGTGTGGATAACCAATGACACTCTCTTCGGTGTGCATAACCGAAGGCTTTGAAGGTATTCATAGTCTTCAAGAATCCAAGGTTTGGATAATCTTGGGGTTATCATTTTTTTTTAATTTAGATTCATAGTATTTTTTGTTAGCTTTCATTTTTATTTAGTTTCGTTCAAATCCGCCCCTTTTTTATCATCAAACGTCCCTCTTCGCAGACATTATCTCATATCACCGTGCATAATTTCTCAAACAACCACCAAATCATATAAAATAAAATCAATTTTTAATATCTACCACAATATTATTTTAAAGTTTCGTGTCAACCCGAGATTATTTGATCCACAAAAGCCTTCCTAAAATCATCAAAAATTACATCTTCAATTTAGTGAAATATTCTCAACTCATTTTTGTAGATGCATGTATGTGAATTTTTACAAATCCCATAAATGTTATGTTTTGTAATGCGTTTGCATGAATCCGTATTGTATTTTTATTGTGTTCTTTGACAATGATATTCTCCTTATGCTGTTTTGCAGCTTGCTTCTATTAATAGCTTACTATTATTTTCTTAAATAATAATATAAACAACTTCGATAAGAATTGATAAAAATTTATTGGTAAATATTAAAGATTATGATGTATATGCATTATTTAAATATATTATTTCTCATTTAAATATTTAAATGTTATATACCTAACGTCCCCAACTAAAAATTTGATGAAACTACAATTATTTTTTAATCATGTAAGATATTGTTTTTTATTTTTTATTTTATTTTATAATGTATTATTTAATTTAAATTTTATAACTATACTAGTTAAATATTTATTGATGACTCATTTAAAATAAAAAATGAAACGGAGACTGAGTAAACTGCTGCGGCCAAAATGCTTTGACTAAGAATTTGAGGCGCCCACCTAATTTATTTGATTACAAAAAATTAAATATTATGAATTTTATCATATGCAAAATAATTTTATTATTATAAAAATATTCACATAAATTAATCAACAATAATAAAAAATTTTCTTTTATTTTTTATTTTTACACACAGGATTCTATAAAAAATGCATTATACTAATAATTTATTTATATATTAAATTGATATATCATTTATATATATTTATATATATATATATATATATATTAATATGTAACACTGCTCTTCTTATAAATTTGAATTTTCGTATGGCATTCATAAATACAATTAGGGTTTTTTTAGGCATTATTAAAATTTTCGCGTTGCGTTTATACAGTTTTGTTAGCTTTGTTTTTTATATTAAGATATTATAAAAAGTGGCACGTAGCATAATTAATATTGAGTAGAATATTTAGCTTGTCTTACTTATATTATAAGTAATGTATCATACTATTAGCGTTTCTTAAATCCATTTTGAACATAAACTAATGCCCACAAAATTGTATTAGCGCCCTCCTCTCGGGTCTGTACTGCGCGTCTTCAAACAGTTTCTTCAATTAAAATTAATGACTGTTGTGCGAATATTGACAATGACATCATTTACTTAAGTTAGGAAAATTGTAAATACCCACTTAAGTAGTAATATGAGAGACTCTTAAGCATCAAAACATTTTTTAGATAATGATAGAGTTTATGATAAGAACTCGAAAGTCAAGCGTGCTCAAGTGGAGCACTCCCATGACATGTGATCTGCTTAGAAGTTATCTTCTAAAGATTGTTAAATTCATGAAATTTACAAGGTCAAAACAGATAATATATTGATGCCTAAAAGCTTGAATCACTTTTCTGAGAATCATTTTTTATCCTCTAAATCTACATATGCAAGCATAATAGCAATATGAATATAATCATTTATTCTAAATTTGGATGCCTAAATAGATGTGTCTACGGCTTGATTACTTGGAACCTTTCTTGCATACAAGTAGGAAATTTATCATCAGTTGCACCCAAAGAAGAGTTGAGCCCTACGTATGAAAATGATCTAAGAACTTATATAATTAAATAGTAAATTAAGAAGAAAAAGATGAAGAAGAAGAAGAAGAAAAGTCAGGAGCTCAGAAATGTGAAAGCAGATGAATCCAAATGTCAAATAAACGCAGCCTGCTCTGAAGTTTGGAAAAGTAAGCAAAGTGCAGCAGCTGAGCATGTGCGAAGATTTCAATTTTAATTTACGAATATTATTTAGAAGAAGGTACTCTCTATTATGCACAGTGAGCCAGCCAATGATCTTTGGATTATCGGGTCACGAGCCCGATGGGTCGACCAGTTACGATGACTTGGCAGAGTCAACGACAATATTTTCTATGCTTTGACATCTTCATACATAGGTGGCAAACGAAGTTAACAAGTTGAACTCATCAAGAAACAAACATGATCGTCAGCCATGCCGCCACGAAGTTAACAAGTTGAACTCATCAAGAAACAAACATGATCGTCAGCCATGCCGCCACGAAGTTAACAAGCTGAACTCATCAAGAAACAAACATGATCGTCAGCCACGCCGCCACGAAGTTAACAAGCTGAACTCATCAAGAAACAAACATGATCGTCAGCCACGCCTTTAGTTGAGAAATAATTAGGTCACTTAAACCTATTTGTATCATACAGTTAATTGTTCTCTTTTTTGAAAGCCTATCTTCTTAAGGAAGGTATACACAGTTATAAAAAGAGTCAATGAAATAGAAAAGCAGAACAGCATCTATATATATATATACAGCAAAAGCAATCATAAGAGTTTAGGGCCTCATTATTGACAAGGAGAAGAATATGATCTTATCTTCATTTACTAGAAAATAATTAATATTTTATATTTATAAAATGTTAAACAAAAAAACTTTAAGAATATGAATATGTTCTTGTATGATGACTTAATCATTTTAAGAATATGAATATCTTTTTTATAAGAATTTTATTTTCTCTAAATTAATATTATTAAAGGGTTTAGGGTCTTAAACTTCCCATCTCCATTATTCACCCCACAATTTGCAAATAGTAGCTTTATTTTATCTTTTAGAGCTTTATGCAAATAGCAGCTATTTTTTAATTTGATGTTATATTCTAGAAAAGAATTTAATAAAAAACATTACTAAAAGGAATTACAAAAATTAGAGATTTATATTTATTCTATAAACTATAGTTGTACATAAAGTAGCTAAGATCATTAAATTTTTAGTGTTCCAAATGATTTCACCCCTTTGTATGAATTTACTTTAATGATTCATTTAACATTTGCTTATGCAATGTTCAAATTTTCAAACTTTTATAAAGAGTCGCTTCAAAAGCACAACTACTTTGCTTGCTTTCCAACGGCTAGCTACAGTATGAGTGGAAAAATCCCATTTATATTTTCGAAGTTGAATTTTGCTGCAGTCAAATGTATGCAGCAAGGAACAATTCAGTGCTCCTAACATTTAAGGTTCCACATTTCTACAGAGTAGAAGCAATATCACCAAAAACTGCATTAGCAGAGTTCTGCAGCTAAATAACTCTGCATATTCGAGTATCAACAACCGCCGGAGACGTACCGGAGATCTCAAGCGCTTCGGTCAGAGACATGCGGCGGTTCCTCCACGAAGCCTCTGCCCATTGCCTCATCTGCTCCCCCTCTGCTCTCCTCTTCTGCTGAATGCAGAGCACTTGTGCATAGCCCCCTTAATGCAGAACCATGCAGAGGTTTAGTGAGCAACACCCAATTGTTATATCTTATCAAAATATTCTTAATGCTTTTATAACAAATATGTAGTAGAATGTCTACCCCTTGCAAGCGCTATTACATCCTTTTTGGCAATTTCATTGGCAGAAGAACCTGCTATCAATTTTTCAGCATTGGGAAACAGCGATGGCATAAATGCGATGTGTTGCAAATACGCAGCATACCTTGGCTATCTAAAGCAGGAGCTTTAAGAATATCTAAAGCCCTCCTGTAAAGACCCTCCTGAATCAAAATAGCACTCGAGTCCTCCAGCTTTGCTCTTTGTTTATAAATCAAGGCTATGCAAGTCAGTATAATCCCAACCTTAGGGTGACTTGAACCAAAGTGGCTTTCTGCCTTGATAAGCGCCTTTGTCAGCAGCACCTCAGCCTCGCTGAACTCGCTGAATGAAACATTGCAGCAATTAGGGCATAAGCACGGAGGACATTACGAAGTAAGAATTTCCAAATGCAAGAGTTTAATGGTGGAGAAGTGAGCGGCAGATGATGCGCATCAAATAGGAAGAAGAGCCTACCCTGAATGAGACAAAAGTTGGCCTAGAGAGCAAGTAGCTCCCAAGAGAACTTCCTCAGAAATCATGTTTGAAGATGCCAAACAAAGTTTTTCTGAACCATCTTCTGTCTCATGAGAATGTATCACCTTTTGATACAAGTCCTTGGCCAATGATAAATTTCCTGTGGCATGAGAAAACTCCCCATGATAGAGGGCAGAATTTCCTGAATAAACATAAGAAAACCAGAGTTTATTTTTTAGTTCAGAGATAACTGAGAAACTAATGAAGCATGGTCAACGATAAATGCCTGTTCGATCTTCATTACTACCACCAAAGTAAGTTGCAGCTGATGTAAAAATCCCAACGCATGTTACTTTATATTGAATTAAAATAATCCAAATCAAATTAAAAAGCATTAAAGTAAGCCACAAATGAAGAATAAGAAACCTGATTTCAGTTCTCCGAGAATAAGATGGATTAGACCTTTCATAGCTTCAGCCCGCGGCTTCAGAATCTCAGCCATTGATGCATTTTCTTCAGAGCTACTGTTGCTACTACTACTATTCAGCAACTGGAGGCAATCGTTTGCAAGAACCAACGAAGAGTTGTCCTTGAGAAAAAAACTATCTTTTAAATAAATTTTCAAACCAACAAACGAACATAGAAGATTCTTGTGTGGTGACAAACCCGCCCTGCCTCGAGATATAGCCCAACCAGAGCTTCCCAAGCTGCAACTGCACATCATTTTAAGAAAATGGAATAGACTAAAGTACATTCTTCAACAAAGAGACAAATGTCATGATTCACCAAAGAAAAACTACTTTTCCATATTGTTTTACATCTCTTCGTTTACAAAAATGGAAGCACTATCCATCAAAAGCCCATTCAATTATAGTAGTATAGCTTTTGTTCAGACAGTAAAAGTAAAATTTCAAACAAAATTTCACAAGGCCATATTCAGAAAGATAAGGAGTTCGCATCAAAGATTAGAGTCGCACTCATACTAACATGCAAGTTATGGATTTAAAACAGTGTTAAATACAAAAACATGTGAAGTTATCAATCAAGCTGAGAGAAAGTAACAATGAAGATCGTTTCATGAAAAGGATCCATAATTACCTTTTAGAGAAAGAGAAGCGTTGGCCAAGCTATGAACCATCTGAAGCTTCTCAATGGAAACTTGAAGCTCCCCCCTGCATGCTCAAGCATACAACATATTAGATTCCTAAGCTACTGTACCTACAACTCTTTCAGTATTGGAATGTAGCATACAAAGAAAACCATTCAATAATAACGAAAGGGAAAAGAACCTTTCATATAGCAAAGTAGACATCGCAAGTAAGAGCATCCCCAATGCATCCTCAGTTGACTCACCTCCTCGTAAATTAGAAATCCCTTGCTCCAACACCATCAGTGATTGTGCATACGAATCTCCTGTTTAAGCCAATACATGGATGGATAAAGTTTTAAAATTAATTCTCACAATAAGAGAAAAAGATATAAAAGGGTAAAATAATTGATTTTAAGTCCAAAAACAAGCCTGATCTCTGAGATCTGGCATGCCCAAGAGCATACTGAATCATCTGCCGAGCAACTAGCTCAGAGTACGGCTCATTCACACCAATTGTTCCGTAAAACTTTGCCTCTAAAGCAGATACGTTATCGCCCCTTGAGCTTAAGGAAGCTAAAAAAGCAGATTTTATTTTTGTGGTTTGGGTTGCAATTCTCCTCATAGCATATTGAAGCATTGCTTGAGCCATAATCCTATCAAAGTAGAAATGCAAAAATGAAAATGAAACGCCGACATTAGCTTAAATCATTATACACACTTTTGGCTGCATGACTATCTATATTTGTTTTATGGAAGAAATTATAGGGAGCCGTCACCACCACATCTACTTCTATGTGTGAATTCTCTCAAGAATAATCTTTAGTACTTTCACTTACCAAGAGAACTAAGACTATTAAGAACTCTCGATATCCTCAGAAAGTTTTAAGTACTATTGAAAGTGCTGGCTTCCGATAGGTTAACAAGATCTAAAAATAGGTGCGGTGACAACACCTAATAATTTCTCAAAATTTAGATAGAGTGCAACAATCTTTCATTCATTTTAGGATAAAAATATATAGTTTTATAAAATTATAAAATTTAAAACTGCACATTGTCCAAGTGATGTTTTATAATTTTAACTTTAAATCTTCAAGATATAATATAATTGTATAATACTTCCAAGGCAGTTTCTCTACCAAAACCACTCAATATTACATATACTTTATATCATTTATGTAAGAAAAAATTATAAAACATATCTTGAAGATTTAATTTAGTACTTGAATATTACAAATAATTTTTTGATCCATTGATTTTTATGTAAGCGTTTTTTTTGTCCCATATCGTTAATTTAATCCTTGACTCTTACAAAATATTTAATTTAGTCCTTGATTATTACAAATATTTTTTGGCCCCTTGACTTTTATGTAAGTGTATTTTTTGTTCCATATCGTTAATTTGGATGGAAATCGTTATATATGATGGGCAAATTTCTTTTTTTATGATTAAACTAATAATTTTATTTAAATATGATAGTCTCATTTTTTTTAAATATTAAGCGACGACAAGTATTTTAAATTAATTATACGCCGCAACAAAAGCTAACAGAGGAGCAATGCAATATGAGAAGTGCATCGAATTATCATCTTATTAGAAGCATTTAAATTTGAGTATTAAATTTACAAAATAAAAAAAGAAAAAAAGATAAAAGAAAATCAAAAGCATTTTTTTTATTTCCAAAATAAAAATCCCATGTCAAATGATGATCAGGATGGCCCGGCTGGGAGAGCCCTGTTCGCGATCATGATCTGGTCGAGCTGAGCCAGGCACCGGCCTAAAAACCTTCCTCAACCTGCCCATACAACTTGTGTGGTCCCTCACACCCAGGTAACTGCTTACCCAAAAGGGGTATTTGGAAAAAATGTTGAAGAGGTTTAGAATTGATGACTCTACAAAGTCTGTAAGTATACCTCTAACACCTCACCTTCACTTATCTGCAGAGCTATGTCCAAAAACAGATTTTGAAAAGAAAGAAATGCACTCAGTGCCTTGTGCTAGTGCAGTTGGAAGCTTAATGTACGTCATGGCTCAAGCAGTTGGAGTTGTGAGCCGGTATATGCACAATCCGGGGAATGATCACTGGCAAACAGTGATGGGAATATTTTGGTACTTAAAAGTACAATTAGTGTTGGCTTATTATTTCAGAAACAGTCTTCAATAGCTAATTTATGTGCTAGATATGTGGATTCCGACTATGCGGGAGATTTGGATGGAAAACGATCAACGACTGGATATGTGTTCACATTAGCAAGAGGTTCGGTAGAGTGGAGATCAACTCTACAACCTACAATTGCCCTGTCTACAATAGAGTTTGAATACATGGCAGTTACTGAAGCATTCAAGGAAGCTATTTGGATGAAAGGTTACTTAAGGGAACATGGTGGAGGAGTTTCCAATGTGTTGGCATTTCAGATTAAGAGGCTTTGATATTGTGAAGAAGATTCTAAGAAGAAATCCTAAGGGAGAGCTGTTGTGCAAGAGAGCTCTTACATGTTGGAGAAGATACTCCAGGTGATAGCTGCTACTTCTCCTCTTCATTCTAGAGAGCCGGTGTTCTTTGAGAAAGTAAAGCTCTTTGTAACTCTGTACTCTTCAGTTTTACAAAGTGAAAATTTCTGTGTCGTGTGGCTCCGTAGATTTTCCCATTCTTGGGTTTTTCACGCAAATTTATGTATTTCAATGTTTGCATGTTTGTGATTATCTTGCATGCACGTGTTGTGATCTTTTGCTTGTAGATTTTGTAATTTCATTATTTGCTTAGTAACCGTCATCGCAATCCCGGTCCTTGATCGAGTGCACTCCTAAATCGCTTCCGCTGCGGTGGTGCTCGGCCAAAAGTTACCAACAAGTGGTATTAGAGCGAGGTTACCATGTTGGTTCTAGGGTTTGCCGTTTGAATGGGATCAATGGCCGACGAGATGAGACACAAGATAGAGAAATTCAACGGTACGAACTTTGCGTTAAAAAAAATGCAGATGGAGGATTTGCTTTACTAGAAAAAGTTGTATCTTCCATTGAAAGGAGTTGACAGAAAATATGTAACTATGACTGATAAATAATGGAGAGTTCTCGATAGAACAGTACCAAGTTTGATTCGTTTATCATTGTCTTCTTCTGTTGCATTTAACATCGTTAATGAGAGAACTATTGTAGATCTCATGGATTCCCTGACGAGAATGTATGAGAAGCCCTAGGCTTCAAATAAAGTTTTCTTGATGAAGAGATTATTCAATATGAAAATGATGGATGACTATTCAGTGACTGAACACCTCAATGGGTTCAACACGGTGACGAGCCAGTTAAGTTTGATGGGCATCAGTTTTGATGACGAGGTTCGAGCTCTGTTGTTCCTCTCTTCATTGTCGGACAGTTGGGATGGGCTAGTTACAGCCATCAATAATTCATCAGGAAATGCGCTGCTGAGATTCAACGACATTATCGGGCTTGTGTTAAATGAGGAGGTGCGAAAGAAATCCCATGGGGAAGCATCCACCTCAATGTTGTATACTTAAAGCAGGGGAAGACATGCTGAAATGAGACATAAAATAGGTTAATGTTTCAATGAGAAAAATCAAGACCCGAAAAAGCAAAGCCGAATTACTGGAACGTGGGAAGGCAAGTCACTTCAAGAATGACTGCCCTACCCTGAAGAACCCAAGTGGTGGAGGCAAGATTATGTGCCCCACTGTGAATGTTTCAGCTGAAGAGGATCATGATGCACTGATCCTCTCACTTGTCAACACAAAGTCCTGGGTAGTGGGATCGGCTGCATCCTAAAATATGTTAGACATGTGTCATATCTAAAGAGAAATCTCATTTTTGTGAGCTAGTTAGCCAGAGAGGGCTATAGCAGACTCGTGGAAGGTCACCAAGGGTGCATGCACAGGGCAATACGGAAGGTACACTTTACCTAATCAATAAAGTGTGATTCTATTGCAGCTGCAAAACAGATAGATGCAGATCTATATCACCGGAGGCCTGGCCATATGAGCGAGAGAGGGTTGAAATCCCTACAATCAAAGGGGAAGCTCCAATGACTGAAGTCAGTAAATTTGGATTTCTATGAAGACTGTGTGCTGAGCAACAAAATAAAGTTTCATTCTTCAAAGTTAGAAGAGAGCTGAAAGGCAGGAAACTTGAGTGCATACAAATGTATGGAGACCAACTCCTACTTCTTCCATAGATTGAGCCACATATTCTGTCACCTTCATTGATGACCATACGAGGAATGTATGAGTTTACTTTCTAAAATATAAATCTGATGTATTTGATGTGTTTGGAAAGTGGTTAGCTTTGGTGGAGAATAAGACATAATTGAAGCTTAAGTACTTGAAATCCGATAATGGCGGCAAGTACTGTGATAGGTAGTTCAAGGAGTTCTGTGCCTTGAGAGATATCAAAAGGGAATTTACAGTTCCAAGAACACCACAGCAAAATGGTGTTGCAAAATTGATGAATAGAATAATCACAGAAAGAGTCAAGAGCATGAGATTGCATACGGGTCTCCCAAAGCAATTATAGGCTAAAGTTGTTAACACAAATGTTTATCTGATAAATCTGGGACCTTCCGTACCCCTAAAAGAAAGAATTCTCGAGGAGACTTGGAGCAGAAAGAAGGTGAAGTTGAACCACCTCAAGCTATTTGGCTGCTCATCATATGTGCACATTGATGCATGATTCAAGAGCAAGCTTGACGCTAAGGCGATCAAGTGCACATTCGTTGGATATGGCGCGAACGAGTCAGTTACATATTTTGGGATAATCAGAACCAGAAGGTCATCAAAAGCAAGGATGTTACTTTCAATGAAAGTGAAATGTATAAGGGCTGTATTGGAGTCAAGATAATTCTAATAATGCTTCAGATGGTGAGTCCCAGCACATAGAAATTGATAATAGTGTTGAGCCAGATGTAGTTATACATGAAGAAGCTCAGGAGGGTGTTGATGTTGAACCACAAATACTTATGTTGAGAAGATCCACAAGAGTCACGAGACCGCCACAGAGGTACTCTCCTTCCTTATTTTACATGTTAATGACGGATGGTGGTGAACTAGAAAGCTTGGAAGAGGAACTTCAGGTTGAAGATTCAATTAAGTGGGAGGCTGCCATAAATGATAAAATGGCATCACTCATGTCAAATGGGACATGGGAGTTGGCAGCTCTGCCAATTAGGAAGAAGGCCCTTCAGAACAAGTGGGTTTACCAGGTGAAGGAGAAACCGGATGGAAGCAAGCGTTACAAGGCAAGGCTTTTAGTAAAGGGCTTCCAGCAACGGCATGGGGTCAACTACAGAGAGATCTTCGCCATAGTTGAGAAAATGACAACCATCAGGATTGTGTTGAACATTATTGCAGTTGAAGATTTGCATTTGGAGCAAATGGATGTCAATCTGCACTCCTTCACGAAAAGCTGGAGGAGGAGCTATACATGCCACAACCTGAAGGATACAAGGCTCAAGAAAAAGAAAAAGTTGAGAAAGTGTGCAAGCTCAAGAAGAGCCTCTATGGCTTGAAGCAACGCCAAGGCAATGGTACAAGAGATTCGATAGGTTCATGTCAGAATCTAGGTACAAAAGATGTCAGACAGATCATTGTTGTTACATAAAACATTGTAAATCCTCCTAAATCATTTTGTTGTTGCAAGTAGATGATATGTTGATCGCAGGATCAGATATGGAGGAGATAAGGATGCTGAAAGAGCTGATGTCAAAGAAATTTGACATGAAGACCTTGGGGCCGACCAAGCAGATTCTTGGAATAAGAATCAATAGGGAAAGAAGTGCATGAATTCTAAAGTTGTCGCAGAAAGACTATGTTAAAAAGGTGCTAAGAAGATTCAACATGAGCGAGACAAAGCCAGTAAGCACTCCCCTAGCAAGTCACTTCAGCTTATCTAAGGAGCCGATACCGAAGTCTGAAGAAGAGTAGGAACATATGCTGAAGGTTTCTTATGTTTCAGCAGTTGGGAGCTGGATGTACACGATGATCTGCACAAGATCGAATATTTCCCATGCAGTGGGAGTGGTTAGCAGATTCATGAGAAACATAGAGAAGCACCATTGGGACATTATCACGTGAATTTTTAAGGTATCTGAAAGGTACAGCAGGTAAAGTTCTATGCTTTGAAAGATCTGATATTATTCTACAGGGCTATGTAAACTAAGATCTTGCAGGTAATGTTGATAGCCGGAGAAACACAATTGGATATGTGTATACATTAGCAAGTGCAGCAGTGAGTTGGATCTCCAGGCTACAAAATATTGTGGCGCTATCTACCACGGAGGCGGAGTACGTTGCCATTACAAAGGCAAGTAAGGAAATGATCTGGTTGAAGAGCTTTATAGTGAAATTGGGCAAGGAGCAGGAGGATGTGAAACTCTACAGTGATAGTATAAGCGTTATTCACTTAGCAAATAATGCAGCATTCCATGCCAGGACGAAACATATACAACTTCGATATCATTTCATCCGGACACTATTAGAAGAAGGGCAGCTCAAATTGGAGAAGATTCACATTTCTGAGAATCCAGCTGATATGGTTACAAAAGTAATAACAGTGAAGAAACTGAAGCTATGTGCAGCTTCAGTTGGCCTCAATATATGAAGAGAAAGTGGGGGAGCTACACCACGTTCTGGACACAAATTGAAGAAGACAATGAAGAATTAAGGGTTCAAGAGGGATGATTCCAAAGGTCTCCAAGTGGGAGATTATTGTGTTGTGGAGACTATTTAGTTCATCATGGAAATCTTAATGGTGCTCCGGTGAGCTTTCGGAAGGTTTCAAGACAATTCAGAATAAAGTGTAAAGTCAAGCAGCAACACAGGCGCTGCGCGCGCCGTGGTGCACCGCAGCGCACTGTGGCTACTCACCCGAGGAGAAGACGCTATCGCGCCCTCAGTGCCAGCAAACCGAGATGTGAGCGCTACAGCACGCCGCAGCAAAAATGGGAGCTACAATGCGCCGCAGTTGAAGGCGCTACAGTGCGTCGCAGCTGCATACACCCGGGAGGCAGGCGTTACAGCGCGCCGCAGTGGCAGGCAAATAAAGACCAGTGCACTACAGCGTGCCCTAACGCCTTGCTATCCGAAATCCAGGAAGCTACGACGCGCTCGAATTTCAACTCCGGTTCAGGTTTTGCTCAGTCTATTAAGGGATATTTTGGACCATTTGGGGTTCAAAGTTGAGCTTGATACTTAAGGGAATATGTTGGAGGGGTTTCCAATGTATTGGCATTTCAGACTGAGAGGCTCTAGCTGCTGTGATAGATATTCTAAGGAGAAATCCTAAGAGAGAGTTGTTGTACAAGAGAGCTCTTTTATGTTGAAATAGACACTCCAGGTGATAGCTGTTACTTCTCCCCTTCATTCTAAAGTAAGAACTGGTGTTCCTTGAGGAGGTAAGGCTCTTTGTAACTCTGTACTCTTTAGTTTTACATAGTGGAAATTTCTGTGTGGTGTGACTTGGTGATTTTTCTCATTCTTGAGTTTTTCACATAAATTTCTGTGTTTGGATGTTTGCATGTTGTGATTGTCTTACATGCATGAGATGTGATCTTTTGCTTATGGATTCACAACAAGGTTTATTGGAAGATTTAGGTGCAAAGCAACGAGAGGTTGTAGTTCATTGTGATAACCAAAGCGCTATATTGTTAATTGTTAACCGGGTCTATCACGCTCGCACAAAGCACATAGATGTATGATACCATTTTGTTCAGGATATCATTGAAGCGGGTGAGATCTTACTAAAGAAGATCGACACTAAAGACAATCCAGCGGGCATGTTGACAAAAGTGCTCACGATTCAGAAATTCACCCATTGTAAAATTTTGGTGAATTTGGAGAAGCATCTATAGTTTCTCATTTATTGGAACTACAGTCGGCTTGATTCCTTTGGGAGGGGTATACGTAAGCAACCGAGTTGGTGCAGCTGCAATGATAGAAAGCATATTTGATTCAGCTCTCATGTGGTGCACATGAGATCTGAGGTGGAGATTGTTGATTAAAGACAGTCAATATGGCAGAGCGCCACAGCGCGTGCAAGGTGCCAAGGCGCGCCGCAATGCTTGGGCGCTCAACAGGAACATGTCAGGGCGCGCCACAGGGCCTGGGCGCTCAACAGGAACACACGACAACGTGCCACAGCGCCTAGGCACTTGACAGGAACGCGCCACATTGCATCACAGTGCCTAGGCGTTCGAAAGGAGGGTGTTGTGGTGCCCACAGTTTAGTTGGCCTGTTTTGGAGCCCTTATAAGTATTTTCTAAGCCCTTTTTAGGGTTAGAATTGAGAAATTATAAGCCTCCATTTTCGTTTGGGTATGTGGTGGTTGTTCAAAGAGGAGAAAAATGGCTCCTAAAGTTTGGGTAAGAGTTTCTAAACCCTAAAACATTGTAATCTTCTCCAATCGTGAAATCTTCTCTACTTTCTTTCCCGTGGGCGTAGGTGTTAGCATCAAACCACGTAAATCTCTTACAATGTGCTGTGATTGTGTTTGCATGTGATTTCCTTTTATTTATTTTTTATTTTGCTCAACATACACACGATTTGTTCCGCATTATTTGAGCCCTAGCGATCCCAAACAAAAGTATCTTTACTATTAGACTATCTTTTAAATCAACAAGTATATTTTTATTCACAATGTTGATACAAATGGCAATTGTTTATCACATAAGATTGGTTTCAGTTTAATTTCTCAATATCTAAACTCTAAAACCTGCTCCAAAATATTGATTTATTCACTTTTTCCCAATATAACCATTGTTTGTAAACATGGGTTATATTAAGCTTCCCTTGCATAACCTTAAAATCCTTACTACATAATCAACATCTTTTCTTTACGAAAATTAACCAATCAAAGCTCTAAAAGCATATACTTATAAATGCCAATGTGTTCTTTTCTTTTCTTGAGCGAAATATTGATAATTATAAAATTATAAGTTAAAACAAATTCCTAGGTATTTTTCTTTCTTAATTAGCCTTTTCAAAACTAAAATCTATATATATATATATATATCATTTAAATTATATAGATACATTTCCACGTGATCATTAAAATCTCCTTCAACAAATAGCATTTCCTTTTAAGGCATTTTTAAGCCAATTCTTTTAAATTAGTTTAATTTCTTTTTATACATAAATTTATCAATTTGATGAGAAGAATTTATAATATTAATAAATTCCCATCAATCATAACCTTAAGGCTACAAATTCTATCTCTCATCCCTTCAATTTTACTATACAATTCTTATAGTTTTTACTCAACATAATGCCAACTTTATTTCTGTCATTTATTATCTTAGTACAAAGGCTTGAAACCTAAACTATCAACATCTTTTTAAATTCTACTTATCACTCCATTTGTTAATCAAAAACTATTATTTCAATCATAAAAGAATCATGCGCACAAGTTGAAAGGCATGATTAAATTTAAATCGCTATGTAGTCACATTTATGTTAACAATGAATCATTACTAGTTGATATAGAAATAAAAAATAAATAAATTGTACCAAGTAAAAGATAAAAATGAAAAATTGGATTGAGTAACACAACACTTCATTGAACTCAAAGTATCAAATTTTTGTGTAAAATAAAATAAAATTGAAATCATAACCCAATTAATTAAGATGAATAAAGAGAGCAAAGTGCGCCCAAACGTGCTAATAAAGTATATCAAGTGAGGAAAAATATGAAAAGAGTGTGATAATGTGGTATAAAGATGCATGATTCAGTTATAGAATGAAACAAAAGTGTTGACCACATAAGAATTTATAATATTAATAAGTTCCCATCAATCATAAGCTTAAGGATACAAATTCTATCTCTCATCCCTTCAATTTTAGTATACAATTCTTCTAGTTTTTACTCAACATAATGCCAACTTTATTTCTATGTCATTTATTATCTTAGTACAAAGGCTTGAAACCTAAACTATCAATGTCTTTTTAAATTCTACTTATCACTCCATTTGTTAATCAGAAACTATTATTTCAATCATAAAAGAATCATGCGTATAAGTTGAAAGGCATGATTAAATTTAAATCGCTATGTAGTCACACATTTATGTTAACAATGAATCATCACTAGTTGTTATAGAAATAAAAAATAAATAAATTGTACCAAGTAAAAGATGAAAATGAAAAATTAGATTGAGTAACACAACACTTCATTGAACTCTTAAGTATCAAATTATTGTGTAAAATAAAATAGAATTGAAATCATAACCCAATTAATTAAGATGAATAAAGAGAGCAAAGTGCACCCAAACCTGCTAGTGAAGTATATCAAGTGAGGAAAAATATGAAATGAAATTAAATGAGAGTGTGATAAAGTGGTATAGAGATGTATGATTCAATTATAGAATGAAACAAAAGTGTTGACCACATAAGAATTTATAATATTAATAAATTCCCATCAATCATAACCTTAAGGCTACAAATTCTCTCTCATCCCTTCAATTTTACTATACAATTCTTCTAGTTTTTACTCAACATAATGCCAACTTTATTTCTGTCGTTTATTATCTTAGTACAAAGGCTTGAAACCTAAACTATCAATGTCTTTTTAAATTCTACTTATCACTCCATTTGTTAATCAAAAACTATTATTTCAATCATAAAAGAATCATGCGTACAAGTTGAAAGGCATGATTAAATTTAAATCGCTATGTAGTCACATTTATGTTAACAATGAATCATTACTAGTTAATATAGAAATTAAAATTAAATAATTGTACCAAGTAAAAGATGAAAATGAAAAATTGGATTGAGTAACTCAACACTTCATTGAACTCAAAGTATCAAATTATTGTGTAAGATAAAATAAAATTGAAATCATAACCCAATTAATTAAGATGAATAAAGAGAGCAAAGTGCGCCCAAACCTGCTATTGAAGTATATCAAGTGAGGAAAAATATGAAATGAAATTAAAAGAGAGAGAGTGTGATAAAGTGGTATAGAGATGTATGATTCAATTATAGAATGAAACAAAAGTGTTGACCACATGGACTTTTGATGACAATAAACACAAATTTTATAAAGTTAGCTAGCTATTTCATGATTGAGTTGCAGTATGAATTTGGATTTTAGAACTTGCGTGAAAGATTTTCTGTTTGCTTACTTCAAGTTCCTTGAGTAGTGCACTTGTAATTAATATAATGAATAACTTATAAGAGTTGTGCTTAAATAAAAAAATTAAGAAAAAAATTATAAAGGGATCATTACTGCAAAACTCACACGAGTTCTCACACCACAAATTCACCAAACCATGCAATGAATTTATACAAGAAAAAAACTAGCCATTATTATACCAATAACCATGCAATGTGAGCATGGATCATAGGCGAGTCCATGTAACATTTAAAATTAACAAATTTGACCCATCATATAGCCGTTTGAGCATTACCCACTTTACGCAATGAGTTTAAAAACTCTCCCGATGAGATCCAAAGGAAACAGATTGCTTGCTTAATCTAATTAATTAGTTGTTGGAATCTAAATTGGCCTATAAATAAAGGTTCATTAAAGCATCCATGGCTAACACAATCAAGCTAAATAAGCTTACAATAAGACCAAACATATTTCCTTAATTCTGTATTTCCCATTTTTCTTAAATTCTAGCATTGTGTTTGAGCTTGAAGATGTGACTTTAAGCTGTGTTGATGTAAAATTGTTCCATTGTTGCGTTGATACCTAACTTGCGGGTTATGCGAGGAAACCCAATTTCTCCACCATCGAGTGTAATCTTGGGAATGACCAAACTCTACTTCTCTACCGCCAAGTAAAACTTCGGTAGGAGCGGTTAGTGTGTGCCAAAGGCAATGAGAGGTCTTTAAAAAGTAGGCATATGTGCCAAAGTCCGAATGCTTTTTGAACACCCGTCAATTATTCAAAAAAAGGAAAAATATAAAGCAATGGGATTAATAGGATCCAAGCTGGTCGGATGAAATGAGTGCATATGGAGTGTTATGCGATCAAAAATTCCCACTAAAAATTAAAAAAAAAATTACAAGCATATATGGGGCTGAATGTTGACCAACAATAAAAAATCTTACAATAAAATAAGTGTTACAGAGATGGGATGCTTAAATGGATAAATGGGTATACTCGCAAGAATATAATAAAAAATGAGTTTATTCGTAGCACGAATGGAGTGGCTTCAATAGTAGATAAGAATAGAGAATGCCTCTTCAAAATGGTTCGAGTATATTAAGCACAAAATGTTCAATGCCCCTATTATAAGAATTTGAGTTCATGAATTTTGCTCGTATAAGAAAAAAAGAGGAATACCTATGAAGACATGGGAAGAAATTATTAGAAAGAATATTCTCTATTTAGAACTTAGGGAGGGGATTCTATTTGACCATCACCTAAAGGGATTATGGCTTGGTGTTGTTTTTTTGGGACCTTTGGTTTTCAATCTTGGTTGTAACTTGTTTTACTATTAAAATTTGGGTTGATCCCAAAATAATGTATATGTATAATCTTCCATTTTTAGTTTTATTTAAATATATAAATTATATATATATAGTTAAATATACATACATTAGATCAATTTCATGTGTTCAAAAGGTGCTTTGTCACATGTGTTTCCTATTTCAATTGGAAACTATCAAGGATCAGCTCTAAATACATTCTTACTAAGCAGATTCAAATGAAGGTGTTTTAGCATAGATTAGTTGCATACGGTATTCTTCTTATTAAGAAAACTAGAGATTGAATAAAGAAAAAACTCAAATAATAGTGAACTCCTTAGAATAGAAAGTGCCACATCTCAAGTTCTAAATAAAATATATAAAAAGTGAGTTTAATCATAATAAAAGTTATAACATCGTTGAAGATAATTTTATCAAGGAGAATGGATGTTCAAATAACCTGATTCAATCATATAAAATAATGAAAAAATAGAAATCAATGCAATTAACATAATTCAAGCAGATTAGAAGAAACAATGAAACACTTTTAGAGAATGTGTTATGAAAAATCCTATTCAAACTTATAAAGAAGTTTTATAGAAAACTATAAGATAAGCAATGTCATAAAAGAAGAATGCTTTCCTGCAAAGCAACAAGACATTAAGAAATAAGTGATAAAAAAAGAAGCATAGTTGTTGAGCTGGCACACCAATGCATCAAAAAATATTATGAGAAATGACAACATTCATAACAAAGAGTAGTTCAAGTTGAAAATAAGCAAGTAGGGAGTTTTTTTTAATAATTTAGGCATATTAAATGTAGATGCCCCTATAAGGAATATTGAGCTCATGATTTTTTCCAGTGCTAAGAAAGGAAGAAGAAGATAAAAAAAAAGGCATGGAAATAAACTATTTGAACTGATCCCACATACTTAGTGCTTTTGAGATGGAAAAAATAAATGTGTAGACAACCAAAATTAGTGGGATTAAGGTTTGGTTTGCTGTTGTTGTAAAAGAAAATAATCACCCTCATTTTTGTTTCACAAAACAAACATTGCTCTCACTTTCACGACTCCAATCTTGAAAACATAATTTCATTCTAGGAAGTACAAAAAAGCTACTAATAAGAAAATCAAGCCAAATCAGCCAAATAAATGGATTTGGTTTGGTTTAGTTTATATTTGACATTTTGTTTAAGCCAATATAATCAGCTTAGTTTAACTTTGATGTTTTGTAAAGCCAAAATAAACCAATCCAAACTGTTAAAGTATGCTATATTCAACTAGAAATTATGTTCCTAATTTAAAACTTAAATAATTTCAGGTGAAATCAGAGCCCTTCTATGATTTAGCATTATTAATCTTCTGGATGCTCAAATGATCTAGGACACCATTCACGTTTGTAAAAAATTTACTTTATCCTAAAAATTCAGTAATTAGATATTCACAATTTTAAATAATTTGTATTTAAATTATTTTGACGTATAAATTCAGTGTGCCAACAGCCCATTAATGGATCCCGGAGAATCAAGAAGAGTTATTCAACAAACTAACAATAAGAAATTAAGTTCAGAAATATAAAATAATAAGCTTAAATCTCGTCAGGTTAAAAACTCGAAATCCCATGAATTCATGTTTAATCAAGCTTTTTTAAAGTAAATAACAGTATAAAAACAAGAAACTTGAAGATAGATAGTTTTGTGTGAAAAGGATTGTCTTTATATTTTTTTTAAATTAATTGAAAATAACAAATCGTTACCCATGGAAACAACTATGATCGATAAGAAAAACTAAACTTTCAATCCAACAAGTGACAAGTGCATGAGTGAAAGAATGATTAAATCGCTATTTTGCTGTCATTAAAAATGCATCGTCATGTATCGACTGAATAGTTTGGCAGAACAAGAAGATGAAATTGAAGATCAGATTGAACATACTCGACACTGATTAAATTCAAAGAATCACAAAAATGCTTGAAATAAAGTTGGTGGCGAATTGTTTTCCAATCTGCTGCTGAGATATTTCACCGAAGGGAAGCTGAAGTCAAGCGATAGAAGAGAGTGAGAGAGAAAGTGATGGGTTTTAACTTTTATAAGTTCAACTGTATTCAGCCAATAAAAACCTTTTCCCAGAGGAAGAAGCCCGACCTACCAAGAGAACTGGAAGCGATGCCGGAAAAGCTTTTTCCACTGCAATGCTTCGGCAGAGAAAGTAAGTGGTGGCTTTTATTAGAGGCAGTGGCTGCGGCGAGTCTCGTTTGGATCCAAGCATTAGTTACGGGCTTATGACCCAATTTGAACTTGCCGTCGGACTGCATCTACGGCTTGACATAGCAGCAGCCAGACCCCCATTAGCCTACTTGGCCGGACTTCCTTCCATCGCTTATATTTAAGTATATGATTAGTATAATGAGCTTTTTGCTTAATTATTCTATTTGTGATAATTAGATGATATAAATGTAGTATTATCTAAAATATTATTTTTTAAATATTTATGTTCAATATAATAAAGTAACGGTGGTAAATTTATGATAAAATCATGAATGGATAAGAAAGGTGATGATGATAAAATAATATGATAGAATGAGGTTTTGTTTTTATTTTGAATCTCTTTCAATGTCTTACCATCTTAAATTTAATAATTAATTCATAATAGATGAGATTCTCAAATTAAAATTATGATTAAAAATTAATAATAATCTAAAAAAAATGTTTTAACATTTATTAGAGTATTAAAGTATTTTCTTTTTATTTTAACTACTTAGCATTTATTTTATTAAAATATATGTAGAGATATGATCAACATTATTTAAATGAATATCCTAATTTAATATTAATAACTACTACCTTTATTACTATGAATATGATCCACTTTTCAATAATAAATTTTTCTTTCTTTTTTATTTTCTTTTTGCAATGATCATTAAAATTGATTTAAGAAATTATTTGCTAAGCTTTATATTGCATTTTGTAATAGATTTTAAGAGACTAAATTTATTTTTTTTAAATTCAAATAGAAGCCCCTCACCTAAATTTGATAGCATGATCAAATAGAGACCCCTCACTTAAATTTCAAATAGAAAATATCTTTTCTAATATGATAAATAATGATTATAGGAGATTATTCATGAAATTAATTAACATTAATATATTCATATATATAATTGTTACTATATAAAATTTTTATACATATATATAATCATTGGTTTGCAATTCTAATTATATAGGAATCACATAGTCATATTGATCTTGAAATCAAAATTTTCAAAAGTTCAGCATGAAACAAGTTTGGTTGGGTATGAAACAAGTTTGAGTTGAACTGACACGATTTGAAATGATTAAATTTGGAACCAACTCAAAATCTATTCAAACCTGACTGAAAAATAAAATGCTAAATTATGAAAGTGCAAGTATTTGAATCCATGACCTATCCTCTTCTAATATTGTGCCCCAATATGCAACTTTGTTAGAAATGCATAAAAAATAATTAGTCCCATGATAAAGAACAACAAAAGACTTCTACAGCACACTACAAAGGATACAAATTTTAAACAGGAGTCGGTGTCTGAAAATATAAAATTTATATAAACATATACGGCAAATAGTTATGATACAAAAAAGTTTAAACTGTATAAATGTAGGCTTTATATTGTATAAAGAAATATATACATTAAACTTTTATAAACAGGTGAAGTTAGAATCTGAAGAACAATACACGAATAGACCAACTTGAATTCTCCAACAAATGGAGAGTTTTTATAATGAATAATAACAATAAAACTAATAACGAAAGATACATGTTTGTAAGATTCTATAGTCCCAAGTTCTTCTTCAACTGAGTAAGAACGGCTTCTATTTCAACAATACTGTCTTCAATGCTGCTTTCCTTGATATCATTGCCTTCAGCTTGATACTCAGTTTCACTGTGAGGATGCCCCTCTGCTTCAGTGCCAGAATCGCCAGTGTTAAGCCCCTTCTCTAAGAACTCAACGAACTCCCCACCAATGTCCTGTTAAAATACAAACGCATTTAGCAAAATGTACTCTATGAATGATTCGATCATATTTAAAAAATAAAATGAAATAATATTGGTTTTAAAAAAACTCACAGCCAACTCCTCCCACAAGCTTTTGGGATTTTCTTTTGAGTATAAGCCCGCTTCCCAATTCTGAAACTCTAGTTGCAAATCTCTGAAAAAGTCCGCTGCATTCAAAAATAAAATTTAGTATATAAGAAATGCATCATACAGTATAACTAATTTACGTAACAAGAATGAATTTTCTGAAGATTATATTGATCCGTTGCTGCGGTATAGAGGGCAAGGCTTTTAATAACGATATCAGAAATAAGTTGTTGGGTAACTAAATTATACCACCACCATAGTTGGAGGTCATGGCTGCCATAAGAACCTTATTAAGATTCAGTGGAGTTAGAACCAAAATATTTGTGAAATAAACAAAAACCGCACTAGGATTTGAACCATTCTATCAATCAAATGATTGTGGTATATAATCCTTATAGTTTAAGAACTTGATAAAATACAATTTAGTTCTTTCAAAGTATCTGTAGATTCACTTAAGATCTTATAATTTTAAAACATTCATTTTAATTCTTATAATTTGATACTAGCTCCACTTTAATATCCATATATTTAAGAATTTCACTTTAATCCACAAATATTTTAAATAGTTCCACTGCAGTCTAGATAATTTGGTATTTATTTTAATTTTATACCTTATAGTTTACATTAAAAACCATCTGCCAATGATATTACTGTTGTTGGTAGAACTGGTAATAAGTTACTAAAATCAAAAGGTATCATTAGAAATACTTTTAAACCAAGGATAGATGGACATCGACTACTTTAGTGTGCTTGAAGTGTGTAGAACAAGGACGGCATATTTATCACCTTTATTGGATTATAGATGGAATATTGAAATCCCTCCCGTAATAGTATGGAATAAATTGTAGCATACAAGTGGTAAACTTAAATGTCACCTAAATAAATCAAATTTAACTTATGGGCTACGGTATCCAACACCTAAGTCAACTTTTAAAAGAACCTAAACAATCTTATATGGAGCTTATAAGAAACCAATTTTATTACATGAAATCAACTCTTAAATGAAAAATATTCTGTCCCAAATAGAATGAAATAATTTTATAGGTATACAACAGTGCAGAATAAGCCTTGTGTCCTACCATAGAAGGTCAGTAACAAGATTTGTCACCTTTATTGGATCAAAAGCACTCACAAAGAGATTCAACAAGTAGCTTAATGTTACATTGTCATCTATCAAACCTAAGTATCGAACCATGACAAAGACAGCCAAATAAGTTGTTTAGCTAGTTAGTTTGCTTAATGACGTATTCAAAAAAACACCTAAGTGAACTTTAACATTATATGGTATCAAAATAGCTATTCATATCAGAACTAGTCCTGTATTCCATGAAATAATGTAACACATAAAACGTGCTTGCCATTCTACAAGGGAGAATATTCAAAGCAAGATGGTTGTCTAAAATATGTAGACTCAACAAAATAATCGGCAAACATTTTTACCAAAGCTCTTGGCAGTGTTCAATACCAAATGATACTACAGAAAATTAAAATTGTAAGAAATGTCTTCGACTTGTGAGAATGCTTAATTTTTTTGCCAGCCTTTACTGTGCCTCTCACATCGGCCTAGGGGAAGTTATTGAAATGTTCTAAGTGAATATCTAGAAATTACTTACAGAGGCACATGTTCAGAAATTATCAAAGGGTACCTCCTCTAACAAGTTGGGCTTGTTCAAATATCCATGCCACATTTCTCTATGACATAACAGGAATTGCTGTGTCGATTGCCTTGCATTTCTATTATTTAATTATCTTTTTCCTTATTACATTCGATATGGAATACGCAATGAGCAAAAGACAGAGCTGTGAAGTAGGTTTATATTATGGGAAATCAGAGAAAAATATATAAATTAAAACCTCATACCTAGCCCATAAAACTCTTCTTCTTCGTTTGAAACATGCTGCCTTTTTTCATTCCCCCAATTTCTTGCGGAATATCCAGAACCATCATCACCAAAATCAACCTTTGGCTGAGTTCCTGATCCCAATAGCGTATTATACGCATGCTTGATTCGCATGAACTTGTCATGTGCATCGGGCTGTTTCAAAATCAACATTCGGCAATAAATTCCGTTCTTCCATCAAAAAGGTCAAATTTTAACAATGCCAAAAACAAAATGGGAGGAAGAAAGCCGCAAAGCAGCGCTCACCTCCTTGTTAACGTCCGGGTGGTACCTTAGGGCAAGCCTTCTGTACGCTTTTTTAACCTCCTCCGGAGTGACTGACGGGGAGACGCCCAAAACCTCGAAAGGCGATTCTCTTCGAATCGCTTTCAAACGGACAATTCCTTTTCCTTTTGATGATAAGAAAAACCCATCGAAGTGATTCGAAGCAACGGAGAGACGACAGAAAGAATGAGATGCGAGCTGCAGCCGAGGCAGGCTACCAGGGTTAAGGAAACGGCGAGAGAAGATAAGTGAATGGGCAGAAGTGGGACGGAGAGTCGGGAGACCAACGCCTGGAAATTGCATGGAAAACGAACGAATTAAAAGGGTAGAAATATCGCATGCGATCTAATTATCAGGATCATCGATGATCGATCGATGAAAATGATACGTTTTTTTAAAAAAAAAAGGCTATTTTTTATTGTAAAAAAGGCTATTTTAGCTTTCAACAATATTCTTAATAATATTTTCCAATAAGATTTAAATACAGTATTAAACTGATATTAACTGAGAATTATCGGTCATGATTATAAAAATATTTAATTGCTTCAGAAAAAGTAAATGGCACAAATCAAAATATATGCCCGTAATCCGAGGATTCAAAGATCTTACTAATTCCCCCCTATTTTTTCAAAGTATTTGAACCCTATTGAGCAGATGATTTCCTAACAATTTATTATTACAATTTGTTTGATCTTTACCCTAAATGATTTTTATTATTACAATTTGTTCTATTTGACCAAAAATCTTCAATATTTGGCACCTTATTTGATCATAATCGATTTCAAAATTTAAGTTTTATGTGGCATATTATTATATGTAAGCAACAAAGAATATTGTGCTAAAATATTAAACAAGGCAGTATCTAAAATTGTAGTGCAATACTCCAATGATTCAGACAAGTAATCTGCCAAATTGTTTGCAAGTTTTAATAAATAAAAATTATTCATCAGTAAGTTGTTAGCTATATCGTTAGAAATGATCGATTAATTTAGCAACTTAGCTTATTATTTTTTATTTTATAATGTGAACAATGCATTCCCGAATTTCCTGAGAATAAAAAGCATGGCGACAATGCATACCTAAAGCTGAAAGAACATTAATTTTTTAAATTTACTGACCATAAAAATAAATAATTATGCGAATAAATATAACCCAAATTAAGAAAATAGGCATTTTGCATGGAGATCATGCTCGGATTATTTCCTTATTTTCATGGCCGGAGCCCAGCAGGTCCTTGAGCCCAGCAGGTCCCTGAGCCCATGGACAACCATGTTTCCAATCTAAATTAAAATTTAATGAAGTACTAATTAAGCATAACAACGATGTGAATGCCATTAACTTCGATAAGTTCCCATGTTCTTTTAGTTTTAATCTCTTATACTGTTTTAACTGAGTTTTTTATATTTATGAAGCAATCTAGCATTCAGTAGTAATTGATGTGATATCATTGCAAATATCAACCTTGAATATTAAAAGAGGAACATATGCCTTGGACACTATAATGCTTAAGAGCAATACATAACATTAAAAACAGTTAAATAATTCTTAATATAAATTTTTTCTGTGATTTCAATATGATTTCATAATACAAATTATGAAAATTACAATTTAAAAGAAAAAAACGCTTTGGTTGCGCCCATTGCCCCAGCATTTTTCTAAGCAATTAGATTTCTTTAAAATAGCTTTCTCATTCTTCGTGAATCTAAATTATTATTAAGCTGAAATACATGGAAAAGTACTGAGTGGAGTACTGTAAACTAGTTCTTGAAAGGTACGGCATGGCGAATAAATCAGCTTCTGAAAGTTGGGTTGAGAAAGCAATCACATCAAAAGTTCAATCAGAATATGAATCACTTATAACAGAAACTGCAGCAGAGAAGCACAGAGCTCAAAAAGGAAAAACTGTGCAAGAACATAATTCTAATGAAGAAAACTGTCTATATAATAAATAAAAATCCCCCACAGTTAAGAAAAGAAAATTCCAGCAACACCTAAGCTCTCGCATCATCTTCTTCTTCTTCTCCCAACAAGACGAACATTTTAATTTTTTTTACTAATATAATACATTCACATCTTCCTTCAACTGAAACTTTACATGCACAAAGAAACAACTTGTACACATATATCTCTCTGGGTATCAGTCATCTGTTTGACAGTCTGAACCTCTGCCTCCTTCCTCAACATCTCTCCTACTATATATAATACCCTCAACTACATAAATATACAGTTTTTAAGTACATACATATAAACTAATTTATTTGCAATAAAACTTCCAACGACCTAAAAACAGAGAATGATGAAAAAAGAAAAGAGGAGGGAGTTTAAACTAGCCTCAGTTAGCTGTACAACTTCCTTATCCCTTTACGTATAAGAAGACTGGACTCCGATCCTCCTCTCTGCAGACAGCAAGTAAAATCCATCATAAATGTGTTATTAAGCAATAGCATATATATAAACAAGATTGTACTAATAAGTTCCCGAATCTCTGCTTCGAGAATGGTGTCGCCAGTCTCGAAGACACGAGCAAAAGAGATTGTGTGCTGCTCTACCTCCGGCCGCAACGAGCTTCTCTACACGTGCAACTATGTGCTTCCCGTACGTGTATTTTTTTAGCGCATTCAGATGAACCTTAATTCGCGAAAGGATCAGTTCTCGTTGCTGATCATCGCAGGTCTCCAGCACTTTCTGAACAACGTAGTTTGCAAATTGGTCTTTCATCATTGCCTGGCAAAACCGCAGAACAATAGACGTCAGGTGAAAAAGATGAAAGTTTGACTGGAAAAGAAATGATGGATGATTCTCATATTCACCAGTTAAGATACCAACATAAAGTAATTTTAGTATAGGGTAATATTTTGAAAAATGGAAAGCCGTAAAAGTTTAATGCTTCTAGATGTCTCCAAAATAGTTTTTTTACCAAATCTTTTTAGGTCTTCATCTTCCTCTTTTATTAAAGGAAAACTCATTAACTCTACTTTCCTCAATAGAGTATCTAGCAAGTTGTGCTTAATATGGCAGAATAATCTTTAAGACATTTCCAACCTACTCTAGCCTTACAATATAATGCATCTATTAAACTATTATCATAGTAATAAATTCGCTGCAGTGCATAACCTTTGATTTTATCCACTCTGATGTGTTCAAATCACCACAATAATTACTCACGATCACATCTGTTTCCTTGACCAATCCAACTGCATCTCATATTCCATGCAAGCATGCTCGTCAATCCAATACATCTAATTCTTATTTGCATGTGTTGTAACTTTATTCCTAGTATAAGAATTCAATCCATGCATCTAATCTGGAGAATTACAACATTGCAACCAATCATTGTCAAACTCATAGATATATTTCCTATAAAATATTATAAAACAAAAATACACTAATTAATCATCTTTCTGGTCTCAAGCTCCTAAATATAAAATTCCCCTCACTTTCCTCACTGATGTCTCCCAAAAACAAAAAAATACAGCAAATCCTGTGGTCTGAATCACAAAAAGATACCAAGGGTGCCTTCATAAGTTATCAAACTCTGAAACACCAGTCTAAAGTCAAAACAAATCCTGCATCACAAGTTTCGCAAAAAGAGACCAAAGCCTTCTGCGTCACAAGTTTCACAATGAGTACTGAACTTCTTTCCTCACTCTACAAGGTTGTCTCGCTGAAATAAACACATATCTCTTTTCTGGTAAGAAAATAAAAGGCAAACTAAAATCTAGCTCAAATCATGTGCCAGGTAAACCCACAAATTCTAAAGTGCAAAATATGTTGCTTAAAACTAGAGATATTCTTTGATACATTTATGGAAAACCTCTGGATAGAAAAATGAAGTAAAACAAACTCCAGCCTAATTAGCTAAAGCCGAGCATTTTAAAAAGTTATACCATAACATAAAAATATATTTCCTTTATCCAAAACCAACAAAACGTGAACAAAGCAAAGAAATAATAAAAAAAAGGTCGAACTCCAACTTGGGATAATTGGCCTATTTAAATCAGTTTGACGGTTAAATATAGTCATGATTTTCATGACCATGCTCTCTCTTTACAGTGATTTGTGGCCTTTTGTTTTCTTATTTTAGACCGATGATCAACTTTTATACATTTTGCATGGCCATAATTCACTTAATTATTCATTATAAAGAGTAGATTGGTTTTCACAATGTAATGAGATGGGTTTTTCACACCCAATATGCAGTTCACAAGAAGTATTTGTAAGCATGTTGACCTTCACAAATATCATTGACCCAAGAAAAAAATTCCTTTAGAAGGCAATAGCACTATGTTCCCAGTTTTGCATGTTACTAAATTACCGCACAGTCGAACATTAGTTCAGGTACCTCTATCACTGAGATAACTTGTTCCAAGACAACACACCATATCATTCCTCATACTATATCTTTTTGAACAATAATGCCTTCTTTGGAGAAAATATTAAATAATTCAATGACTCAAAATATGACCACAATAATCTCCTCATTTGGTGTACATAAATATTAGCTTACAACACTAACTGCAAATTAATTGTTTTAGCATCCCTTTATCTATAGGTGCACAAACTTAATTGTTTCTCAGCTTGGTAGAAATCAAATAAAGTTTATACAACTTTACATCAATAAATCCTAAATCTTTCAAGAAGATCAAGGGAATACTTATTTGAGAGATTGATATCCCAGCCTTTGAACTTGCAACTTTCACATTTTTAATCTAAAATGGTGGTTAATTATTGTCTGCTTGTCATATTAGAATCACTTTAAAGTGATACAGCATAAACAAAGTGATCATCTTGACAAAAGTGATATTCATACAGATTCAGCACCCTAACAGACCCATCAAACCATACCCCAAAATAACAAATGAGGCGCAATTCAGATAGCGTACTTTAGTTATGTTCATAAGACTAAGTCCTACAGAAATTGTCAAGTATGCTTTTCAAAATCTCCAATCAGAACTACCAAAGTGAGTTCCCAAATAATCTTTAACTTTGAGACCAAAGCAAATGTTTTCTTGGCAAGAAATTTGATATGACGTTAGGCCGTTACTTACAAGTAATGCTTAGAAATTTTCCATGCTCCATCGTCGTCCAGGTATTTGACTACAAAGATCCATACGTACTGAACATGTTTTTTCTCTGAAGGAAGGTCAGACACATCTGAATATTATCTTTCTCCATAGCATCAGTTTTTTTTTTTGGGCAATCTAATTATTTCAAGTCTTTAAGGGATTCATCAAATATTCGAAAGTGCTAAACATTGCTAATAACATTGATAACTAAATCCACAATTTTAAAGCTAATCTACCACGAGAGATGAATGCAGTTTAATTTCTTCATTCTTTCCTATATCAAAATCAGTTTCTTTTTTACTCAAATTTCTTTAGATTTGAGTACAGAAATTTATAAAGGTGAGAAATGTTCAAAAATATATATGCTCACAGCTCCCAAGGAATAGTTATCCCCCAGAGTACTAATCATTATTGGAAACCGTACTATCATTTTTTAGTGCCTAAATACTTCATCAATAGTTTTGGAGATATAGGGAATCCTAAATCACAACTACAAAGCTATACAATATTCAAATTATTCTCTCCTTTTGTACCAAACTCAAGTTTTTCTTCTAAACCAAGCATATTTAAACTTGTGCGTATGTTGAGGAAGGCTCAAGCTTTATCCTTCACACAAACATTTGAAAGCAAACATAAGTAGCCCAAGACACCCGTAAAAACTTTTTAGAGTATACACTTGTTAAGAAGTAATGAGCAAATAACAGAAACAAATATCACATAGAACTAACTTCAGGACAAAAAATAAGATTTTACATGAAAACCTTAATAGAAAAATAAATCACATTAGGAGAAACAAACATGAAAAATACAAAAATTCGTTGCCTAAATCCCTTCAAGCAATGATATACATGTGAGCGTGTGCGCACGGGAACGTATGTAGATAGATTAGGGAGGAAAAAACAAAACGAGCTTACAAATATGCCCATTAAATTTTTTTAGCTTTTAGCCCCATCTAGGTAGCATGTATTCCTGCTGCTTTTTCCTTGGGTATCAGATATTTTCATTGTGGAAAGAACTACTCGACATATTTCACACATTGTTAAAAATTAAAATATACCATTTAACCAGGTCCAGGTAGCCTCAAGTGACCTTCATTTCCCCTTGTTCAGCATACCGGTAATCGCTGAGTATTGTTTGAACTTGTCACAAGCAGAATTAATCAGGGCCTCATTGACTCCATTGCCCTTTGTTTGGCATTTTTTAGCCTAAGTTAACCCTCACCAACCACCATCAGACCTTACCATTCAATAAATACTCTGGCAGGCCGCTCAATTGTTTGCTAAGATTAACCTCCTAGCATTTGATTTGCGAGAATTTGAAAGTAAGACTTGGTGGAATTTAATTCCACCAAAGGCCATTTTCCTCGTCAATTACACCAAAATTAGGAAAATACGAATTCCATAATTGTGTGCATTAACAAATATATGTTGTCGACCATTTTAGGGACATCCTCATGAGTCAACAGGCCTTGAATAACCTTCATTTCCCTTTGCTTGGCATACTGGCAATCGCTGCCTATTGTTTGAACTTGTCACAAGCAAACTTAATCGGGGCCTCAGTGACTCCATGCCCATTGTTTGGCATTTTTCAGGTCAAGCTACCCTCACCAACCACCATCAGATCTTACCATCCATAAAATGCTCTGCCAGGCCGCTCATAAAAGATTTGTTTTAGTTACTTTACATTCAATTTTAAAACTACAAATATAAAAAAACAAGTACATTGTAGATGTTTCAAACACCAAAATACATTTTGCATTTGTTTTACCTAAAAAACGCATTTCATTAGGTACCATTTTATTAGAGCATTCTCTTTCCCCTAAAACCTTATAGCCTCCAAATTTGCAAACAATTAGTCACAGCATTACCAATAAAAGGGGTAAAGAAGGCAAGATTACACATGTGATTAGAGATGATCTAAAGCTAACAATCATACAATTGGAATCTCCCCTGCCAATAGTTACAAGAGAATTCATTGGCACATGATATCACATGAGTAAATAAGTCTTTAGTCTTGCAGTGTTGATAAAATCAATCAAAAAAGGTAAGAACGAATGACTATTATCAGTAATTAAGAATTTAAAATTGAAAGCTAATTAGCAACCTCAATTACAATGGTTGGCTGACTCGGTTAATGTTGATCCTTATAAAAAAATATTCATGCAATGTTTCTTGATCAAAAAAATTTGTATTTTTGACGGAAACAGCATATGATTACATTGGTTGATAAATTCTCACAGTATCGAAGATAACGATCTCCCCACACAAAACCCAAGCAGATAAGTCTTTGACAATTGAAATATTATGTGAGATAGGATGAGCCTTGAGAATCAAAATCTCTCAAGGCTTTGCAACTGTTGGTTCTCATAAGACTAACAGATTGAAAGCTAATTTGCAACCTCAATTATAATGGTTGACTAACTCGATTAGTGTTTATCATTATCAAGAAAAATCAGACAATGTCTCCAAATAATAAAAAACGAATTAGCAAATTAGATGGAAACAACATATGATTATCTACTAATAAATTCTTTTTCTTAATCTCTAACAAAAGAAATAATGGTCATATATCTTTGATAAAAAGCAGCTAAAGCAAAAAAGTTTAACCAAGTCAACAAAATTCTCACATCATATAAAGCCTTCAACAAAAAAATACCTTTGATGAAAATAACATATGATTAGATTTAACAAACTCTTTTTTCTTAATCTCTTACCAAAGAAAAAATGGTAGCATCTATCTTTGATAAAAAGGAACCAAGGCAAAAACTGTTGGAATGTGTAAAAACTTCAAGAGAGATAGAGAGAATTGTTTTTCATATAATATAATCTCATAATATATGGCTTTATACTCATATATATAGGTACACAGCATATGAACATATACTCTAATAGTATATGTAGTAAGGATAGGTTTACAGACGTCTCGGAGTCCAGACACTGGCAATGCTTACGCCTATGAGCCCAGCCTCTATCTGGCATTGGCCATGCTTGCGCCTGTGTGCCATTCTTTTGTCTAGCGCTATTGTATCTCGCTATACTCTAATAGCTTTTATTCGTATGTTAGATGAGATCAATGAAAGGCTTGAGTAGACGGCAAAAAAAGTTTAACCAAGTCAATAAAATTCTCACAGCATTGGAGCTTATGACCTCCCCACACAAGACCAAGCAGACTAAGTCTTCAACAACTAGGATCTTATGCGAGACAAGATGAACCTTGAGGATCAAAATCTCATAAGGCTTTGAAAGCACCAACTGAATACCATTGGCCATGGATCATGCGCTTAGTCTCTACATAATTATGACTAAAATATATAAAATCTATGCAGAAAATATTATGAAGATGGGAAAGAAATTTATTGTTGAAAATTGCTATGCTTACACAAGAATAAACACCAAAAAGTATCTAGACCCAATAAAAAATTTTCTTTTTTATAATTTTTTGCATATAGATCCTATAAAATAGTGTATTCAACCAATAATCTACTTACAAATTGGACTGTGACGTCATCTATATATTTTGGTGTATATTAATGTGTAAGTGTAGCAATACTCTTTACTATTATGCACTTCAATTTTTTGTTTTACAACATTGGGTATTCTAGTATTTATAAAACACAATGTACACAAAAAATAAAAGTAACATGCCCATGGGCTAAGGTACAAAACATGAAGCCCAAGAAGATACAAACTCCAAAGCGAATGGACCACAAATTGAATTTAATTTAGAACTCAACAATGTATAATGTATGAATACGATGCAATATTTATAAAATAAACAGATATTGTAACCATTTCTCGTATTTACAGTTTAAGCCTTATCTACTTAAAATTTTTCGTTTGTGTTAAGAACAAGAATCTCAACAATGACAACACCTGTGCTTACAGAAATTGTCTGCTCATCCACAAACTATGAACAATTATAGGCTAAACATACACATTCGTATTGAGGACCATGTGATCAGGAAGAGCAAGATGTTCAAAAACATTGATTCAATTATTCAAATAAAATTATGAATAGAGAGCACTGTGAATAATAGGCCAGCTATACAACAAACTATGGTATAAGTTCTGAATGTTGGCCAACAAAGAAGAAACTAATCAATAAATAAGTCATACAGAGAAGATGATGCTTAGGTAGATGACTAGACCAAGATTAAAGAATGCTGCCTTAGATGGTTCGGGTATTTGAAGCATAAACTGTTCAATGCCCCTGTTAAAAATTTTAATTTATCACTTTTCCCCTATTAAAAGAGGAAGAGAATGACCAAAAGGGATCTTTTTTTGTCTGAAACTTAGGAAGAAACTTATATTTGATTGTCCACAAGTCCACAACAAACTTAACATGAAAATATTTGAGTTTCTTTCATAAGCTAACCATAATATTGTACTTTTAAACATTATCTCATACAAAACCAACATGCTATATTGAATGAATTTTCTGTGAATGTAGAAATAAAAACCATATTCAAAACCAAACAAATAAACAAAGCAAATGTTAACTAAATTAGATTCTACATTTAAGAGATGGCTCATCAAAGGGATGCCATGTTTCATGTCCGCGGAATCACAATAAAACATTTCGCAAAATAAATAACGTATCAAGTGTTCAATTAAAATTAGCTAAATAAAAGATCAATAAGTCAAAAAAGGCACTACTGTACACAAATTTACCAACAAAATGACTAAGTAGTATATTGGGACTAGCAGCATGCCTATGTCCACAGTATCTGCAAGGCAAATGGGGAATTCTGAACATCTGGCCAAAGGTTGTAGAAAAACATCAAACCAAATGCTAGAGGAAGACATTGAAGGAGAGGAACAAAGCTAATCACAAGTATAAATTACACTGCGCAATCACTAATATTTGAGAACTTTGAAAAACACGGGCATAATATTAGAATAGCATCTGCTAGAAGCACCCGCAAAATATTCTCTTACGATCAAGCAATCACGCATATAATAAAAAAGTAACAAACGATTATATCCAACAAAAACAGAGCAGAAAACTATACAAAATAATAGATTTAATTCATTCAAGATCCAGAATGCACCAATTGATTTAAACAGGAATTTTAATATGAATGCCGCCGGTATAACATGCCTGAAGAGGTTCATTTTCCTCGGTAGAGCCAAGCATTTCATTCACCAAGAATTGCCGTTCTTCCGGACCACCAAAGGTTAAGCATTTCTCCACAACATTTGATGCAAACTTCTGCTGGCTCATCTGCACAATTTGACCAGCTAACTTTTGAATAATGGCTGAACGCTCGTAAGGCTTTCCATGCTCCAAGACATGCTGTTAAAATGAAAATCATATCAGGAAGCCAAAATCAGCTGTTTAAGCTTATGTATGCATTAAATACAACTATATCTATCACACAGGATTGTAACAAAAGTGTTCAAGAACAACTTGTATTTATCTACTTAAAAAAGCACGTATTGGGCTCATCACTAAATAACAAACCAAGTTAGATCATCTATATTCTAGCTCATTCTCTTAACAAGTAAAATGCATACGTTACTTTGTTTAATTTGTGTTCTGCAGATTTATTGCTTGATAGTATAGCTAAGCATTCATATATATTATAAACACTTGATATTAGCATAGACAAGTTCAACAAAGACAATTAAGAATGAACAAATACACAAACCAAAAACAAGATGAATTAACTGGAATATTCAAAATAACTTGAACGAAAGCCAAGCTCAACCAAAGCCACACTCAGGCACAATCCTGAAGTTCAGCCAGTTTGCACTACTACTACAAGCATATTCTAGATGAAGCATTTAGAATAATCAACGCAAGAAAATCAAGAAAAGAAGCACCAGAAAAATATGGCATCATTTCCTTTGAAAATCTCAGAAAGCATGTCTGAAGCCAGACAAGTTATAAAATGAATAGCAGTTTTTTGTTGGGTGTGAGGATAGAGAAGGATTTGAAGCTCCCCAACTTATAAAACAAACCTGGACAACATAATTTCCATATTGATCTTGCGCCAGCATGCAGACACTATCTAGAATCTCATCCATCATGATCTGTTGTGTTTTTGGATAGTCACAGTGCTCCAATACTCTCTGTACAAATTTAGACTATTCAATCAACGCAAAAGCATATGGGTATAAAATGTAGCGTATTAAATCCAAAAAGGACCTGTATGACACGGCAGCCATATGGGTGGGTAGATAATGTCACCACTTGGTCATAAAATGTTGACACAATAAACTGAATTGCATCTTGAGGAATGCACTCTATACATTTTTGAATAACATGGTTCCCATTTTGATCACGCACACATCGCATTACATGGCCATCAAGCTCTTTAACCATTTTAGTTTGTTGATCCAATTCAACAACTTCAATTGCCTGTAGTATGAGATAGAAAATGAATATAAAAATACTTCATTAAGGAAAATATAGAACTATCAATTAACCTTGAAAGCATAAATCATCACATGAAAACCAAAAGAAAATTAGAACAGCTTAAATTAAAATTATTTAATGCTATGGCCATAAATCTATGCAATAATCTTACATAGTTATTCAAGCAGGGGCTAGAAAAAAGAAAATAAACAACAGAAAATTTCAAATAAATATTCTTAAATTACGATAAGCTTCAGAAAAGGAGGAAACAAAAGCTTGTGACATTAAATTATTAGAAAAGATGCTAATTTACTTTAATCCCAATAATTAAAACTACTAGTAACTCCATCTAATTATTAAAAAATTAGATGGAGTTTTTAACAATTGAAATATTTTTACTGCATTCTGAACGAATGCAGTAACAAAAGCAAGTGTGGAAGAAAATAACTAGCAAAAAAAAATGACAATGAGATAACAAAAGAAATCAAAGTGCTCTAAACAGGCCATGCAAAAACTAATCAATAATCATCACAATGCTCGAATTAATATATATTATAATAATAAAATGGCAAGTTTACAACATAAAATTACCCCAATAAAGTGTCAATCATTTCTATATAAAATTACCACAATAAAGTGTCACCCAATTCTATATAATTAGTCATAATTATTTGACAAATGTTTTGATAAAGTGCTAAGATCAACAAATACGTATGAAAATGTTTAACCATGAAAGAATTATAATATTGAGGACATAACAAATGAAAATATGCTATCTAGATGAACATAAAGAAGCTTAGAGTAAAAAACAATACTTCTGAAAATGTATGATATAAAGAACAAAATGTATGAAAATGTATGAAATATATATATGAAAATTAGTCAAATATGTATGAAAATGTTCAACCAATTATTCAACATATTGGTAAAGAACAACAAAATTCAGATAGGTTGGATGGAATAAAAAGCCTAGAAAGATCATTCTTTGTATGCCCATATAGTACGAGTACATGAAATTTATTAAAAAATACATCCTTTTATAGTATCCTTTAAAATGAAAGGTGATATTCCTTAATTTTCATACACTAATTGTTGAATACAAATTTGCCTATAACTCCCATCAAACAAAAAACTAACAATAAATATGCTACATTTTGACAAAATAATGAAAAGTGTTAATTACAAAGATTTAACAATTTAATTTTATAATATAATATGCATCTTTCATTTTAAATATTAAAATTAAAACTATAATACATTTGTGTATCGATATTTGTTTAAAACTCATCAAAAGAAGATGCTCAAAATTAAATTAAATGCTTCGTACAATAGCGTAAGACCAACACTAATACAAGAGGATGAGGGTTTCCCAGCAAAGCAAAAACAAACTAATAAAAAATGCTACGGAGATGATGATGCCAATGTGAATAAGTGGATATACATGAAAAGATATGATGAGATATTAATAAAACCATAGCAATACTGGCCTGCAAAAAGATATATACTAATATAGTATATGCTACAACTATGATGATGATGATAAAGTGGTTGAGGATGAGTGGATATATACAAAAGAAGATGATTAAAAATTAATATTTTCGTAGTAAGGTCAGAGTAGCTCTGCGCGATTATTAGCTCAAAGAAATTCATCTTAAAAGATCATTCATATTATGTATATAGATGTTCCAGTTACAAAACCAAAAAGAAAGGAAATAAGCCGTAAAAGAAATATTAAGAATGAACGCATATACTTGGGAGCTTAAAGAGGGGTTATTGTTTAATGCACAAGTAGGGAAAAGATTAACGTAGACAACCACACTTGGAGGGACTAAGGTTTGTTGGTATCGTTGTGCAAGCAAAAGACACAAGGCATTATTATCTATGAAAAATAAGAATTGGACTATAAAAGCAAAATCGTAATATCTAGCAAGCTTTCCATATGAGATTATGGTAACCTAAAAGAAAAAAATCCTTAAAATCTCACTCATATATATATATATATATATATATATATATATATATATAAACCAAATGAAAATTAAAGATGCAAGAGAAAATCCAATAAATTGTATTTTAATTTTTTTTTAAATGTCATTTTACAGCTATAAAGCCCCCTTGCATTTCAACACCCCTCTACCCACCCACAACATTCAAATTTTGATGGGTTAGAATGTAAAAATCAATGAACATTCTTCATTGAATCCATCCACAAACTAAAATTGTACGCATTATTTTTTTCTTAATTGTAATTTTAAAAATCATGTATAGCCACAAACATTATATATACTATAAATTGTTGTATTTTATATTTATGAAATTTAAATGAATACAAAAAACAAAGAAGATAGTGACCTCCAATAAAATAAAATACAATAAAAAATATAAAAGCAAGGAGAACACAAAACAAAACGGTCACCATACTTCTAAACAACCACTCAAATGCGGACGTAGCCTCCACATAAGAAAATCCTTACAATCATTAACGACCATGTCTCTGTCTAAGATTATACTTTGATTTGTTGTTTGTATGTGATCCCTTTGAATTTTTTCATTTTCTTCTTCTTCCCTTGATTTTTCTGCAAAAATCAAATTTTTTGAAATCATCCTCCAAGTTAGGGATGTCTTTTGAGTCAAAGTTCTCTTCACATCCTTCATATGATAATGATATCTCGTGATTATTTTGTTGTTGTATATGCTCGGCCAGATGGTGCTCCCACACGAAAAGATTAAAGTTTGCTTCATCGTTCGAATCATGTTAGGCAAGACTATCAAGGATTACAGAAATTTCATCAATGAATTATTGAAGCCATTCATATGGAGCTCCCATCAAACCGCTATCATCAAGAATCACATCAATCTCTCCAGCTTCCCTCCTCAAAATTTCAATAAACAATGAAAGGGCTTTCTGGAGTTTGTATGAGGGGAGCATATCATAACCGAATACTTCATCGGCAACACTCGGCATCTGCTCTGCTGCCAGAGCCACAACCTCACTAGCAGGCTTTGCTATCTTGTCTTCAATTGGTTGGGCATTTTCAACTATCTCACCTCGTTCAGTTAGATTATCCCTCTCCATAATTTCAGAAGAGGTAGCTTCCTTCCTAACAAGCGGACCCAAATCCGAAACAAGCAACATGTCCATCTCTGCAACCCCATTAGTGGTCTCGACCCCTCATTATTTATTTGGCTCAATAGCTGGAGCTTCTATTTCCTTTTTCGAACATAACTAACTTAGTTCTTTCTTCCAATCCTTTGGGAACGTTTGACACGCCGACAATTAGACTTTTCTCAACTGAGGGTTAAATTTAGAACACTGCAAATCAATACGAACAATAATCAAGCAATGCGAACGATATGTTGGCCAATTTTCAATAATGTGGTCTTGGAAATAGCCCTTCCTTTTGTCTCCAATCATATTTTAGAGTCAAATTTTTCAGTTAAATCCATTTCTACTAGAACCCGCACCACAGAAGACCTTGTCATGTTTGTCGTTGCACAATCAATTTTGAAAGGTTTTCCAAATAAAATCGAATGGGTAACCAAGTGTAACTTAAGGAGTGAAAATTCAAGTTGGTGCAATAAGAGGTTCACATGTTCGATCAAATGTTGTCCATTTTAGGATCTTCATTGGGAGATTTTCAATGAAGTAGATTCATCTAGCAATAATTCGTGAGTAATCTACATCATTGGAGAGTTTGAAAAGCACATGACGTGAGCTGATTAGTCCAGCAAGAAAATCTCTAGATAAACCCAAATAATTTAGAAATTCCCTAATGGCAAACACAGAGGATCAATCATTCAAAAAATTGCCAACGAGTGTAAATTCGTATAGCTTTGCAAGTGTTTTCTCTCAGCTTCTGAGATGATTAGAGCAGGTTTATCTTTAAGGCTAACTATAAGCTTGATTTCGATCAAGTCTGAAGAAGATGTAGCGTTCGTTAGCAAGCCACGAAAAGACTAGGACACTGAAGGCCGCACACCACGCCGAGGCCGAAGGTCGGGCAACGATCCTGAACCTTCCAACGCGAGTGCCGGGATCGCAGCATTTATTGTCAAAGCTAAGAAACCACATTAAACGAATCTGCAGCAAGGCGTAGAGGCCAATCCCACCGACGTCTTCACCAAGGCTCGTGCACCTTCGCACGAGAACTTCGCAATTTTGCAATATATATTATATATATATATAGTCTAGTTCATTAATATTAGATGAACGTTATACAAATAAATACATACAATAAACATTTCATATTTTTTAATTAAATAAGAAAAAAATAATTAATTAATAGTGTACAAACCATAATCAATAAAATAATTACTTAATTTATAGAACAAAATATACACAAATTAAAAAAAGCTAATTCACATTATTTTTTTTAATTGGCAGGGAAAAGCATGTCATATAGAAGCAGCAAACTAAGAAAACTACAACTCACATTATTTATTTCCAACATAAACAAGAAAAAGCATGTCAAAATAGGGCAATGATCATGTATTCCACGATGAGGATAGAGCTTCTTTGAGGAGCATGCCTTTCACCGTACACTGTCTTCCTAAGTGAATTTGAAGTTTTCTATATTTACATGTTGATAATGTAAATTCTGCTCTAAATCAAACAAGATTATTAAGCCTCATTTTATATTAAAAAATTAAATTAGAACTACTATTAATAAGATCTTACAATCGCTCTACACTATATTGATTCTCATAGATAAGAATGTAATAGGATGTTAAAATATGCACATATGACTACCATAATGTGATAAATTTAATGTTGTTAGAATCTTCATAGCATTAAGCATTAAAAAACTATTGGATTGGTTGAATATTATTATCTTATGCCGAAATAAGATAAATATGAATGCTTCAAACTAAAGCGGTGAGAACAAAGCCCAAATGATATGCGGAGTGCGCCTCACACTACAACGTCTATGCCGTGATCCGTTTAACCTTGCCCCACAGTGTACCACCACGAAATATTTACGCTATGCACTATTCGACAAGCCGCATCACGTCCCTGCACCACCTCAAGCTGCGCCTCGCCCCAAAGTAGTGCATGCACTGTTCAATGTCCTTCACATCAAGCCAATTTTGCACACATCATATTTTCACAAGTGCATCGTCTCCACACAAGCCCTTGGCCACCCCACTTGTTACATCGCCCCAATGACGCGACCCACCATACCCTACCTAAAAAGTTTGATGGACCTTGGTTTCTCTTTTTATTTCTTCAAATCAGTAATAAATCATGCCAATGTGAGAGAATGGAGGGGCGCAACATTAGATAAAATATTCCGTTCATAAACAATGATTGCATAATGTGCTGGAGTAAATGCACTAATAAAAAACTACAACGGTGCACCATTTCAAAGTAGGTCACCATGCACAGAGCAGAATGCTAAAATGAAGCATATATATCTATCCTTTGTTATGTTCATTTTGATGATACAATCCTTTTTCATGCACTAGAGATAGGCAAAATTCAAGCACATGATGTAAACTCATTTTACTATTATTATGAAAGATCGCACAGCAACAATCTACATACAAGATTGATATAACAAAGCAACACGTTGATGCACAAAAATGCAATATAATAATATAAATGTCTTTAAATTTTAATTAATTTTAAATGTTTGCATCTGAAAAATAAGAAAATACCTTTTGAATAACTCGACAGCCATACATTTGAAGGCTAAGAGTCAGCACATGCCCTGTAAGCTGATTGGCCAATTCACTTCTCTGAGCCGAAGATCCATGCTCGAAAAACTAATGTGCCCAAGTTTAAGATAGTTAGGTCTTGTGCCAAAATAAGGAAAATAATGGATAACAAAATAAAGTTAACTGCAGCAAAAAGTGAACCTTCTGAACCACATAATTTCCAAACACATCAGTCATTAATGAAAAAGCATGGGGCATGATTTCATCAAAAACCATGTCTTTCTCTTTAGTAGTTGCAGTTTCAAGTTTCTGTTGAATGAATCGACTCCCATACTGGTCAGCGCTGAACAATTAAAACTCAAAATCATTTGCAATACAAAAGACATTGCCAAAACATTGAGCATACTAGAATAGCTTGAAAAAAATTGGGTTAACAAAACAGTAAATGAAACATCACAAATTGATGATAGTAGCCCTAAACACCATTATAAGTGTAAGCATAACAAATCATAGAAAGAAACTCAAGGGCATCAGACATTAAGGAAGCAATTGTCAATAAAGTGCATTAATAACATAACACCATTCAAAAAAAGCTTGGTTTACAAAACAAAGCAGTAAATATAGCAATAAGTTGAGAATACTTTAAATTCATTATTAAGCATGTTTCAACGCAATCATTCATAGAAGTTTTCTTGGTTCCAAAACTTTACAGAACAGATACATCATGAATTTGTATCTATAATAAAATAGAATTAATATTCTAAAGATGATCTAATTGTATCACCGAATGTACCTGAACTCAACAACATGACCGGCAATATCAGAGAGCTCATAACACTTGGTCTTGTTGTTCTTAAACTCTTCCAGAAGTGAGGATGCAAAGCCATCATGGATGTTGCCACCACCATCCAAATGCCAAGAACCCATGACTCCGCCCATTAAATTTCTCATGCCAGAAGTAAAATGCATATTGCGCTCACCATGCCTCATAGGGCTACCAGATCCAACAGGTGAAGTTGGGAGAACCGGGCTTGCCAAAGGACTTCCCTGATATGACATACCAAGGCCAAAAGAAGGACTTCCAAAATACCCTGACTTACCAAGAAAAGGCATACCAAACTGTTTCTGCTGCTGAAGCAATGCCCCAAGATAGGCTTTCTGGATGCCAAGCGAATCTGCATAAGAATTACCCAAAAAACTCCTTTCCAACAAAGGGTCATTAAAATTAGTTGCAGCTTGTGATGCACTCAAGTACTGAATATAGAGTGGATCAAGAAGAGGCATCTGAAGACCAGAAGCCGCAGAGTGACTCCCAATTTTATTGAGATTTTGCAAATCTGTTGATCCACTTAGATTTGATGTTGAAGAAAAGGCTCCACCAAGAACCATCGCATCTATAGCTTGTGATCCAAGTCCAGAAGCTACAGCAGCACTTTCAAACAGAGGAGGTAAATTGCTTGAACCAACATGATTAGACATCATAGAAGGTAGAGAATTGACTGAATATCCATTCAGTCCATAAGTAGTAAACGAAGCATTAGCACCATCAGAGTTTCGTGAATAGCAAACAGGAGAACCACCTGGACTTCGAACATTAGAGGAAGTTCCTTTTAAATATGAATTACTAGCAGAACGAGAAGTCTTCTGTTTTTCAACATGTTGACTAGCCCTCAATATGGCATTATTAAAATCGCCCAGGTTAGAAGAATTTCTAGCAATACCAGGAAAAGAATTCTTAACCGAATGAGGAACAGAAGGTACTAACTGTTCCGTGTCCGTATACTGTAAGAAAGCTGGTGATTTACTATTGCTTTGTCCACCTTGAAAATCAAAGAGAAAACTCTTATGATCATCAGTTTCATTGTGCAAACTAGGCTGCATACTTTCATCTATTGAAGCAGAATTGGACATACTTAAGCTTGATAAAGCAGATATGAGATCATCAGAATCAACTAAAGCTGGTATTGTCCGGTCCAAAGAGCTTGAGTTACTGCTGTTTTTCTTATCGTTATTGCTTATCTTTACACCTACAGGAGGAAGCCTAGGACTAGGAGCCCTTGCAGCCAGTTGAGGATCAGGCGTGTTACTTCTTGAAAGAGATGACCCAACAACAGATGCAAAAGTTGGGGATGGCGACCCAGTAACATTTTGAGGACCCATGACACTTTGAACACTGTTTCCAGCTCTAAGGCCATCAAGAATGTGAACCTCACCGGATCTTAAAGTATCTACAGAATCATCAAAGGCATTCCGACTCGCAGGGCGAGATGGATGTCCTGACACAGAATTTCTTAAAGGCTGATCATCCTGACAAAAACACAGCATTAATATTAAAAAATTGTCAAAAACGGCTGCATTATTCAATAAGAAAATGAATGAAGATATTCAACATTAAATGAATTGTAACTGTAATACAAAAATAAAAATTTCATGACCTAAGCAATTTCATCAGCTTTCTGGTGAGAATCATCATGTCACCAAAAGACCAAACAGAAAAAATCATTCACCCTATAGGAAATAATACATCAATCACAGTGATGGCCATTATCATTATTAGTCCCACTTAGACTATTTGAGGTATTCAGCATTAGTCTCAATCAGACTATTTGAGATCATCAGCATTAATCTGGCCCTACTTCTCAAACTGTGTCCTTACAAGGTGCCATAACAAAAAAAATTAATGATGCAGACCTATATTATGAAAGCACTTTCTAACACTCTACATAATCCTTTTGCATTAAATTTATCTTACAAGTCATAATGGAGAATCTTCAGCAATTCATTGTGTATGTCAAAACAGATTAGCTTATTTCCAACGACAACACCATCAAAAACCACTCTAAGAATACATCCGATTAAATCATTCAAAATAACCTTCCTAGTCTGTCATGAGTTCATTTTGACAAACCAGTTTATTTATCCATCATTGATTCTTCGGTACTTAATGTCTAGGCCCATACAGCACATTGGCATAATCATATCCTTAATTAATATAGCATTAGAGCTAGATGACAGAATCTCATTCTAAATTTCAATCGTTTAGCCTAAACTCTGGAAATGATATTCAATTATTGTTGTGCAAAAGATACAAAATAATCAAGCATTCCATATCTAGGTACAATTTTATCTTCTAATCGACGACATCTTTTCACTCTTAAGAATCCAAGCTCTCATGCAAATGAGCCAAAAACTTTTAAAGAAGGTTGATTAAGTATATTATGATAAAATTTCAAATTAAAACATTATGAATAGTATTCAAAAATTCATAGAGGTACATGACTGCTTGATTAACTTTTCTTTAAAATCTCTGCATTAGATAAGAATTTTTTATTAAAGAAATCAATCAACTCCACATATTGTAGATACAAAATATGTAACAGAACTCCATGCAACAAGATCCCAACGTACTGCCCTTATGCAAAAGAAAATAAACAACAAATTAATGGTCAACAAAGTTAATAATTTATTGCATTATTTTCTATACTGGTTATTCCTTCATTCTAGGAATGGCACGAGCTAAAAAAAAACTAAACCTAAGAAAAAAGAAACATTTGTTACAGTTTGACCTATCCTAGCATATTGACATCTTGTCTACCCAATAATGGCAAGTTAACGTGCACTCTAGAACTAACCTAAAGAGTGTAACATTAAGGTAAGATATAAGTTCAGCTTAAGCAATTAAAGTAGGTGCTTGAGATGAAAAATAATTGAATTGTAAGACTAAGGAATGTTGAGAAACAAATCATTAAGAAAAGAGTTAGAAAACAAGGATAAAGTTAAATAAATACAAAAGAGAGAAAAAGTACAAACAAATGGTGATAAGAAGAAATAAAAATATGAATAACTTACTAATTATAAAAATGCCAATCGACCAAAAGGCACATTTTCATCTATTTAAAAAAAAAAAACCCAGTTAATAACAAAATTATTCAAAATATTACAATATTTGTAAAATTTTGAACTATTTTCTAAATTTTATTATCATATTTGAACATTCAAACCTTGAACATTTCCTTTTCCAGTTCACTGTTCGGTTCAATTTTACAAACCTTCACTGTTTCACCTTTTATAAAAACTCCCACACTATAACTTCATGTATTACACCCATACAATACAGTTGAAAGAATGTATTCCAGAATATTTTTGTTTTTGTACATCTCAAAATGAGCACTAAATTTCACAAAATTTTATCAGAAAAAGTATACATATGGGCATAATACAGATATAAATATTCATATATTATTCATGTTAGCATATGAATGATATTTTTCGATTAAAAAATTAAAATAAATTTAAATTACATAAATGTATTTTAAATCCAAATTAAAAGCAAAAAATATATTAATTCAATGCACGTTTAATACATGGCCCATGTGTTACAACCAATCTTTCAATAGCAATGCTAGTATAATTAGATTAGCAAATAAAACAAAAAGTTAGCCTTACAATAAACAATACAAATAAGACACATTCCTTTCTCATGGGCACATGGGCACTCATATCATAGCCATGTCTCAATTAAACTAAAATTGAAAAATTACAAAAACGAATTTGCTAAATAATGAACCAAACAAAGCTTGAATATTCCATTTAGTGCTTCGAATTTCAGTGACTATAAGCTTCTAGGTTCGCATGACATACTATTTATTATGCTGCTGGTGGTGGGGTGATAGGAGTTTAGTGATCAAAAAAGCAAAATGTAGCAAGAAATTAAATTCTTTCAAACAAGCCGTTCTTATTTATTAATAACAAAAGTTATCTCATAAAAGAAAATGTTAGAGATGCAAAGTTTGCTTTACTATAATAAATATAAATGACTAGTTTATTCTTAAGATGAAAAATAAGAACGACTGATTCACCCAATATAATTTCACTTAATGTGGCAGAAAATCATTTCATGCTAAGCGTGATGTTGAGGTTTTACCCCAAATGTAGTTAATTAAACCCCAACATAGAAGATCCTTTGATCAACGTTTGCTTTACCATAAGCGTTCATCTAAAGAAAATTTGAATGATTGGGGAGCCAAGAAAAGGCACTTGTACTAAGTTTGAATTTTTTTTTCAGAATAGCAATTTTCAAAGTCATATTTTAAGTAATGTTGTCATTCCTTGCCCACAAAAATCAAATAAATATCATTGAAGTGGCTATTAAAAAAATAATAAAAAATTGAAATGCTATGATGCTCAAAATTCAGCCAAAATAAAAGCAGATGCATGAGCAAAGCAAAACTAGGGGAGATGGAATCAAAAGAACCAAAGAAGTTATATGATAAAACATCGATTGAATATTTCTAGCATCGTTCTCAATCTTCGTCCACAAAAATTCACTTGAAAATCATAGAAAATGTCTTCTAAAATAATTTTTTTTTAAATGAAACGAAGCTCCAAAAAATCGGAAAATGTTGATGTGTGATTGCAAGAGAAAAAAATAAAATAAAATGAATTGGAAAAGCAGGAGAAGCAACATAAATTCCGATCCAATAATGTTGACTCACTATTGCAATAATACCTTACATTTAGAATTACCAACGTGTCAAACATTTTTTGTTTATATTTTTAAAGTATAGCCAAAGTAAGAAAACATAAACTACAAATCAAAATTGCACTGCACTTAAAACTATTTCATAAAAAACTTAAAAGCAGCACAACCATTGTAAAATCATCAATTAAATCTGACTATAAACTGAGTTGTTACGAGATAAGATTCCAATATACATATTCTTCCATATAATTCATCTCCATGGCCAAAACCAAACCATTGAATGTATTACAATTTTTCCATGTCATCATCATGTACTTTAAGTTATTGAGTAATACTGTAACAAGTTAAAATGCATAATGATCTTACAAGAAAAATTTACTGTGAAATTCTCTCATACATATTGTATTTCTTAGATGGCATAGATCTGCATTTTTTTCTAAACATGCATGAGGTCATATGCAACTAAGTTTCCTCCAAATGTATTTACAGCAAGCATAAGATCAAGAAAATATCAAAACCAAATAAAATAAAATAAAATAATTCCCAAATGTCTTGACAAGCAAAAATAAAGTTTTTAATAAAAGATCCTCACAAAAGTAACATATTTTTTGAAGACTACAGATGATTTATATACAAAAATACAGAACGAAAATCATTGACAGTTCAAGAATCCCCATGATAACAGTCACAACTGAAACAAACTAAGAGAAGTAAACAATAATAAGATAAATGACACATACCTCGCCAGTCTTGAACATACATATAAGTAATAAAAAAGTATGTATTTAATAATATCAGAACCAAGCAAAAGTCATATACAAGGAATTATATGTATATATATAGTGCAAGATTAAAAAAAGTGAAGTGCAAGGTATTCTTTTAAAAACAGAAGAATTACCTGAAAAAGATCAGCAAAGCTCTTCTGCCGACCCAGAGACAGCCCTGGCAAGCCAATCAGTCCATCTCCTCCCTTATCCAACCACTCGCCAGAACCTTGTGCAGGCCTTCCATGCTTCTCCTCCTCCTCTTTGACACCAAAGCCCGGCTGCATGGAGAACAATGATCGGTTCCATCCTTCCTCAATCCTACCAAGATTCCTCTTATCCCCAATCCCACCAAGTCCAGAGCTCCCAGCCTGGATCCTCCTTGCAAACCGGAGGTCTTCCTTGGAAAGAACAGGAGGTGGAAGCCGCGGATTTAAGTTCACATTCGAGTAATAGTAAGAAACATACGCAGGATCAGACAAAAGATCTTCCTCTGTGATCTCACTACCACGAGCAGCATCACCACCAAACAGCCCTCCCATGGCCGTCAGTGATCCCTCTACAGTAGGTGGGGCAGAACCGCTCCGGTAGATATTAAGTTCCTTCTCACGATCACTGCCCTCCTGCCTCCGCTGCTCCCGCAGCATAAGGCCAAGTTCCCTGCCTAGGTCTTCACCAGTAAAACCCTCCCCACCTCCAGCAATCATCGTCCTCACGCCCATTTCAGACAGCATGTTTAGTGCTCTCGAAGTTTCAAATAAAAGCAAAAAATGAAGAACTTCGAAGGAAACAAACTCGCGCAAGTGTTGTAAAGCTAATAGCTTGAGAAGCTCGGAACGTGCAGGCACCTATCGAAACTTCGAAAGACCGAAACTTTTCGCGCCAATATCATTATATCAACTAAATCCTCATCAAACCCTAAATCCCAATACCTCGTCGCCGTCCATTCAATCAGACGCGAGGGCAGCAGAAGCCAGTGGCGCAGTTGATTTTCAATCGAACAGAAAACTCGAAATCAGACGATAAAGCTGCAACCTTTTTTAGTTCTGAGCTCGAGACAATCGACGATCGGCGATTGTTTCCGCCATTTATGCCGCAGGGACAACAAGCGGAAATAGTGGGCGAGAGACTAAGACTGAGAAGTAGAAAGTGCGTGCGAATCGCCAAAACCCGGTCGTAGCATGATAAGCAGCTGCTACAAGATGATCCAGCCCGTCGAATCGATCAGACAGCGGCTGTGATTCATTCAGCCAAGCGATTTGCCCGCTAGGGTTTACTATTGCACGGAGATAATTGCTGGTTAATCCCTAAAATCCTATATTGCCGGAAATGAAAAATTATATCTTTATTCCTTAGAAGAATCAGTGAGAATTTTGCTAAGAATCCGGCATTTTTTAGCTATTTCGATTTTGAACCCTGCACATGAGTAAAATCATAGCGGCACTTTCTTTTGCGACCGAGAACGTGTCCTGCGCACGTGGAAGCCGGCTATTGAGTGGGTGGTTTTCGCAGTGTTTTTTGAGTTATCAGCAGAGGACGAATGAGGCTGAAACAAGTGGTCGTTAGCGATGGGAGGATTTTGATTGTAATTATGCTGATTTATTTGTGCTTAATTGAGATTTGGTAAGGCCTGGATTCGGGGCGCCAAGTCATAATTAAGACGAACTGTTAAATAGCATTTATATATCTTTCAACAAAAATATGAATAATTAAAATTTAGAGAGTTTAGTATCATAAAAAATTATTATTAATTTATTTTTAATTTGTGGAGCTCATAAAAATAAATATTTTAAATTTTAAATTTTAATATTTATACTTTTTAAAAAATATTTAGAAACCAGATAATATTTTTCCTAAAATTTTATTTGTAATGCTAATTTTGAAGAAGCAAAATTCTTATTTTATAAAATATTAGATAATTCGAATTTACAATTAAAATATATATTCGAAATTAATTTGAAACAAATAAATATAAATTTGTTACGAATTGTTGGAGGATAATCAATAATTAGTTTTGGATAAATTTCATCTAAAAATTAAGGTTAAATTATTGTTTACTTAAATAATAGACTGAAATGTTAACTGATATATCCAATGATACGATGACTATAATAATTCAAGATTATATTTGAGGTATTATTGTATTACTAATTATCCTTTTATCCATCAGATTAATAAATATTTTCTTTTCGTGAAGAACAGCCAGCCTTCTAAAAGGGCTTTCGCCTTTCAAGCTATGCGATGGGCAGTTTGATGGGCTTCTTCTTACGTACACAGCCCATTCAATGTTCAATGGCCGGTTTACTCATAATTATTTTCTCCCAACCAATCCTAAACCCTAAATCCTATAATATAAACCAATATACAACATTTTTTTAAATGATCAAAAAAAATAATAGCATTAAAGTTATCCACTTGATACATAAATCCGCACACAACCCGTCGCAATATGCGAACACTTACAGAGTCTAATAATTCAAGCTAACACAATGGAAGAAACACATCACATTGATGACTGTTTCAAAGAAAAATAAGATGATATTCTTGTAAATATCACATTTTGCTTGCAATTCGAGTGTCATGCAAACAATTATGTCACACCAACAAAGTAAGGCTCAATAATTTATTACTACTGAAGCCAAAGAATAAAAAGTATGAATAAATTTCCAAATTAATTCCTAGTTTCCACAAAAACAACATACATTCTGCATATAATTAGGTCTTCACATAATTGGCTCTGCACAAAGAACATTATAAATCCATATACTGCAATATAAACACAAATCATGAACATATTTGCATGCTTCTGTTTAAATTTTAGAAAAAATTAATAAATGTATTTTGCATAAAAATAATTATAAATAATCATGTTTCAGCGAGCGAACACCTCAAACTCAAGCTGTCAACGGATTCGTACCTCCATAGTAATGGCTATGTGCAATCTCAGTTTACATCATATGCAACTTGGAGTTAGATGTTAGATAAAATATGAGCCTTAGCAAATGTAAGAAAATACGATCCTCAAATTATTGTAATTTTTTTCTTGCAAAAATTTGAGTGAAAATTTAATATGAAAAATTTGAATATAAAGCAAAATCATGAATTGATAGCATAATAACAAAAACCGCTAAAACAAAATAAAATTTCCAAGGTTTAAACAACTTTCAAGAAAGTTGCCAGGGTTTGCGGCAAAAACAATTACAGAGGAAGTGATAGAGTGAGAACCTATAGATCTTCTAGAAGCCAGTTATTATAAAACTGGATTAGGGCACCCAGCTTGGAAAGTCCCCGAGCCGCCAAAATACCTTAAAACCAGTAATATAGTCATGACCTGCACTTCCGGGCTTATGCTGATTCATATTAAGTCAGGGATCCAACTGTAATAACTCGACGTTGTTACTGAGCCGATTAGGCATAAACCTAATCAGATTAAGAGAAAATATAAGATCCTAATTTTAGTCAAATAAAAATTAAATAAAAATATCCTCAAATAAAACATATTAAGGGGATCCTCTTGCCAAAATTTGAGCGCAATCTGAGTTTCGGATCATCCTAAATAAATTCGGGAAGTTTAAATTTCCGGAGTCGATAAAAGATAAAATAAAAGTCAAATTTCAGAAATTTTTATATATTTGAGTTAAGCATTATGAGAGAAACATATGTTTTAAGTTTCGTAATTTTTCGGGCTCCGGATTAATCGTAGTGAATTTTTAAAGTTTTTCACTTAAAAAATTAATATAAAATAAAATACTCATCCAAATTCAATAATTTTTAAACGCTTGCATTTGTTTCGTCAAGACGGTCGTTTTGATACTAAGTTTGTAATTTTTGGAGTTCAATTGACTTAGATCCAGACTTGTGAAGTTTCAGTCGTTGGATTTTAATCTAATGGCTGCGATTAGAGTTCCCATTTTCCCTCTTAAGTGCCTAACCCTAACCTAGCAGCCCCCAACCCGAATTTCTTCTTCCTTGGCTTCTCAAACAACTCCTCCTTTCCTCCTTGGCCGAATTTCCTTCCCCTCCTTCTTCCTCTATGGTCAAGCCACCAAGCCCTCCCCTCTCCTTCTCCATGGCCGACCCCTCCCCATTCTTTCTCCATGGCTAACCCCATCTCCTTCTCCAAGGCCAAATTTCTTCTTCCCCACTCCTTGGCCGACCAAGCAGCCCTCCCTTTCTCCTTGGCCGACCAAGCCCTCCCCTTCTTCCTCCTTGGCCGACCAAGCCCTCCTCTTCTTCCTCCATGGCCGAGCCACCAAGCACCTCCTCTCCTTCTCCATGGCCGACCCCATCTCCTTCTCTAAGGCTGAAATTCTTCTTCTCCACTCCCTCCAAACCTAGCAGCCCTCCTTCCCTCCTTGGCCGACCAAGCTCCATCTCCTCCTCCTTGGCCGACCAAGCACCCTCCTTCTCCCATTCTTTCTCCATGGCCGACCCCATCTTCTTCTCCAAGGCCAAATTTCTTCTTCCCCACTCCTTGGCCGACCAAGCAACCCTCCCTTCCTCCTTGGCCGACCAAGCCCTCCCCTTCTTCCTCCTTGGCCGACCAAGCCCTCCCCTTCTTCCCCCTTGGCCGACTAAGCCCTCCTCTTCTTCCTCCATGGCCGAGCCACCAAGCACCTCCTCTTCTTCTCCATGGTCGACCCCATCTCCTTCTCCAAGGCTGAAATTTTTCTTCTCAATTCCCTCCAAACCTAGCAGCCCTCCTGTAAAATACCAGAATTTTTTTTCAAAATTGTTTATTAATATTTAAAATAATTTAGAACTCATAATTGAAAACAAAGTCTACCATTGGACTCAGTAACTCCAAATTAGCTAAGAGTGTTATTCTGAGAATATTTGAAAATCATTGATTTTCCTAGATATTTTTGATCACTCAGAAATTTTCGTCAAAATAGGAATTCAATTTAAGTCAAATAAAAATGTAATAAAAATATCCTCTTATAATACCTATTGAAAGGATCCTACTACAAAAATTTGAGCGCGTTTGGGGTCCTGGATTGTCCTGAATAAATTAATGAAGTTTAAACTTCAAAGGTTAATAATATAAAAATTATAAATTGGAATTTGAAAATTTTTGTATATCTAAATCAAGCATCATATGAGGATGCTATGTTTCAAGTTTCGTTAATTTTTGAATTTTCGATTTATCATAATTAATTTTCCAAGTTTTTCACTTAAAAATCAATATAAAATAAAATACTTGTCCAAATTCAATGATTTTTAAACACATGCGTTTGTCTCATCGAGACGGTCGTTTCGATGCCAAGTTTATAATTTTTGGAGCTCAAATGACTCCAACTCTTGGCTCAGAAATTTCAGCCATCTATTTTGATTCAACGGCTGATATAGATTTTAGGATTTACTTATAAGTCTCTTTAAAACCTAAAAACCATCTTTATCCAATTCTCTTCTTAGCCGAAAATGCTATTTCCTCCATTCGCATGTGTTCGGCTCCTCCTCATCCTGAGAAACCGCTTCCATTCTTATCCTCTTCGAGACGCTTTCTCCCTACGCATGCTCAGCTCCATCCTCGGTTCCTTATCCTGCGAGCGATCGAGAGGTGAGTCGGCAACACGTGGCTTGAGCCTCTCTCGCCCTTATCTTCTAATGCGAGGGATGGGGAAAGGATTCCTAGAAGGATAAAAAGGTCAGAGGCGACTCGAAGCGAGGAGGAGACCTTCGATCAATAGCCGAGCCCTCTCACTAGCCGAGAGCCGTTGAAGCCGAGCCCTCCATCCGACCGAACCCTATCCCACTCGCCAACGCCCTCCACTCGCCGAATCCTCTCCGTATTCGCCGAGCCCTCTTATGGCCGAGTAAAGGAGCAAAGGTACGACCCTCCATTTATCTCCTTCACTTCAATTGGCTTATCCTAACTTTTAGGGGAATTATGTGGATTGAAACTGCTTATGCTAATCAACTTTAAAGTATTGATGAATTAGAAATGGCTAAAAAAAAATTTAATGAATAAGTTGTTTTCAATATAATTATATTTAATTGATATGTTAGCAATTTAAAGTACCTCTTTACATTTAACATATGCTAATCTGAGATTTACTCATGATCAAAGTAATAATATTTGCAAATCTGAAATTTGTAAGTTTATTTGATTATGCTCAAGCTCTCTATATTGTATGAAATTATATAATTATAAGAAATATATGAAGGCTATACAATGAATTTAAGTGCCACTAGCTATATTTTGGGTATTGGATATATGTTAAAGATCTTTTCTATATGTAATGCTGAATAATGATGCAACCTAGAGTTTGAATGTTTAATGATGATGTAATTTATCATCTCATGAAATTTTATTACATATTGTTATCAAATCAAGAGCTGTAGATGTTGGAAGTACATTATCAAAATGTTCTAGTAAGATTTTTGGAAAGGATACTAGTTATTGATTATATCAACTAGAGTTACGTATACTGAAGTCTTTTTGTCCTCAACTCTTACTTATTCATATGTTATTATCAAACCATACGTGTCAATAATTTTTTTTTATATATGTACTTCATCAATGGTATTAGTTCACCCTATCGATCTCTTAATTCAAGAATCCAAACTATTCTTAAATGCTCAATTTTTGAAAAGTATGCTCCATCATGACTCCTGTATGAGTTTCATTTCACTCTATACTTGCTTTACTTAATCAAATTTTTATCTCCTATTTGAGTTGCTCAATCTGATTAGTAGTTGCTGGTTAAGATAGGTGCTAGTTCAAGTTGAATTTGCTCTATCTCATATATTAACTATCATTTTTGTGCTTCATCTGAGCTGTACAAGACAGAAGTTTGCTGCTCAATACATGTATAATAATATTAACTTTGCTTGGAAGGCACTAAATCTGTGAGCCATAGTCCTCATCAAGTTAAGTTATTGTCACTACCCGAAGCTCAAGTTCTTAAAAATAAAGGTATACTTCAAGTCATTAGTTCATGACAAGCTTCGGCTTTGTCATGTTGCTTTAAAGCCTTGATGTGAAGCATTTATATACATCAAAAAATTCATGCATTCCTGAAGAACGGCGAGTATAGAAGCTACCACCACTAAGCAATTTTCTTTTGAAAAGTTTATTAGCATGAAACTACGTAAAATCAATAGGCTTTCAAGTCAATCTAGTCAAAGATGAAGTAATATTGAAAATATTTCTAACATATCTTCTATTATAATCAACTAAACAAAGACATGTGCTGATCCGGTGATGGTATACTTGGTTGGCTAATCTATTGGTACCTTTGCTTTTACTGGGATATGATAATTCTAGCGCCGCTGATAATATGCCCACAAAAGCTATCGCTTGGAGAAAAAGTTCTACTTGAGAATTTTACATTAAAGACTTTTCCTCCTAAAGAATATTCAATGATATCTTGTGTTGTTGAGCATGCTCCATCGTACTCTTATAGCTGACCAAGATGTTATCATTAGGCAAATTTATTTAATCAAGATTCAAAGAATCTGCTTATCAAACCTATTAATGCTTTGGGGCAATTGGCCACCCATATAGTAGTGCTGAAAATTCATAATGGCCAAAGCAATTTAAAAGGGCAGTCATAGGCACGTTAATCTTAATCTTCAATGAATGATAACATGATTTTTAAAAAAATGTCATCAACTATATGCTAGGATATATAACATTATTTCTCTTATTAAATGTCACATGCTGCTATCTACTTTATAAAATCGAATTGATGCCATTTACTTTATAAAAGACCAAGATACTGCTATATTATGAGATTAAAGGAATCAAATGCAATAGTTAAACTGTTTAATATGTGTTGAGCATAAATCTATTAATGTCAATTTATGTAAGTAAGAATAAAAGCTGATTGCTGCTATGAATTATACAAAAGGATACATAATATTGTTTCTCTTAGTAATACCACATGTTGCCATGATTCATATTAAAAGTCCAAATGCTAAATGAAAAATCTCTGTTGTCATGCAGTTAAGAACAATTAAATACTACCTTTAAATTTTATATAATTTTAGTTTCTTTATATTTAAAATGCTAAAATGTTTTGCAAGTTGAATTATAAAAATTAATACAGGAATGTTAAATTAAATGCGATGTGCAAAAAGCACATAATGCCGCTTTCATAAATTACTAATTTTTCTTTTCTGCATCTCTCTTTTTAGATATTTTATATGGGATGTATAAACTGCTTAGATTAGTTTTGTATATTTGAACTTATATTAAAATTGGAAATGAGCAGTTCTGTAAAAAGGACTGAACTCTATTTTTAGAATTGGAATTAACACTCTATTGTAAAACTGAAAATGAGCAGTCCTGTAAAAAGGACTGAACTCTATATTTAGAATTGGAGATTGTTTGTGTAAATTAGAAAATTTGAACAAAAATAAAGGAGACTCTGCCGAAATTTTTAAGAATTTTAGGACTTAGAAATTTTATAAGAAATATAGATGTTTTTACATGTTTCTAAAAGTTTTATATATAAAATTTTAAATATTCACTTCATTTGAAAGTATTAGTCATAAAATAATCAATTAGAAAAATTCAAATATCAATATCATAAAAACCTATAATTGCAAATCATGAAGCATTGAATTAATAACTCAAACTATTTTTGGCAGATCAAACAAGTTAAAATTGGTTGATTTTGAATCAAAAAAAGTCAAGTACGCAAATTTACTTATAAGTTTTATTTCAGTATTCTTATTTGAGCCATTTTCCATTTGAGTATTATTTTGCATTGCTTACCATATTTTAATCTGCAAAAGAATTATATCAAAAAGCATGTAACAAAAAGAAATTATATATATTTTGTGGTGTATGTCTTTGGAGGGTGGAACGCAACACTGAGAATCTGTACAGATTAGGCCAGCTAGCAGCCCCTGGGAGTTATATGGAGGGATTTAGCCTCTTGTAGGAAGTAGGCAAATCTAGAGAAAAGACACACCATCAGTTCCTAATTTGAATAAGCTACCGACGGGTGGCGAGAAAGCTTCCTACAGATTTATGCCTATGGGTTTACCCATTTGGGCTTAGGGGTCTCCGGACTCGACTTATTGTTACAAATGCTTTTGATAAAATTTATTTCATATATGTTGATTTTCACAACTATTTTGCAGGGCAGAAATTGAATTTAGCAATTGATTTATTTACATGCAGATTTTCAGTCATTTTCATATGTGATTCATACCTATTATAGGATGCTAAATTTATTCTTATAAGAACAATTTGTGTACTCCTACCTGACTAGTAAACTGAATTTTTTTTCAGATTTTGATAATTAAAAAGACTTAGAAGATCTGCTAAAGTAATAAAAAAAAAGAAGAAATGAAAGATATGAGATATGAGCAGTGGATCAATTTTTTTTATTATTGTAAATTTTAAACTGTTGTAAATTCATGTGTTTGGCTCTTAATGTAAATATGGATATTCATGTATTTTATTTTCTTTATTTTCATAAATGAATATTTCCAGTTGTATGAATCATTCTTCAGAGACTCTCGAATTTTGGTCCCCGGTCGCCACACCTCCTTCCCTCCTTGGCCGACCAAGCTCCATCTCCTCCTCTTTGGCCGACCAAGCACCCTCCTTCTCCCCTTCTTCCTCCAAGGCCGAGCACCTCCTCCTTCTTGGCCGAAATTGGGAGCAGCCCTTCCTCCTCCTTCTTGGCCGAGCATGGACAGCAGCCACCTCTTCCTTCAACCTCCATTAATGGCCGGAAAAGCAGCGACTATCTTCATTGTTTTGCCAACAATAGTTCAATTGTTGGATGGGTAACTCCTCACCCTCTTTAATGAATTTAATTGTATTGTTTCTTTTTATGTTAGGTTAAGTTGAATGAAATAATTGTATTAGGGTTCATCACATTGATATGCATATATATATATATATATATATGTTAGCATAATCTTAATCTTGCATGTAAAGTAGATAGATCCATAAATATTTTAGAGTGAAATATTTTCCAATTAAATTATAAAGAGCTGGCCGAGCAATTATGTTAAATTGAAATACTAGTTCTCTTAGATAATCTTATATCTTGTTTCTTACCATAAGCTACCTATGTCCATAAGTATAATCTAGTATATTGAGTATCAAAATTACTATGCTTATATCATGTTTTTGATTGACACCTATCTAATAAAGAAAACTTCTTGATAAAAGATAATTGTTTAAATCCTTTAGTGTAATTTGAATCGATTGTTCTCTCACCATTATCTAGGGGATGATATCTAATCAATGCACATTTAGCATTCTTTTTCATAACATGTAAGATAGGACTCTTATGCGATCAGTTGCTTAAATCTGTCCCAATTAAGACTACTTATACACTCACAATCTTAACATTTTACTAATAGAATTTTATTTGGTTGAATTTATCATCCTTCCAATCAAGATCCATGAAACATATTGTAATTCTCCAACTAGTTCATCAATGAGAATACAAGTATTGTGTGCCTTTTTATCTCATGCTATAGCTACAATTGCTTAGACATATTTTGATGTTTTTTATTTTGTTGTATAATAACCTTTGTGAGAATGATATTTTTTTGAATAATAATTATTTTAGTTCAATCTGCATATAGTTGATTTATTTTCATCTACCTTATCAACTGTTTAACATCTAACTTTGATAATTTGTTTTCAAAATTCTATACTCAATTATATTAAAATAAAATTATTTTGAACAAAGACATTTTTTTGAGATTTTTATTTCACTTAGGTTATGTTGTTTGCTCATTAGAAGGGATCAACTCTCATGTTAATTTGATTGAGATCTAATGTTAATGTATTGTTATTCATGAACTAATACTCCTTGTTGTGATTCAATGATTCTCTTGAGTTCATTCTTAGGAATCATATCCTTGTAATTCCACCTTTCTCAAGAAATTAATCATTATTATTTATTACATTCTATCTTGTAGATTCTATCTCTAGGATATCGTAGCTTAATATTCTATCATATGTACTGGAGGAAGAATTAAATGAAATCCATGTTTGTTTAGGAGTACTCAAAAGTACAAAGAGTCTGATATAGATGTTCTTTGCCCAATTATTTCAGGTGTTGCGATTGTCGTCTCATTCCAATCAATCGTCAAGCTTCAGGTTTGGATCGTTTTAAAGGTACATTTCGTACTTAGAACTTTATTGAAGTTCTGTATTCTTTTAATTATGTTATTTTCTTGAGCTCTATATACAGTGTGTACACCACTTGTATAGATCTTAGCATCATTAGGATTGCTTGTTATTTGGAAACTATGACATTAGGGAATAAGAACTATTACTAACTAAGTAGTAATCATCACCTTAGTTGGAAATTGTAAATTATGCGGACATGAATGAGGACCTAGAGTTAAAACTAAAGCACTTTCCTAGGATCCTCACTTCACCATATGATCTTTTCCTTAAGATTATGGATAGACACTAGGTTAGATTCATTCATTGAATAAGTGATTTATTCAATGAATGAAACCTTAGTTTTATTAATTTCTAGATTTTCATAGTTTCATTTTGATTATTTTATCTTTCAATTTTAGATTAAGAATAGAGACCCATTCTATTAAGCTTGATTTTTACTTAATAGAATATGCCTTAATCATCAGTTCACTTTTAGATTGAACTATAGACCTTGCTTACCTTTGGATTATGTGATTGAACCCAAATTTGTGGTGTTTAATTAATAATCCATAGCTTAGTAGATCTTAATCGGATCTTAGCTTAGAATGTCTCAATTCATCAATTAGGACGTGATGATTTATTATTTAACTTATAGTCGATTTTGATTGAACTAAATTGGAACATGATCACTTCTAATAGTTTTCAACTCATAAGGCCATGCTTCTAAGTTGTATAACTTAGAATAGTTAGAATGGATAAATTAGAAACAAATGATATCACCATATTAGTAGAGTCCCTTGCTTATTTTGATATTTTGTGCTACGTATTCTTTGTGTATTTGAGCTTACTTCCTTATACATTTCATATAAGAGAACTTTGTGCATGAAAATGAAAACTTAGAATAATAGGATAACAGTTACCTTTGGGTCCAGTTTATAGTGATTATGGTGCACATTTGCCCTGATGGATAGGGGTAAGGTGAGATCAGGATGCCTAATATTCTTATTGGGGAGAGTGTGTTAGGCTTGGGTCCCGTATAGTCTTACAGACGTGCTTGACTCCTCAGTTGTTTCTAACAGTTGTCCATAGAAACAAAGGTAAAATAACTTAAAAAAAAATATTGCATAAGTATTGTCTGTTTCTTCAGTCATGCAGTATGTTCAGTATGTTTGCAGATTGAGATGTATATATATATATATATATATATATATATATATATATATATATATATGTGGGCCAGTTTGGCGCTTCTGATATGACAGTCAGTATACAGAGTTTGATGTGCAGTGGTAGTATTTGATTATATTTTGGCATTATTTATTCAGTCAACTATTTACTTGTACAGTTTATATATATAGTAGAATGTTAGATTTTATTACTATTTATATGTATCACTGTTGAGATTTATTATTGTGATTTGCATATTTTATTTGATCACCAGCATGTGTAGGATTAGATTTTATTTTCAGTACTCTTACTTACTGCACTATTTATATGTATATGCTCATTCATTGCTTAGTTGTTGGGGTATGCTTTTACCTCATTTATTATTTAGTTATAGATATTATATTTATAACTATCCCTGTTTCTTGTTACGCTTACTGTTCCTACTGCTTAGTTATTTTTTGTTGTGTTTAAGTTAAAATGATGACATTAATAACACATGTAAAACATTCAGCTAAAATTGTACTTAGACTTATTAAAGTCTAACTAGATTTTTTTTTTTTTTTTTTTCTGTGCCCTGTCATATATGTATATATGGCAGATCAGGAGAATATGTCAGATCCAGCGCTTGAGGATTTAGCTGCTAGCAGGTTAAGATAAAGTGCGGCTCATTAAAAGAGATATGCTTTCACCTTCTTGACCTGCCTTTGTTAAAAATATAATAGCTATGTTTTCTTATTCTTACTGTTCTGCATTTAAATGTATTGTATGTGAATGAATTAATGTGGACTGTGTCTGGATGCTTCCTTTCTACCTATTTTGCAGTGCTATACTATATGTATGTTTCTATTAAGTCTTGTTCAGCTCTTGATTAGTATCACAGATATGTTATTAATGTAATGTCCGTGGTACTAGTGACGATCACCTCTTAACATTTATTTGATTAAGGGGCGGCGCCACACCAACGGACCATGTCCCCCATTAGCTATTGAAAAAGCCATACTGTCAAGAATCGAACAAGAATGGACAAAAATAACATTCTATGTAGATTTATCATCACAAATACATTCAGCATCGATGTAAAAAAGCTACAAATACAATATCATTAAATAAAATGAAACGTGAACCAAATTCGTGCAACAAAAAGAAAATCAAGTTGAACATCGTATCTCTTCAAAAATATATGCGCCAGCATCCTTGGCTATCTTAGCACTGCTTTGAGGTCGTCATCCAGATCCATTATGTTTAATAAAACTACATGAAAGATAATTGCATACATTAAATTAAGGGAAAAAGGGAAAAATTATGATTAGGAAAGTAATTAAGATATTATTATCATACAATGATTTTTGCTAAGTTGAATATCATGCATGAGATTCCCTAAAGTAATGATACAAAAGATTATGATTATAATAAATTTAAAGGCTAAATTAAGTTTATAATTTATGCAAAAGATTATGCATAAAGATTATAAATTATATAATTTATGCAAAATATTATGCAAAAGATTATGATACAAAATATTATGCACATATAATCTATAGATTTGGATTATTATTATAATAAATTTAAAGGCTAAATTATGAATGCTCCAACATAATTAATTTATTTTAAATGATTATAATTTATTTTAATTGATTGATAATCATACTTTTTACTATAAATCTCAATTTTTATGAATAAAATATTAAGATTAATATTTTAATGATGCAATAATCAAAGTGCTGTTCATTGGACCAAAAGAAAGAGCTAAAAATTAAAATTAATAAATTATTCGGATTTTTTTGTATGCTACTAGAGACATTATCGATTAAATAAATCATCTGCATATATTTTACTTAAAGTTTATGCACAAACGCTGCATTCATGCTATATTATCCAATAAATAAATAAAAATTTATCTTTATATACTTATCTTCAATAATATTACAATATCTTCAATAATATTATTAAAAAATTTAAATATAATATTAAATCAAAATAATAATTATAAAATAAAGTAAGAAAAAATTGAATTACTATTTAGACTCGAGCACAAAAAAAAATTTATTCAAAGAAATTAAGATATTATTTCAATTCAAAATTTTAAAATAATATTTGTATTATTTTAATATAAATAAATAAAAATTAATGAAATAATGTTCAAATTCAATTAGATGAGTTTTTTTCAGTACTGAATCTAAATAACATTTTTCAAAAAAAAAAAAAAAAAAATAATTTGGAGAGTATTTTCCAATATTTTTATATCCAAAGAGATCATGATTATTTAGTATATTACCAGTTAATTAAGAAACATTTTTTCGTTAATAAAGAAAAAACAATTAACAAAATGCTATATAATACTCTAATCAATGTTTTAAATTAATCCAAATAGCTGGTTAATATAATAATCCTGCTTATTTTAAATTACTACGACACGTATATAATGCGGAAGCCATGACTTGTCTGCTAGCAAATTTTTATAAGATAAATGTTATTTAGATTGACCTTTTTAAGATCTTGATGAAATTTTATTTATTTTCATTAAAATAATATAAATTTTATTTTTTTAATTTATATTAAATTTATGTCCAATGGATAAATTTTTATAGGTGGCAAGTCAATAATTTTTCTTTTTATAATAAAACACTAGGCTGCATTATTATTATTATAATTAATATACATTCATTCTAGAAGAAGTAAAAGTCATTATTTCAAAATAAAATACTATTAGCTCTTATAAAAATAAAGATAATGGAAAATTTTAAATTTATAAAAGATAAGAAATAAGTATTTAGTAGTATTTAATTCTTATTTTATAAGAATTTTTATTTTTATTTTTTCAGAATTAATTTAAAACTATTATCTCTTGTTATTTATTCACAAATAATATATAATTTTATTGATTTGTCTTCTAAAAAAAATTTATCCAATAAAATTTAAATATTATTTTATTAGTTTTATTTATTTATATTAAAATAATACAAATATTATTTTTAAATTTATAATAAAATGATACTCAAATTTTATTAAATAAATTTTTTTAAATATTATATCAAAATATCTAAATAATATTTATGGGGACTTTACATCTCAAAAGTCAAACATAGCATTGATGATTTCATTAAGAAACCACTTAGCAAACTCTAAACTCTAATCAAGAATTGTATACAGTGCAGGGTTTAGATATTTATTATTGATATAATATGATATCACAATAACAATAAAATAAAAAAGTATACAGATATATTTTGCATGCATAATCCCAACTAATTTTAGAAAATTAAGAATTAAACTTTTTTTTTTTTTTTTTTTTGCAAATTAGACATATTATCATAAGATTTCACATTCACTTGTAAAAAAAGAAGGAACCATCCTTTTTAAATAAAAAAACTCTTCGCATAAGCGTAGGCGACGCAGCTGACGGTCACCGTTAGCAATTCTAAGTAGCCAACATTATGCGCCACGTGGTAACGCCCGTCACGGCACTAAATGCGACGAAACTGCGCCTGCTCGCGGACGCGCATCCGCTCGTCAATCGCTTCAAGAACCCATCTTCCTCCTCATATTTCAAATTTCCATCACCCACCCACCGTTTCCGATAACCGTGAGGTTCCTCTAAGCAACCTTTCACCGCGCCTCGCCTTCCTTTTTCTTCCTCCGCTCGCTCTTTTTTCTGCCCGATCGATCCAGAACGATCTCGGTTGCCATGGAAGAAAGCGCTTCATTCGCATGCTAGGCTCGGGGTTTTGAATATTCATTAGGAAAAGCTGAGCGCCTCTGTCTTCTCCTCAGGCAATGTCTAGGGCATCCTCGTACTGGTGCTACCGATGCAGCCGCTTGGTGTCGGCTCGGGCAGAGGATGCGGTCGTCTGCCCGCACTGCGACGGTGGGTTCCTCGAGGAGGCCTCCACCCCTCCGCGTCAAGCTGCTCCGCAGCAGCCGATCGTTGGCGATGTATCACCTCCAGCAGCTCCGAGGATTCGACGCCACAGGCGCGGTGGAGTCGGAGATCGATCTCCTTTCAACCCCGTCATCGTCCTTCGCGGCCCTCCCGATGGCGGCGGAGCCCGCGATTCGGATCGCTTCGAGCTTTACTATGACGATGGTACGGGATCCGGATTGCGCCCTCTTCCGCCCAGCATCTCGGAGTTCCTCATGGGCTCCGGTTTTGAGCGGCTTCTCGACCAGCTCGCCCAGATCGAGATCAGCGGTCTCTCCGGCCGCGGATTCGACCATCCCCCGGCATCCAAGGCCGCCATCGAGTCCATGCCCGCAGTCCAAGTTTCTCAGGGACTCGATTCTCATTGCGCAGTCTGTATGGAGCCGTTCGAGATCGGCGCAGAGGCCAGAGAGATGCCCTGCAAGCATCTCTACCATCAGGATTGCATCTTCCCATGGCTGTCCATACGAAATTCGTGCCCCGTGTGCCGCCACCAGATTCCCGCTGACCAGAGGGTTTTTAGAGATTCCGATGCCGATGATCGGAGTGCTTCTAGTGTTGCTGAGGATGACATGGTTGGGCTCACCATTTGGAGGCTTCCCGGAGGCGGCTTTGCTGTTGGGAGGTTTTCAGGCGGAAGGGATGGTCAGCTACCAGCTGTTTACACCGAGATGGACGGCGGCTTCAGTTCCGGAACTGCGCCCAGGAGGATTTCTTGGGTTGACAGGGAGAGCCGGAATCAGCAGAGAGGGGGAGTCGGCCGTGCGCTTCGTAATTTCTTGTCTTTCTTCGGGAGAGCGCCGTCGTCGCTCCCATCTTCCAGATCAACAACACCTTCTCCTCCTTCTAGATCAAGTCCGGATTCTGGGTCTGCGGCTTCCGAGAGGCGCAGCAGAACCAGTGTTTTCAGGCTTCTCAGCGGCGTTCCTTCTGCTAGGCAGTGAATGCGTTTAGCAGAAGAAGAGACACCCACCCAAAAAAAAAGCAAGGATCTTTTTCATGTTTGTTTGGGGGCTTTAAAATTTTTTTGTTTTTTTGTTATTATCAGTGCAGTTTGTGGCTCCATTTCCTTTATTAGGGATGAGAGCCACTGTTAAAGTGAAGAAGACTTATTATAACTTGATGTTTCTTCATAAAAACAATGTAAGTAGAAAGGTCAAGGAAAGGCTGCATGCTTTCTGGGATGTTCATGCAGAAGCTTTGCTGGGTACTTGCGACTTGAGAAGAAGCTTGCTCCAGTTTGCCAGATAGATGGATAAGAGGAGAAGGTATGCAACTATCCGTTATATGCCACACACTTACTAAACCAGATTCTTTGCATTTTAACAACGTTTATAAGAATATGAAAAAGTCAGATTTTGAAAAAAGTTTTATTAACCTGGGTTTGCTTCTATTTTTTTTGTGTGCAAATTATCATTTATTGTGAATAAGGGTCTCTTTGGGTTGCATGCTATGTGAAATGTTATCCGGTTAACATTTTATTAAAATAACAATTCTGTTCAGATAACAATATTTGTTTGGTGCAATGTTAATATTTTTGTAAATGATAGTTGTGTTTGGGTATTGTTGATTTAGTTTAGTGCACATTCAAGAGGAGGCGCCTGCATTGTGCATTCTTTTGGAGAATGGTATTATTCTTACTGTTAAAAAGCGACAAGGTTAAAGGAAAAACTTGAGTTGTGGATAACTTTATTAGTACATAAGGAATTGTCTTAGTAAATCTAAAATGGAATGTATGGAGTGTAAGTTTTATAACAATAGTAGCTATAAGAATGATGGTATGACAACTGAAGATTGTGCTATTATAAAGAGTGAGTGAGGGCTTTAGTTATCTTGTTCAATTATACAAAATATTGATGAAATAGAATAGCTATAAAGCCAATTATATTATATGGGACAAAGGCATGTTGATAGAACATGTGTTGTGGAGATGAGGATGTTAAACGAACTAGTATCCATGAAAAGATATGGCGAGAAATGAATTTATTCATAATGAGGTTGGAATAACTTTGATCGATGTTTTGTTTAGAGAAAGTTACCTTTGATGGTTTGGGCAGATTATATGTAGTCCAATAGGTGTCTTAGTTAGGAAAGTTTATTGAATTTTATGGATGTCAAAGGCGGAAAGGGAAGACAAAGAGATTAGACAAGAATTATTCAGAAATATCCAT